>CM023537.1:12547883-12957883 GCA_013350335.1 Chimonanthus salicifolius | reverse complement strand
TTTGGTCCTCTCTATGTAACAAAATTCATCAAAAAGAGAAGAATGGCAAAGCGAAAAACAGAACGGAAACAAAGCATACAAATGTATACCTGGTTAAATAGATGTTACCGATAAGATTCGTCCATTAGAGATTTCGTGTAAGTTAGGTCACAACTTTTAAATGTCCAATTGTGTACAACATGGGTATCGATAATATTAATTATGTATTAGTTGTTTTCATCAAAAACACTACTGATTTCTGCTAATTGGCGGTGGCGATGTAACAAATTGTTGATGGTGAATTAACATTTTCCTTATCCTGGCCAGTCAGCATTCATGGTAAGTGGGAGGTTGGGCTTCGTGTGTCAAAACTTGCAGTATTGTCAACTACAATTGATCAATTCTTGCCGTCCTTTCAGCCACTGCCCATTCAATCATTCCTCACAGCCCTTACAAAAGAATGAGATGGGATGAGTCTTGAGGCCTCTGCTGCTTAGGGGCAAGACTGCTGGGATAGGACATTCAATTTGTTCAATCTGCCTCTTTATAAATTGGCATTAAATTACAGAAATAACGATTGCTGATATTCGGTGAATCAAAGAAGTACTTTCATTCAATGAATGAGACCATGAATGCACTGGACATAGAACCTTTCTCGACTTTTAATAGTTCAAAATTCCTGTCATGAAGTTTAGACCGGGTACATTCAATCAAGTTATAAAACCTTTATAAGGTTGTAAGTCGTCCAGGCGCACTTGTAGTTCCAAGATCAGACGATGATGCACACTGTCCGCACGACATTCGCTGAAAAAAATACTCAGTAAGCAAACACTAGGAGTTAATCAATGATCTCTCTCCCATTGAGTGTAGACAGTTGCTTAACTAGATTTAAGCATGTCTTGAGACCAATCGGATGGGCAGAGGACAGAGCCCAGAAAAGAGGTCAATAGAATCATCAGGAAGTGGTCCAGACTCAATCAGGTTCAGTGGACCTGATTAGGGACCATATGTATACAGACATATTCTCCAATTGAACCAGTTGTGCCATGTGATTGAAGGGTGACAGAATGGTCCATAAAGTCACTGAATTATTACAAGTGAATCTGTTTCTTTTGCACAGTTTGTTCTCCTTGTCAAACTAAGCAATTTGCCCAGAAAGAGCCCTTAGTTGCAGGTAGATAGGACTGGGGACTAATATGACCATCAATCACACAGAGCTCCGGTGCTCCAACCGCACCTAAATCACTCGTCGATGCAGGCCATGTTCAGCTGCTATAAACCATAAACAAAACCTTGTTGAGCTCTTTACGACCTGTACGCCCATTCCATATGTCTAAGTTGATAAATTAAAACCATATTTCATGATTTTCGTACAGTCAGAAACCACCATGTGATCATCTATTCAACTGCTAGATAAGACGGTACAAGTTTCGGATTCGAGTCGAGTAAGTTACATGAAACTTAAAAATCAATCAAGAAAAAACTTGGTAAAACTCGTTGACTGACTCAACTTGTAATCCTATCAATTTTTTAAACTACGGTATAAACTCATAAACCAAAAACCATACAGGATTTTCAAAATTGTTGGAATTGACAATATAAAAAACATGGATATGACAGCTTGACAGAAAGGTTTGATGGACTCATTCGGTTCATGGGGCCTTCCTACAGAAAACAGTACAAGACAACAGTATAAAGACAGATGGGTTTTAAGACCCAGCAGAGCCGAGGCCCGAGGGAAAAGTTGATAAGCTTCCTTTACCTACACTCCTACAGACAATTATACATAGTCAAATTCCTTTTGTGTTTTGCCTAGAGATTAAAATTTTCAATTTCCAAAAAAATCAAAGATCTTATTTAAGAGAGCTTCCTTGCAGATTGTAGCTTGGCCTTGGGCCATTGCATTTTCTAAATTTAGGGCCGATCCTCGAGGCCTAAGTTAGGTTCATTTTGCATTATGGTTAGATAGCTGGCTAGCCGACGGGCTATGACTTGATTGACCACAATTATTGTTAGACATTGTACTTTGTCAGTGGGCCTTGTCAATGTCCAGTTACCAGTGCACACTGGTTTTAGTGAAGTTGGGCATTTGGGCCTTAATAATGTAGATATATGAACTGGGCCTCTAAACTATTCTAATGGACCCAAGATGGCACTTGATTTTGTAGCCTTTGGTAAACAATCTTGATTTATGGGGTCGGACCTCTGTATTTCATGGCAATCAACACTCGCTCAGGTACTCAACATTCGAATATTCTTCCAAGTCTCATTTCAATTTTGAAAAATCTCTTAGCAATCGACGACAATATTGTGATTTTGATTAAAAGACTGATCCAAATAACTATGATTTGTGGGTTAATCTCCAAGATTTATACGAATCAGTATATTCACGATGTCAATTCAAACTTCGAGTTGCAAAACCTATACAAAACTCAGCTAGTTTTTGTTGGGCTTCTATTTTGTGGGCTTCAACTGGATGCATCTCTCTCAATGGAATAATGCTGAAGGGCCCATTCACAGACTTCCAAAGGTGCACCCCCTTCTCTTTGGAGAAATAGATTCAAACTATTAAGGCAAGGGAGATATGTGTAAAAGATCTTCTAATGATTTTCATGGCTAAACCTTATCTCAACCATTGACAAAAAGACACATTTTTAATTCAACATTGGCTTTTCATTTGAATGGATATCGTGTGGCATTTGGATCTGTTACTCTGCTACTAAACATGGCATTATTTTGAAGGTCATCTTTTTTATTCTCTTATTATATATTTAATGAATAAAAGTTAACCTCTTTTGTAGAAGAAAATATAAGAGAATGTTGGTTAAGATACTTGAGAATGTTTATAAAAATTCGAAAATAACCCCTTTGTCTTTCAATCCAAAGGATTACGAGTAGAAAGTATTTAGAGAAGAAATGAGTTATTTAAAAATATTTGATTCGGGTGGTAAAACATTATATAATAGAATATGGAATGGCAATATACATGATTGCTGATGGAATTAAAAAAGAAAATAGAACTGAAAAGACTATCCAAATTCTCAAAATAGAAGAGACAAAAGTTTTGAGAATACCCACATGGGTGTATCCTGCCTCAGGAAGCGGGAGATTGCAGGTTCGTGCCCCCATAACCTAACTTGGTGTGTCCTAGGGATAGTAGACTCATCCGTGCGGGTTTTACGCTGGGTATCCGACGGTTTCCTATACGTAAATGCAAACCTAAAAATTTTTGAGAATATGATAAGCAACTAAATTGTCTTTTGTTTAAATGATATTGTGTCTTTTAAAGTATTGTTGCTTTGCTAATTAGGTATATATATAATACTTAAAGAGCTAAGTTCCATTCCACTTTGTTTTCATTACTTTTTAGAATGGAATTTGAAAATGTAACTGACTCTAAATAGATAATATTTTCGTTATGATGATGATTATAATGATGATGATGAAAGCTAAACAACTTGAGACTCAAACTTGAATTGTCCAACATAATATTTTTATCCAGCCTCATTGGTCCAATAACTAAGATGAATCATGCTCTTGTGTAAATCACCGAATACAAGAACAAGCAGAAACACACACAAAATAATATGGGGAACTGATAAGTGATTGAATATGGATAGTGCACGTCTTTGTAAGGGTTTCGTATTCAAATTCTCTTGTCCACATGTACAATTTTGCAGTGACTCAATCACTTGAAATTTAAATGATTTGAGTCTCACTAAATCTCAACAAGACTCTTCTTAATTCTACCTTATCTTTTAATATAGGATGGGTGGCTCAAAATCTCAAATTAGTATACAAGATTTTTTTAGACTATCTTGAGGTATCTCCTCACCATATTGGAGTGAGGCTAATCACCATGTATTCACAAAGTCACCTCTGTGAATATAAATTCGAGATGAGCAAAACTCAAGATCTCTGATCTAATGTTGGAAGTTCAAATCAAATAAGCTATCCGTATAAAAAAAAATTCAACATTTATGAAATCATTTAGGTTATTAATTTAAATAAATATTCAGAATTTAAGAGATAAAATTACCATATGTAGAATGTAGAAAGCAAGAGGCGTGGAGTTGAAGAAAAGAAAAGAATGAAGAGGGACTGTCCGGCTTACATCTTTTTCATTTCTCTTCTTCTTGTGCGGAAGACGTGAAGAGATGTTGGCTCTTTCACGTGCTCTCATTGAAGCGTCCGCATCGCCAGCTCACTCCCTACTCTCTACCAATAATATACCCTTCAAACCGCCATTAACAACCAGACACAACCCCGTTTTATTTTATGGACCCCATAACTTTCTTTGTTATATTGAACCAAGAATTGGCAATTTTTTATTCAAATTTCAAATTCAATTTTAGATTCAATAAAGAATTAATTTTTTATAGTATGTAATTTAAAAAGACCCTTATTTACTTTCTGAGGTGGGAGGCAACCAGTTGATATGATACTTTTATTTATTTTGAGATTTTTATGCCACAAAAGACCAAAACTGCTGGATACGAACAAATCCCACATCAGTGAGAGGAAGAAAATTACAAAAAATTATATAGGGTTGGATGTCTCCACCTATCAAATTAGTTTTCAACAGTGGTATGAAAGATAGGTCTCTAAACCAAAACATGTGGACTCCAGGAAAACACCAATAATGCCACTGATAAAGAATACGTAACCATTTAAAGTGTAAACAAATTCTTTCAATTAAAAAAAGCATAAAACAAAAATATTTAAAAAAATATAAAAAAGATAAGAGGCATTTTTGGAGAAATCATCTCTTGTGAACTAACTCATAAAAATATTGAAAGTTTCAATCATAGACTTTAGATGAGTAAAAAATTGTTAAATTTCACTTTTATAAATTTAATTATAATTTAATACCATCATACTCTATTATAAAGAATTCACAACGAATAATTTAGATGCTGTCGACAGGAGCATGATTCACATTTCTATGGAGTATGGAGTAACACACATTTCCTTTTACACAGAGACATAATAAAATATAAATCAGGACTTCATGTACATAAAGTATGAGATATGAGTTTCATTTACTTCTTATTAGGGGAGAAGATGATAATAATTTATTATTGGGGAAATTTTTTTAAAAAAAAAAGGCCCTTTAGTTTTTCATTAATTTTAAAAATATATATATAAAAGATTTAGAAAGGTAAGCTCTTTAAGCTTTTCATAACTCTCAAAAAGTCTCCCTTACTGTTAGACAAAACATTCTATTACGTAAAATAACAGAAATACCCTTTTAAGAAAAATGAGAAAGGGAAATTAAATTAAATTAATGGTTTCTCGTAAAAAGTAAAAAAATCATGAAAATTAATAAAATAAAGAATGAAGGAAGAGCCTAAGTACGTGGGATAACTATAAAAATATTTAAGAAAATCCCATGTGTATTTACAAAAATATCAAAAAGTTCATGAAAAGTTATACAAAATGAAATAAAATATATGAATCCAAGAAGCAAAGGATAAGTACTTTTTTTTTTCTATATCATAGAGGGTTAGGTTGATGGTCAATTCTCACCCTTGTTGTGAGAGACCTTAAGATCAAACCCCTCTCGACATAAAAAGGGCCACTTCCAGGATTAATCACACCCTGAAAATTCAGGTGGGACACTTGGATTCCTTGGTCTTAAAAGAAAAAGGGTATTTTTTTCTAAATGTAAGCAATTTTTTGTTATTTTTTTTCTAGAGGGGTAATTTTGTCATTTTGGATATTTCACATTTCAAATAATGGAGAGTTTAAGTTTGACTTTTAGCCAAAGGGTTTCTTGAGATTTTTTTAGAAACAAAGTTTTTTTTTTCAATTTTTAAATATCTGACTGTTCTTTAAAATTATGAGAAAACTAGGAGGGTTTTAGAATTTCCCTATTAATATTATTATATTGCTTTACCTTGTTCACCAATTGAGATGCCTTTGCAAAATTTAAGATGCACAGAAGAATTAAACAGTCACGTATTTTTATTAAATTTGAAGCTAGTTCAGCTTTAAGACGGAGTTTGGATGAAAATTTAAGATGAGAAGTTCTCTGTAGAAAGAACTTATGCATATTTCCTCTTCTTTTAAAGAAAGAGAAGGTTCACTTTTTTTCTATTATGAAAATTGTGTTGAAAGTGACTCGAACTTAAGATCTCTTGCATCTCTAACATATTCTTAATTGTTAAGTCAACTGTCGCAGGCTCAGAAGGTTCAGTTTATGCGGATTTCATTTTAAATAATGAATGGGAACATGAGAAATTTTTCTTTAAGAAAAAGTAACTTTACTTCAATCAAAATATAGAAAAAATTATTATAGCATCAAATATGTGGTTCAAACTAACTCTTTCTAAGTCAAATCACATGAATTGAATTTGAGTAAGTAGGATAAGATTGTTTGATTCTGTAAGAGATAAATTAGTCAAGGGAGGACTCTCTCTCAACAAAGACAGGTCTTTCATTCATATTTCATGAGAAAAGACAGGCATTTCATTCACATTTCATGAGAAAAGACACGTCATTAGAATATATAATACGCTATTATTTTGTCATGTACGTGAAAGTCCACCCTTCTTCATCAGATACAGATCTTGCCACTACAATTTTTCATTTTTGGATCCAGCCGCTTAAATCCTCAGCTCCATTCGATCTCAGCCGTAAGACAATTCGCGGTTGTAGGTGCAAAGTATTAGTCATAAAAATTATATTTGATTAAATTAATAAAATGTAATTAACTCAATAAAATAATTCAATGACACAAAAATTTAAATAGAGACCTTTTTTAATGGATCTCTCTCTTCATTAGTGGGTATGTACTATAAAATTGCATTGATTTTATTAATCAAGTCATGTTTTAAAAGTCATAAAAGTTTAAAAATTAAAAAAAAATAAAAACTTAATAAATATAGTTTGATTGATCCAATTAAAGTATTTTTAGTAAACTATATATTCAAAATAAACTCATCAGCACCACCGTTGATTTTATAATCATCCTTTTTAACCTACTCCATTGAATCTTCTCCTCAGTCTTGATTCTCAATTTCTGATTGAAAGACAGAGAATCAATCAAGAGTGGGGTCGAGTGGAACTGTTAGGCACATGAAATGACATGAAGAAACCCTATCTTTATCTATTCTAAAGCAAAGGCAATTATTTATTCTCATTACTTGTAAATGAATGACATATGCATTCCATCACAATAGCATATTGTATCTGTTAGGGTTGTAATTTGGGTTGGGTTTTGGCCAGACTAGCATGACCCGACCCAAGAAAACATTCAGGTCGGGTCGAGAATTTTGGGTCATTGGGTCGGGTTGGGTTGAGAAGATAAAATCTCGTATGAAATTTGAGTCAGGTCGGGTTGAAGATCTTACAGGTTAACCGGACCCGACACAGCTAAAATGAGTTCAAAATACGGGTCGAGTCAGAATTCAGGTTGATTCGGGTTAGAATTCGGGTTAGAATTCGGGTCGGGTTCCAAATATATCAATGGGTTGGGTTTTAAGGAACCCATTCCGACCGACCCGAGTTGCAGCCCTAGTATCTGTGTACGCACATATATTTATTTTATTTAGAGAAATTTTGATTTATTTAAAAAAATATTTTTATCCCGTTGAGGAAAATGTAAGAAGTTTTTTTTCTCATTTTTTTCATTAGATTGTGAATGATATATTAAAAAAAAGGATTTAAATGGGTTAATAGGTTGGGTAGATATGAGGATGGATACGAATAAATGAGTTTATCGTTTAATATATGCGTAAAGGGGTGTGGATTTGTGGACCTATTTTTAATATGCAAATGGGTTAAAAAAAATTATCCTATTTGATCATTTAAGGAGACTAAGCAAACGCACGGGATTGCATCGTCCACCATGGAGATTGGTCAGTGTAGTTAAAGAGGTAAAAGAATTGGCAAAAGAGCTGGGAGTTTCTTTTTTTAAGATTGGCCGGTCGACTAATGGCATAGCAGACTATTTCGTCAAATTCAGAGTTGACAATCATTTTGTACGCTTGATTCTCTCTTTCGCTTTTTTATTTTATCCATTTCTTATGTTCTTTTTTCTTCTTTTGGTCTAATTCTTTTAGACCCTCTTTGTAAACTCTTTGTTTCTCCTATTAAATTTTTTTTCTGTTATCGTTAAAAAAAAAAATGCATATGATTTAAAGAGGCTTTACTTGTTTGATAAAAAAGGTACGATTGAGTTAGAAAGTTACATATGTCTTGAGCACTTTTCAATAACACTTGGTTAAGATAATTGGAAAATAAATTAATATTTTAAGTTTCAATCTTCTAATAAATCAACATTTAATACAAGTAGAGAATTTTTTTTAATAAGTCAGCCTCACGGGTGAGAGAGGAAACGGAGATGTAGATTAATAAAATCTTTATTATTATTTTAATTTGTGTTTGTCTTTGGAATTTGAAATTTTACTATCATGATGATATTTTTTAATATTTTAGGTGACGTGATTATGCGTTGCATGGAAGTTTGTCTTTTAGTTGGAAAAGTCCATATAATAATTACAATTTGGATGTGGTGAAGGACTGAGGATGGTCCGGTCCGATCCCGTCCAGTCACTTGGTCAGTTCGTCTCTTTTTCAAATTTCAAGTGTATTAGGTAGGCGTTCATGTCACTTACACACGTGTGCACACACAAGGATTTAATTGGTATTTGACATGACATATTAATATCTGAAAACATCATCAGATGCTACATTCTTCAATTATTTTCTTGCCATGTCACAGTTTGATAAAAATGTCATCTCACTTCATCTCTAATTCAATCAAACTTTTTTTTAAATGAGATATTGTATCTATTGGATTTTAATTTATTGTAAATTTGTAATCTTTTTATAACAGAAAGGGGAGTCTCGAGGAGAGTCTTATTAAAATTTCTTTTCGGATAATGTTCCACACTTTAACTGGATAACCACGTAATTCAGAGGGATTCAAACTCACACCATCACATTTTCTGAAGTGGAATGTTGCCGATTGATTTACCTCGTGTGAAATTTTATTTATTTATTTAAATATCTAATTTTAAATGATATTTATGGCTAAGTCAGTTCGTCTCTAAGTTGGACCATGCCGAGTCCCTAAATGCGTCTGCATAATTCAAAAAGGTGTGATGGGAAAGTGATAGGAATACTACAATAAAAGATATTTAAATTTGTGAGGAAAGTGATAGGAATACTACAATAAAAGATATTTAAATTTGTTCTTTTGTTCATTTAATATTATTTAAATAGTATAAAGATATATCAGTGTTTCTTATTTTAAAAAATATTGATATTTCTATATTTTTTAACAAGAGGTTTACACATGGTTTAGGAATTAGTTTGGTGAAAGGGTGAAACGCTTTAAAAAATTCAATGAGACATTTGGTTACCTTGGTTTTAAAAAAAGTATAAAATTAAAAAATAAATTAATTTGATATGTGCAGGCTGAAAACTTTTACTGAAAATCATCTATAAACAATTTAAATATAAATAAATTTTACATAATGTGGATATTTAAAATAAAGTGTACTATGAATTGAAACTACTTTGTCTCAATCATTTATCTTTTAACTTTTATCGGAGTCGTTCAATCCATCATTCCTGTCAATACATTTCCACAAACAGAATCAGGCAAAAGGCGGCCCACAAAAGAAGGCCAAAAAAAAAAAGCAGCCCCAAAGAGTCAAGAAGATCAAAACAGAGGATCCAAGAGTCCCAACAGTTAAATTAAAACTTCAGAAAAGATTCCTAAATCCCCAGCATTTAGCAGATTTATGAACATGGCTGTGAATGGCAGTCCAGTTATTAACTTTCAAATTGCCTAACAGCAAAACCAACTCATCACAGAGGTACAAGCAATAGATAGAACAGCCCAACTGATGGAGTAAAAGCAAGATTTTCTGAGTGAAATTCATGATCATTGG
Source organism: Chimonanthus salicifolius (assembly GCA_013350335.1). Lineage (NCBI taxonomy): Eukaryota > Viridiplantae > Streptophyta > Magnoliopsida > Laurales > Calycanthaceae > Chimonanthus > Chimonanthus salicifolius. The sequence continues at coordinate 12,947,999 of CM023537.1, read as the reverse complement.
GGTCGAAACAGGCCCAGTGGCAGGAAGTTTGGTAACACCGACCAGGTTGGAATCCTTTCTCTGATATAACGCACCGAAGATTGTATATTCAGGAGTGTCAATACCAGCAATCAGGAGGAAGCCCTAGTTAAGGATGATAACATGAGGTGGGTCAGGAGGCTTAGGACGAGTCAGAGTAGGTGGAGACATCTCCCATGCAGCCGAAAAGAGGTCGCTCAGATTCAAGAGGCCATCATTCGAGACGATTGTTGGAAAGCTGAATCAACGAGGCAGAGTCATCCAAGATATCATCAGTAGAAGAGAAGCTGAACTTTTGAAGAACCAAACCCCAGACATGCCAAGTATAATTACACTGAAGGAGATGGTTGTGAGTCTCCATATTAGAACAACACGTCACACAGGTGGTGTCACGGATCAGGCCAAAGCGGTTCAACAAGGACTTAGTTTTCAGTGCATTCCCGTCAATACATTAAATGTCAGAGAAATGAAATTTATTTATTTATTTTAATTTCATATTAAAATCAAGAATTAAGATAATGGATTCAATTTTTGTTAGAATCATTGTCCATCTACCTCATTTTCACCGACACAAAGTGTTAAATGTGTAAATATTTATTTTTCCATTTAACTTACACACATAAAATCAAGAGTCATAGTAATTTATCAAGATCGACTTTAAAATATCAAACGGTTAAGATCACCATATGAAATGAAACAGTATATAAATGTTTATCTCAAGCATTTATATATTCAAATAACATTATAAAAGCAAAACTCAAAATTTTTAAACTACATTACATTTTAATTTGAGGAATAGTCTTGTACTCTAATCCTAGTAATAAAGAAATGTTAAGACATTTGAAGAACATGGGATCTGTCCTATTAAAAACCTAAATCATTGATTTATTTTTAAACAGATATTGATGATGATGATATTTATTTACACGTGTCTTTTCAAATTTTATAGTTAAATTTACAGTTGGATCGTTAGATTGTTAGGACTTGAGCTTTCAGCCCAAAGACTAGCCTATTAGGTGGAGTGACCCTAAGTTCTTTATAAACCTCTAGATCTCCCCCTATACTTTGAATGTGGGACTCGTTCGCAATCCCCACTCAAATGAGGCCCTCCAGCGGAGATAGTGACTGCCAGCCATCCCGTTCGCCTAGGGGGATTTCCTGAGCTCACATGAGGTAACCTAAGACTTGGATCTAATACCACTTGTTAGGACTTGGGCTTCCAACCCAAAAGACTAGCATGTTACAGTGGAGTTACTTAAGTACTTTATAAACCTCTAGATTTCCCTCTAGACTTCTAATGTGGGGCTCGTTCGGAGCAATTCCAACTCTGAAGAGAGGTGTATGATAACTTTTTTAGATTTCCTTCTCTACTATTTTTATTTCAATGCGTCAATTAAATTTTAGTTAATAATTTTATATTACTCCTAATATTATATTGATAAAGTTTGAATAAGTAAAAAAAATTGGAATTCTCAAATCAGTTTGACTTTTTGTGTTTTATCATCTTTATCTATGAATGGTCTAAAATGGATTCTGTATCTTTGTTGAGGATTTTGAATTGAGTTAAAATGCAACACACGTGCTGTGCAGATTGCAGAAGGGTGAAATGATAGAGAGGTTCTTCTCCTCACACGAATTCCCGGGCCCTTTTTATGCTTCCCTCAATCAAAATATTATCTCTGTCCTCATCTCCCCAGGATAGAAAAATAGATCATAGCCCAATCCTGTGGTGTACAGAACTTGGAACCTACTGTTGGATCAATTTTTTTTTTAAAAAAAAAAGAAGTAATAGTATTAATTTTATAAACTAAAATTTTAAATAATTTCTATGACTCTTGAAATGAGATTCATGGAAAAGTTTTTCTAGATTTTTTCCCTAAATGGCGAGAAAAGTTTCTAGGAAAGCCAATACCACATTCAAACATTCAAATGCTAATTGAGAAACAGAGAGAAACCCAAAAGCCATAATCAGTGAATTATAATGTGAGAGAGACCAAAACCCATTTCACAGTTCTTACATGTTATACTATGTACACAAGAACAAGATCAGAGAGAGGCAGAACATGGTAAGGGGAGAAAAAAAGAACGAACATAATTCAAAATCTACTTTTTCCTTCTAATTATAAATCTTAGCACTTGCATTTCTCCTCCTTGGCAGCAATTGAGTTCTTACAGTGAGTAATGGCGGCTTGAATGGCACTCTGCAGCTCTTCCATGGTGCTATCATTTGACTTAGAGACGGCTGCTGTTGGTACAAGGAGGCCGCTGTTCGTCGGAGACGTCCACATTGATGCCGGCGCTGAGAACTCTCCTGCCCTTTTTCCTCCCCACTCCTTCCACTTAGAATTCAAATTGCCGGAGAACGAATGAGGTTGTCGACGTGTTTCGCGCTTCTCCTTATCTCCACCATGAAAAAATAAAAAGGGTCTGACGGCTTTTGCATACCTCTTTAACACTCGGCTTACCTCAAACTTCAACTTCTTCTTGTCTTCCCATCTCTCCCCTGTTTCAAAAGATTTACGCCATTTCGTAAGCTTGGACAGGGAGAATGACTTGGACTTTATTTTCCTCTTGATCTCGCTAGTGGTGGTGGTGGTGGTGTTTTTATCGTCGTCGTTGTTGTTGTTACTGCTGCTTTCGAGATTCTGAACATCAAAGGGCTGGTGGGTTGGAAGATTGAGAGCGTCTGAGGTGGAGGAGCGAGGGGAGATGGAAGTGTGGGAGAGGAGATGGAGAGGGAGGAGATGGCCATGGAAGAAGATTTCATCTGCCGGCGACAAGTCGAAGTCGAAGGAGGGTGTGGGTTTGCATTTGTTTGATGGGTGGAGAGAAATTGTGAATGAAAATTCATGAGATGGGGAGGAGGAAGACGAAGGTGGAAGAGAACCTGCAGAGGCCGCCGCCGTGCTTGTAGACCTTTCGTGCTTTGTCGATTGAGCTTCTTCTTCCTTCCCCTGTTTGACTGCAATTTCCTCTACCTTCTTGAGCTGCTGTAAGGTATCCATGACTACGAGAAGTGTTGAGACAGAAGGGCAGGAAGAACGGTGTGAATATTTTAAGGCTTCTTTTGGTAATTTTGCCCTTTTTGTTTATTTATGGATCTTAGCAATCCTTTGGGCAAAGATGAGGAGATTGGAAGGTAGTGAAAGGTTGTGGAAGAGAGAGAGAGAGAGAGAGAGAGAGAGAGAGAGAGAAGCATAGTTTGATGGCTAGGTTCCATGAGAAGTCTCTGTTTTTATGTTACGTGTATTCCCATGACGTATGAAACCGTGTGCATGTGTGACAATTTACAATCCTCTTAAATGCTCTACTGTATAAGAATCCCTAATCCCAATCATTGATGACCAATTTATGTCTAATTTACTACAACCAGCTGTAGTGTATATTGCATGCATACTACTCTCATTTATGAGCGTTCTTTATCATCCATATGATGTCTCCCATAATGTACACATAGAAGCCGAAGATCTAAAATATATAATATATTAAAAATAGAAAAAAATTATTAATTTTTTTTTAATGTTGAGTTAGTATGTTATTCAAAAGAAAAGCCCAAAGAACTAATATACAAAAAAGCCCACACCCCACGCAAGGCCAAAAGCATCCCCCAATGGCGGCTAAAAGAATAAAAGACCATAGTATCTAACACCAAAGAGAAAGCACCTGCGAGAGGCCAAATCAATTATCACAAAATATGCCCATACAGCAAACTAGAAAACAGCCTGAGAGAAGATCCCAGAATTGTCACTGTAGTGAAAGCTAACAAGCTCTGAAATATCAGTTTTCCCCAATAGGAGCTATCTTCGGCGATCCATAACCTAAAATTATTAAATTTTATTGTATATAATAATCTTAAATAAATTTGATAAGTAGATTAGGTTCTATAACATGTTGACTTGAAATTGATGACCTTAATCGTATCTAAGACTTTCTTAAGACAAAAAATCATACGAACACTAGCATAGTATCCATTCATTTCACAATTTTACCTTGAGTGTAAACAAAATCTATTTATTATATGGCTGATTAAGACACCTTTTATTAGTAGAGTCAATTTGCTTCACACGTGCAATGTTGCAGTTTAGACTTTAGACAAATATAGATGCAGACGCATCTAAATTCTAAAGAGATCCGACTCCAAAAATACATTGGCAGGGTCAAATGATAGAAGAATAGGCCCCACAATTCTATACCAAAATCACAAAGTGGGTCCATTCTTCCCCCAAAAAGACAGCTGTGAAGACTACATACACCGAACTTTGGGTGGTGAGGGCATATACATCGAAAGTTCGTTCCTCTCACATCTATCACAGACTTGAGAGATTTGAGAATAAATGTGTATGTCTGAGGGACTTTCAAAATGGCAGAAGCAAAAAATAGAAACCCCAAAAAAATTGAAAAGAAAAAAAAAATCCTCAGCTAAATGAATCCAAACTGCCTAAAAATATGTTACACTAGAAATCTGTAATTGGTTCTCTGCAAGAGTGTGCATACTGCTGCAGTGTTAGGTGGACAGTACAGTTCCATGGCCACGTGTACGGCCACAAAGGGGTCTATTACCTTGCGCAATCATCGGCTTACCTCTAATCAGGGATTGTTCTTTCTGCTTTCTATGTTTATGCTCAGGAAACTCAATTTTTTTTTAATTTATATGTAGGAAATCATGAAAAACCCAGTGTAAAATTTACCCAGATGAACAACCCCAATAAGCCGCTCGGCTAAGTAGATAGATTAATAATGCAGAGAGACAGACTCTGAAACTAGATGGAATGTCAATATGGTCGTATTCAAATTTTGGGTAGTAACTCCTCCGTTAGTGGATTAGGATTACCACCTAAGGGAAAGGTTCAGGGTTCAGATCAACAGAAGGCCAACCCTCTCGTTACAGGCAACCAAAAGCATCTGTATTTACCATTTACAAGCAACCGGATGATATTACCATTCTGGTTAATATACTAGGATTGTTGTTCAACCACAGTCTGGTAGACTGGACAGGGCCTCACTGAAATATGAAATTCAGTGATTCGACTGACTCATCAGTTTCTTTTTCAGAGAGAGAGAGAGAGAACTTTTTTTCTTTCCTCATAAAGGAAGGAGATGTACAAAAGTTGGAAGAGTCGTGGGGCAGAGGGGAAGAAAGACATTATATGAAAGAACAAAAAAGCCATGTTAGGTCACATAGGAAAAGACAAGGCGTCGAGGTCGGATGGCAAGTATAAGCAACTTTCCACTGGAAATCCTTATGGGAGCATTTGGAACTATGTTGGAGGTGGTGGTGACTTGAGTCCCACCCACGTGTGCCTTGTGGTCCGTCTCCACTTTGGGCTTTCTTAGAGGTCAACATCTTAAATCACCAATGCATTATTCAGTGGACACATTCCTTGGCACCACTCTTCTAAATAACCTTCTCAATTCTCATCCCAACATGTATCAACTCCATCTCTCCACATGAGGAAAAGATAAATTGCTGCAACTGGGTTGAAAAGGAATCATGGCATAAAACAAATTTCTCTCATTTACCCCTTGTTTTCACTCCTACAACATTAAGACGGGAAAAGAAAAGAAAAAGATATAAAAAGAGATGGAACTGTCTTATTGATGTTGCATCAAGTTAAGTTGATTTGCATTGTAAAATAAGTATTAGTAGAAGCAGCAACCTGTATGTTAGTGTTAGTCCCACACGTGGCAAACCTTTTTTTTTGGTAACATTCTCTACATACAAGGAATTCGAGTATGTTAGTTCACATTCCAAATTGTAGGCGGCCATAACCAAAAAGTAATAATGATGATAGCAATTTTTCCGAAGTGTTGATAGTTTGATACTTGGATGAGTGCAAGTTCAATCACATGCTTACCCAAGGCATATTGCAGACTTAGTGACATGGATTGACTCGACAGGCCGAGCGGTGAAGCCGGCTTAGAGACGCAAGTGTCAACTCATGATTTTGATTTTGTATTAAAATATAAAATGTGAAGAAGAAAGTCCAAAGATGATGAATATTGAACATATTATGAGAAACTTTAAAGTCAATGGCAATGGGCCTACAACTTGTTGATCTAAAAGACTCAAACTGCTACTTCCAGATACTAGACTCACGATTTCCATTCTTGGGTCTTGATGAAAGGTACACAATGGTTTTTATCATGTGAATTTAAACAGAAATAGAAGACTGAAGTATTGCAGCTTACCAGAAACAAATGACAATGATCAAATGCACCTTTTTCATGCTACCCTTCAATTTTCTCCTACGGAGCCCACTGTTCTTAAATTCATACTGCTAAATAACCTGACGCCATCAATTTCAGGTACAGCAGATCGCTGACTAAGTTGAGTGGCAGAACTGCACTGCTGTACTCTGCTACTTTTCTCCCACTGTCCTTATTCCATTAGCTTGATAGATGGAGTTCAAGGTTGAACATTCATAAATCCTTCATTGATTAAAACCATTTATCTTTGATTCTCCAAGAAAATAAATTTACAATAACAAATATACATGATACAATACACAAAACAAAGGATTGACGAAATTGGTGATTGCAAACATTATCAACCAATATTGGACTACAAGGCATTTGTTTGAACAAAGACAATGCGGATAAAAATCATCAGCAGTGCAACTGTAGAATTTACATTTACACGAAAAAAAATATACGAGCCCTACCGCATCGTTGAAACGGCAAGACTACAGCCGAACCAAACCATGGATTTACTATATTGCTATTTACATTTATGTACAGAGTCTAAAATTTAACCATATTATTTTGATGTGTGAAGAATCTGTTCAAATAACTGTACACCTGCAACCAGGAACTAAACCAACATGAGTTTCAATTAAATAGAAATCAAGGACGTTCTCTGACGGTATCTGCTCAACTTACATGTTACAGGCTGTACCAGCAAGCACAGCAAGAAGTTTGCTATTTGTCTGATTTGAGTCTGCCAGAGAAAAGGGAAAATTTTAAGGAGAAAGATTGAAATAGTTAAAATAATCTAGAGTAAAGAAAACAATTATTTACCATTTTCTGTGGTCTCGAGCTTGGGAGGATCCTAAATATTTCTCCATGGATTCTTTCTTATGTTCAGGATCGAGGCTGCATAACAAGGCACATTATTGTTAACCAATGCCAGTTTTTAGTAAGTTCATCAATTCTCACCAATGAGATTCTGTAATGTGGTGATGTTGAATTATATACCTGTTTCTTACACCAAGAAGGGCCCAATGAACAGCACGTGCAGTTGCAGAAGCAGGAGCCACGGCAGCTGCAGGAGCTGCACGGACTGCAGCGACCAAAGCAGATCCAACACCAGCACCGCGTTGATATGTCTTAATGGGATTCCCAACTAGAGCAGAAGCCGTCTTTCCAAGGCCATCACTAATGCTCTCATAAGCCTGAATCATACAGATCTATTCAATAGGGGTATATAGTAAATTCCTTGCTTTCTAAACAAAAATATTAAGTTAGAAGAATATCAATATTGTATAAATAATATAAACACAAATAGCCATTTGTTGGTTCCCAGAACAGAACTAAATTGAATAATTGATACCCAGAATGAATAGTGTGCATTTTAAGTCATGATGGTCCCACTTTAAGGCTTATAATACCAATAAGCACAAGATCTATAAAAAGTGCACTCTTTCCTATTGAATAAAAGATGGAAATATCCAATGACATTGTTTTAAAAACAGTTTCTTAATCAGATTTTGGGCAACCAGTTGAAAACTCAAAACTGATAGGTCCAGTCAAGAATTGATCAATGATGAATAACTAAGGAATAATTGTTTGCATCATATTTTACAGTAAATACTTATTTTACGAAAACAGAACTACAAGGACCATATTATCTTGATAGCTAAGGCATATTTAGACCAGTTCTAAAGGGAAAAAATAATCACAAGGTAAGAAGATTACTGAACAAAGGGTTTAGTGGACTAAATAGTGATGTTTATCTCATCTAAATCCACAGATCACTTTTACAATTCAGTTGTGGTTGGAACCTGTCCTACGCTGCATCATCCCTGTTGCAAGGCACTTGAGTCCTTTAGTTAAATCAGTGAACTTTTGGGTCAAGACAAGTCTTCAGATTTTAAATAACCAGTTTAAACTATAAACCTAATATGACCTTAGATCTGATCATCCAACCAGATAAATTGAATCTAGACCCATGAAGCCACGTAGGCCCTGACCATTTATCCCATAGGACATATATTCATAAGCAATGGCTATATACAGATGTTCAGGACATGGTTACAAGTGCCGTTCACAGCCCAACAGTAACAAAATTCAGCCCCTGGGCACATTTTTTAATGCTAACCTTCCACAAAGAAAAAAACCACTTCTGCAGTACAGTAATTCTCTATTTCTTGGTGAAACATGTTCAGGAATATCATTTTCTAAGATGGAGTGCATATTTGCTTCTTTTGTGGTAAATTAAACCAGACATCAGTGAGTCCAATTTCTGCTTCCAGCGCTGCATTTTCCATGGTTTATATACATCTTTTCATAATATTAAAAAATTGAGTACATACAGTCTGCAATTTTTGAAGAAAAAAAATTTAAGTGTACAAATTTATCATAAGTGACAGTTTTGGTAAAAACAAAATGAAAATGGAAAAAAGAACTACAGATGGAAAAAGATGAAAATAACTTTGATGGTAACTCAAATAACATTTTCAAAAAATATAGAACTCCAAGTAAATGCATAATAACTATATAACATTATTATGAGGAGCCATTTGAGATATGTAAATAATCAGTGAGATAATGGAAATCCACATGAATCCATACAAACCATTGTGTCTCTTTTTCTTTATTAAAAGATTTTAAAAACATGAAAAGGATTAAGTCTGCTTTTCTGAAGTGCACTTTCAAAATGATAACTATTGACAAACTTATCAGAAATTGTTTTCATTTTTATATAATTAAAAGAAGAAAATGGAATCAAATATCAAAGCACAGCATTCTCAGAAAAAAAAAAAAAAAACCAACACATAACAGCACCAGCATTGTAAGTATCAGTAATAAACTAAATGCACAAGAAATAAACACCTGTTGGATCCCTTGTTGGACATCTTTAGGCTGATTAGATCTTGCATTCGCCCTTTCCCTGCTTCTCAGAGATACAGGTACAGATGGTGGAATACTTGCAAGAACATATTCTGTTTGAAGAAGGATGTCATGAGCACCAGCTGCCAAATGTACCCCAAGTGCAACAGCTTCAAGCGAAACACTTCTAAGAAATGCAATTGCACCTAGTAAAAGAAAATTAAAGCCAGCATCTCTCAGTACTGAAGCTTTCTCTGTGTCTCAGAATGAGAAAAAGAAAGATATATCAAACTAGAATGTGCAAAGAGCATAAAATAACAGAAAAAGATGCAGAAGATGATATCCTTAAGCTAGAAACAGTCAAATAGCAAGTATAGAAAAGCTGTTTTCTACCTCTTTGCATTCCCTTGAGCAACCTGTGGTCTTTCTTGTAGTTCTTAACTGGCAAAGAAACCAGTTTAGCAGCACCAGAGCCCACAGCAACCAACGACCGGATCGGAGGTAGCCCTTGTAGTAATTTATGAACCTAATGCAGAATGTGATATCTTAGACAATGCTGTATAGAGCAGAATTATATCGTATTAAAAAAAATCTACTTGAAGAGATTAAATGGCCAAAACCTGGTTATGTGAAATGTCTTCCAACCATTCCCCTAGAATTGTTTCACCGACATTGCTCCAACCGTAGACGCCAATTGCATGAACATGTTTAAGATCTAATTCAATTCCCTGCATAAAAGTCGTCGAGTGCATTAAAATCCCCATTCTAAACTGTCCATAAACATAGCATTACTATTATTCACTTACATACATCACCATGTCAATGTATTAGGGGAAGTACATAGCATAACCAGAGATCTAAAACCCTATTGACATATTAATTAAAAAAAAAAAAACACACACAGAGTTCAGTCTACAACCCTATTGACATTATTCAAGACTCCCACCCACCCACACCTATGGCCTACCCATCCACACCTACCCACCCACCCTCACCCCCCAACCCACACCCACTACTGGGGGAAGTAGATAGCATAACTGAAGATAAAAAAACCCTAAACCCTCTATATATATAGACACACACACTTTGGCACAGTGCTCACTTTTGATACCACAAATGTTCACAGGTTCGAGTCATGTGGGTATGAAATGCAGTCTGTGATGACCACTGAAAGTAGATGCATCATCATGCAACAGAATACAAGACATACCAACTAAGCAGGAGCCTAGTATAGATTAATAAAGGCAAGATTCAAAGAAGAAAAAAATCAATGAAATTGAAGGGAAAAGCAAAAAATAAAAGGAAGATTCAAGCCTGAATTGTCATCTTCCATAACAATACTTGAGCTGGACATGACAAGTTGGTAACTCATCTACCATAAACAGGAACAGAAGACCGGAATTAGCGTGTGCCCTGAAATTTGGCCACATGTTCGAGGGCTCAAGACATAAAATTCCAAGCTAATGGCTCAGGCAGGGACTAAGACACCACTCTAAAAAATGATACTAACCATTTTCATATTGTCTGAATGTGAATTCAAGACTCCCATCCATACCTATGGCCTACCCATCCACACCTACCAACCTACCCACCCACCCACCCACACCTACACCTATGGCCGCCTACCCATTCACACCTACCCACCCACCCTCACCCCCCAACCCACATCCACTATTAGGGGAAGTAGATAGCAGAAACAAAGATCAAAAACCCTAAACCCTATATATAGACACACACACATACACATCTAGACTTGGTACAATGCTCACTGTCAAGTCTTGTGGGTATCAAATACAGTCTGACGACAACGATGACTGAAAGTAGATGCATCATCATGCAACAGAATACAAGACATACCAACTACGCATGAGTCTAATATAGATTAATGAAGGCAAGATTCAAGAAGAAAAAAATCAATGAAATTGAGGAGAAAAGCAAAAAATAAAAGATTCAAGCCTGAATTGTCATCTTCCATAACAATACTTGAGCTGGACATGACAAGTTGGCAACTCATCTACCATAAACAGGAACAGAAGACAGAGAAATTAGTGTGTACCCTGCAATTTGGCCACATGTTCAAGAGCTCAAGACACTAATTTTTTTTTTTTTGAAAGGCAACTTCAATGATTTCAAAAAAGAGAACAAAACAAATCAGCTACAAAAACCCACCAAAAGAGAGCCAAACAAAAAGCCCCCTAATTACATAAAATTGTTTACAATTTCCGTATGTAAAGACAACCCCTGCCTAGCAAAAGCTCTACAACTGAGTTAGCTGACCGAAGAACCCAAGCAGTCTTAAAATCAAAGGAAGCAATAGAATGACGAATCATCTTATCTAAGTAGAGCCAAGGACATAGAGATCCCACCACCCAACTTTATCTAAGACACTAAAATTATTTTTGAAATGGAAAGACACTAAAATTATAAGCCGATGGCTCAGGCAGGGACTAAAACAACTCTCTAAAAATTATACTAATCATTTTCATAGTCTCAATGTAAACCACTAATCAATTTGTATTTCAATTGTTTGTTTGAATTGGTAAAAATCATTTTATGTGTTAGAATTTTTTTTCTCATGGGCCTCTATGGTGGGATGCAGTGAATTTGTGTTGGTATGATCACAATCCAAGTAGAAGGGATAAATCGATCCAATGATGATAATGATGACTCTCTATGATGGGACCTACATGTTAGACACCTATGATGACCGACATGAGCTCAAATTATGGGACTCACTTCTCCAGCTAATGCTCTACGCTACACCTACTGAATATTAAGAAGAAGAATTGCTGGCTGATTTATGGTTTTGATAGTTATGATGAGTCCCACTACTTGAGTCTTATGACTTACGTACACCATGTGTAAAATCCATAAGCTCCTACATAATGCAAAATCAATACTGGAATGGAAGTGAGCAAAGTTGTTCTAACAAATGAGGAATTAGTCGCCGAGAGAAATGTTGCATAATAACCTATGAACTTTAAGGAATAACATCAAAAGGAACAGATTATACAAGAGGAGAATAAAGACAGCAACTTGCAGCTGCCATTAAGCTTAGAAACCTCAATGCCTCTAAATGAACCAGCTACCAATGCTCATTGACTAGTATGATTTGATCTTTCAAATGATAGCATCCATCAGCATAGCCATAAAATGAATCAGCTACCAATAGACCGAGTTTGTGGGCCCTAGAGTGGTGGTGGATTGGATTAGGATTTTTGGGATTCCCCACCATGTCTAGCAGAAGGAAGTGATGCACAAATTGGGTGAACTGATAGGGATTGTTGAAGAGGTGGATGAACATAGTCTGCGAATGGAAGTGGTGGAATTTGTACGATTAAAAATCGTTCGTCCGTGTGCCGCTGCAATCCCTGAGATTCTCTGGTTGTATGTGTTCAATTTTCGATATCGCTTGTGGACGTCGGTAGAAACTAAACCTTTGATGTCCATGGAGAAAATGATGGCCCAGTGTGCGTCTGTGAGAGAGATCTTCTGCGCTGGCTCTCGGAGTGTTCAATCAGTTCGAACAAGGATCTGGTCTTTCGTCTGCATGTGGTACTGCTTCGATGTTTGTTTCCCCTTTCCATCAATCGGAGGGGCTGACGGCAACAAAGATGGTGAACAGCTCTTCTACGGCAGTTACTGCCGTTGCCGGCATTGCGCAAGGATCGCTTCCTCTTTCGGAAGTTGCGGCAGCTTTTTCTCTGGAAAACTCAAGCCCTAAAACCTCTGCGAAGGTTTCGGCGAGAAAAGGGGCGTCAAGTCCTCTTAACTGAACCAATGCGACTTTAAGTGAGATACGTTCGGACCCGGGTAAGGCCCCTCCATTTCGAATTTTCGGCCCTTTAGTTCAGCCCAGAGACAACCTCATATTACTAAGGTTCGGAAAGGCAGGCTGGATGAGAAGGTGAGGCCTTACAACTCGGCTTAAGTTTTAGAAAGGCGTGGGCCATTCTCCTCTACAGGTCTATCTACTGCTAATTCGCCCTCTCAACCTAAAAAACATTAGTCGCCTTTCAGTGAACAACGATTATCTGAACATATTTCCTAGGGAGGGAGACAATACTTATGACATTGGCGATTTAACACAACGGATGGTTGGATTAAAAGAAGGTGGCACTGTGCTACAACGGAACTCATCTCCACAGAATTTTGATGATGTTAACGACGGCAAGAGGAAGCAGATGATTTTACATAATACTCACAAGGGTCCTACAATGTCTGAGAAGCCACGCAGTTGGGCAGATGAAGTGGAGGCAGAGGATTGTCTTGCACTTGTTGTTTGGACAGAGATTGATGATGAGAAGCTGTAGTTAGTTGGTGCTATTCTTGGTATTTCTTCTCCAAGTCGATCAGATCGGCTTAAAGATATTCTAGCGGATTTTTGCGAAGCGAAGCAAAGGGATAAGGAGGAAGAGATGCAGTTGAAACGTACTAGGAAACGGGAGAGGGAACTTCGCAATTTACATTCTTCAATAAATTATGATCGCTCTTTGGTAGTGGCAGGAAATTCGGGTGTGCGGAATGGAAATTGCTAACAAGTGCTAGCTTCTGCGAAGCTATGTAATTCTTTTCGTTTGTTGGGCCGTCTCTAGCCTTCTTTTGAATCTTTTGTATTTTCTCTTCTATTATTAATAAAGTTACCTAAAAAAAATGAATCAGCTACCAATGCTCATTGAATAGTATTAGATTTCATCTTTCGAATGACAACATCCATGGGCATAGCGCTGCAAAAATCCTTCTATTCCTCTCAAGCCAAATGAACCAATGATTGCCAATGGGGACATTTCCAAAGGATTTGGCTTTCCTCTGGGAATGAACAGAATCCATCCGGAAATGGACTTCAAGAGGAAGCTGGTATTGGAATTAGATTTGAGTAACAAGAACAAAGACTTGCACGAACACATCCCCTATCTATCTATCTTTCTTTTCTTTTTCTTTTCTTTTTTTGAGCAATAACCAAGATATTTATTAAAATAAAAGAGAACAGATACACAAGAAGAAAAAGGTCTCACAGGATTAACCCAAAGAAGAGAAGGAAAGGTGAAAAATAAGTAAGAAAAAACAAAGAAAACTTTAAGTACAAAAACAAGAGATCCTCTAATCCCAAAGGAAGAAAACAGCCGAGGAAAGGTTTATGACTCCAAGCTTGGCAAAAAAATCTGCCATGTCATTCGCTACTCGGCCGATCTAGACAGAGGATACATTCAGCCCCAAAGCCAACTCCCTAATCTTCCTAACCAAAGTGATCATTTTCCAGGGCGGACGCCTTTCACCCCTACCCCTCTATGATAAGTTTTCCTTGCCCATACATTTTCCAAAGCTCTCCTAAGGCTAAAAATGTCTGCCTCATTGGAGTCCCTGGTTCCCACCGGCTCATTGAAAACAATAGATAAGTAAACCAACCCCCCCACCTCTAAAAAAAAATCCCTATAGACCCCAGTTTCCCTCTTGCAGCCCCATCAACATTGAACTTCATGACATTCTGTTATAGAGGTGTCCAGTGGTCTATGGGTTTTTTTTTCCTCCTAGACCCATTCATACATCCCTCCCAAGATGATAAAAGATCCGTGAGTTTAAGACCACTATACTCCGAACTGGAAAGAAGAAACACACAAAGTCTCCATTATGTTGTTTGGAAAAGGGAAAGAAGTCACACACATAGTCTCAATTTTGCTGTTTGGAAAAGTTCATTCATGTCTGTTGATTTTCCTTCAAAGATTCTGGAGTTCCTTTCTTTCCAAATGGACCAAAGGATGACTGTTGGCACAGTATTCCAAGCTAGTTTGAACCTTGGAGTTAACCTTGAGATAGCCCATGCTTCCAAAGACCCGACACATGCTCTGTGTGACACCCAAGGCACATTTAAAAGGTTAGCAAAATAAATTCCAAAAGCATTGAGCCAACGAGCAGCACATGAAAAGGTGATCTATATCTTCCTCCTCTGTCTCACATATTGGCCATTTAACATCCTCCTCCAAGTTAATTAGACCTCTCTTTTTGAGTTCCAGGAGGAGTTCCTTTCCAGGCCAAATTGGTTGTGGGTTCATCAGTGGGCTAGTATTGCAAGACCGATTCTACCATTGCTTTGACCGAGAAGGTGTTGTAGGAATCCCCAGTCCAGACAAGTTCGGTGAGATGGGAAACTCCCTCAACTGAACTAAGAGGTCGTTTCTGTTATCTTCTTCAAAGGACCACAACTCCCTCCTGAAATTGAAATTTCGTTACTAGAGTAATGCACGACCTAAAGGCGGGTGAATAGGTCGGTTTTCAATTTTAATTTCCTTTTAAAATTTTCTCAACCGATTTATACTTTAAATAAATAAAATAATCAATGAGTTATATTCACCTTTCAAATTAACTGTTGTTCATAAAACTGACCGATCAATCTCTGTGTGTGATATGTGAACAAGTATTCAATCCATGCATTCAATCACATATAAACACAGATATTTTATAGTGGTTCGGTTTCAACAAACCTACATCCACTGTCAGACTTCCCAACTCTAGGGTCCTCCCAAATATACTATGTAAGGGTCTCACACCCAAATAGTACAGCCTAGTTTTTTATAGAGGTTCAACCCAATAGGTCTAATCCTCTACACCTATTTTTTAGAGTGGTTCGAACACACTGTTCTAATCCGCTTTATAATGTTTAAAATAAAACGAAGAAGAAAACTTGCCTTGGGCCTTAACCGTTTTCCTTTAAACTCTTTCTTCTTTACTGAATCTGTGTGCTCCTTTCCATCAAATCAGCATCATCAACGTATTCATCGGCACAGCAGTAGGACTTGGGTATGACTGGTTTTAGTCCTATATGAACACCTTACTCTTCATCAGGATTGGGGTATTGATTACCCAAACATTCACCAAGGAAGATGATGAAGAAGGTGTCTAGAGGGAAGGCCGAATAATTAGACACTGTAATCTTGTTCCTGTTTTTCTCTGTGTATTCAGTGCCTCTTACAAAAGGCTTACTGTTATTTTATAAGACAGAATGCAGTTTTGCAGTAAGTCACGCCCACGAGGCCTCGAGGCATCCAATGAGGCCTCGTCGGCGGTTAATCTGTAAGGACAGTACATATGTGCAAGTTACTCTGTCCAATCAGAATCCAACCAGCTCATATCCACCGTGCATGATTTGTAGTAGATTATCTTAGTCATCAATCAAGGATTAGATGAGAAGATTTCAAAATGGTTTACAACTCATGGAGGAGCCTTTCCATACTTGTCATGGACAGCTCCCCAATCGATATTCAAATTCAAATTTTAAGTGAGGTGGCAGTATCTCACCATATGGATAACTCTTTTACCATAATTAACTTCCAATCAATTTACCATAATTAACTCTCAATTAAAAGGTCACAAATTTTAACTTCCTAAATCTGTAGGAGACTAAGTCAACAAGACACAGGGTCAGCTAGACTCAGCACAGCTCACCACAACTGGCTACGAGGCCTCATGAGGCCTCGAGGCTGAAAGTCACTTATGATCTTATTTTCCAATTGACTTCTAAGGTATTTGACTTAACCTAAGGTCTCCTACGGTTCACTTACCTGTGTGCCAATACCGTATTTGGTATAGACGCTTCAACTTCATAGTAGATGTTGTTATTCATCCAAGGCAAGTCCAACTGAGTCACGTAATTGACAATAAGGGTGACTCAGACGAACCGGGGCACTTACAGAAATCTCATTCCAAGGAAACTTGGTTGGCCTCAACTTTATAACAATCTTATATAAGCACATTTCTATTCTTTGAAATTCTGTAGAGTTTTGGGAAAACTTCCTTTAATGGCCTCTCTCTTATCCAAATATCTTTTCATAACAAAGTTTTATCCATTTTTCCGACCAAAAGTCTAGTATTGCCCTTAAAAAGATTTCCTACCTCATCTCCACCTTGTCCTAACCTCCACCAAGATTTAACCACCATAGAGCCTTTCTTTTCCACATTGTCACTTAAGAACCAACTGGTAGTCTCCTCCAGACCATATCTGGTTGTCAAGATTCGGACCCACAAAGCATCATGTTCTCTCCCAAATCTCCACACCACTTGCACAGCAAATCCTTGGTTCCTCAACTTAAGAGGGATTAAACCTAGCCCCCACTTGGATTTAGGCTTGATTATTTCTAAAAAACTGCAAAAACCTCCTTGCAAACCCTTTTTGGTATTTTGAAAAGAGATAAATAATATATGGGGAGATTTATCAAAACAGATTTAATGAGGGTAACCTGCCCACCAAGAGAGAGATACTTTCTCCCCCACCCAGTCAGTCTTCTATAACCGGAGACCAAAAAGTTGTGTCTTGGGTTCCCGCCCACCGGTAATCCCAGGTAAGTGAAGGGAACTTTTCCTATGCCGCAACCCATTCCTTCTGCAACGTCTTTAAGGAGGTTTTTCGCCAAATTGATCTCAATGATGGTACTTTTGCCTAGGTTGATTCTAAGACCTGACACTAATTCAAAGCATCTAAGACTCGCCTCGTAACCCAATAACTCTTGACAAACTAGTTCACAGAAGAACAATGTATCATCTACAAACTGTAAGTGAGTGACTATGGGTCCATCGCATGCCATTTTGAAACCCTTAACTACTCCCATTTCTCTAGCTTTTTCCACCAATTTATTCAGGCTTTCCCCCACTAGGGTGAAAATGAAGGGAGATAAAGGGTCTCCTTGCCTTAAACCCATGTTTGCATGTATTGGTTGTGTCGAGGAACCATTGATCAAAATGGAGAATGAGGTGTCCTCTGTACATGCTTTCATCCACTTACACCACAACCTCCCAAAGCCCATTTTACCGAAGAGGTAACCCACGAAGGACCAATCAACAAAATCATAAACCTTCTCAATGTCAATTTTAAACAGGAGACCCGGTTTCATTTCTTTGCGTCTCATATGGACAAGTTCATTGGCAATTAAGATCCCATCTAAAATTTGTCTATCCTCCACAAACGCTCCTTGTGATTCACCTATGATTTTAGGCAAAACTTTCTTCAGTCTTTCAGCTAAAGCCTTTGCTAAGAATTTGTAAACACTCCCAAGAAGACTAATTGGCAAATGTGTTCTTAATTGGAGAAGGAAATTTAAGAAAGAAATGGCCAATTTTTCTATTTTTCTTTCTTTCTTTCCTTTGGATGAATAAGAAAGAAATGTGTTCATCCAATTAGAAGAAAAACAGAGGCCAAAGAATTTTCCTTGAAGAGCAGGGTGCCAACATAAAAAAAGTCTCCGTATTCAGAGGGTTTACAAAAAATGTCCTTTGTCATGTCCTCCCCAGTTTCACCACTGACAAAAGTATAAAGCACAGTATAAAATACCGAAATATAACATTAACTTATAGTTGGCATTCTAGATTGAGTGGCAGTAGATACCAGCATAAAAAGTTTCTTCGAAAATGGAGCAAGGAAGAATACGAAAAGAAGTCAAGCAGGAAACGAAGCAGTTATCGTCCGAAGGAAGGAAGAAAGACGCGCTGCTTCAAGTGTAACAAGCCTGGGCATTTTGCAATGAATTGCAAAGAGAAGCGAGTTGGAGCTGCTCTTCAAGAACAGGAGTCTGACTCGGAGGGCTGGACACCGAAATTCAGGTTCCCAGATGTGCTATCTAGAAGAGGGGAGTGGTATTTTTTTTTTTTAAAGATTAGAAGAGGGGAGTGGTATTGCAACATAAACAAAAGCCCCATCCAATTCTGAAGTGAACGTAGATGTACAAGAAGGCTATGGCGGGGTTTTGACAAGAAAGTCATTAGAATGTGGGCTCCTGAGAAAGGAGACTATTCCTCATCAAACTAGAAGTCAAACGAGACTGGAGGGGAGAATTTGGGAGGTTGGAGTTAGTGTTTGATGCATCAGGGCATTTTAGTTAAGAAGACATTTTATAAGACACTAACAATACCTACATCATTATATTAAGCTAAATGTTGAGAATGGGGAAATAGATACATTAAGTAAATGAGGAAAGACTGCAGTAGAATGGGTGTAAGTAACAGGAAAAGGAAGAATCAGGAAAATTAGTTTGAAAGAGGAAATCTTCAAATGGCTTGAACAGGGAAAACATGGAGTTGTTTGAGGTGGTTCAGGAATGTATGAACACTGGACATGGCCCCAATTTGTAAATTGGAAGTGTGGCAATCATAGTGAACCAGTAGGAGGTGAAAAGCAAAGTCATAAAGCTAACCCATAATAGATGGTTATGCAGAATTGAAGGAGATGATTACTTGGCACTATTATCTATGTTAGTTTAGAAACTTTCTTCATTTAAATGGTAGAAACGAAATCACTTCTTTTAAATGGTAAACTACAAATCATTTTTTATTGGAATATTTTTTTCCCTGTTGACACCCACAGTTTCTAAACATTGAGCAATGAAATCATTAGAATTAGCAAGAAGACATGAGGAATTGTGACAGTTGCAATCACATATTACCTTCCACGGAACTAGGTTAAGAAGCTCTGCATAGCTGCCTCCTCGCAATGCCTTTAGGTCAATATGACGAGGATTATAGTCCACACTCACAATAACAGGCCAGATGTCAAATTTCTGGAACAGCAACAGAAGGATGTTATGACAACGTTCCAAAATACATAGCCTGAGTGCATAAAAAATTGATTCATGTCGGTATAGCAGAAATACAAAACTCAGTTATATCCAAAACAGCAAGAAAAAAAGGAACACCACACAAAAGAAAGGGCCTAAAAGATGCATGATAAAAAAGCAGCAAAATTGGAGTATAAGCACGCAGGAGGATGGAACTTTCAACAAAAGAAATGTCTACTAATTTAAGCAATCAAATAAACAGCAACGCTAACAGAAACATGGAAAATGGAGCATCCTTACGCCAACGAGTATTTGTTCTACCGACTTGAAAAAATAATATATTAGAAAGGCACTCAACAAACAGAATTAAGACTTACCTGGAAAAAAGGAAGTAATGCCTCCTCTGCTATTTTTTGCCCTGCAAAACTATGACTCTTTTCTGACTGCATTCTTGAGCCATTCAAATCATTATAAATATCTGGAGAGTGATCAATGGATGAGCTTTTGCAGGCAAAGAAATTGATGAGAAAATCAAGCTGGCTCTGATCAAGATGCAATCTCATGGGAAGGAATGCAAGACGTAGCCTGAAGAGAAAATGGTTTCACGGTTATCTATGGGCATAAAATAGACAAATAAATTTATTACATTGAAAGTTAATATTCACATAAACTACAAAAACAATCCATCAAATTGTTGAATAAATTGACTGTGAAGACTTGAGCATTCTCCACATTACCTGTACTCTTCAAGAGGAGTCAGTGGATCTGGCCTCACAGCTTCCAAGTCCAACTTGAATGCTTTTGCACCAGATTCCCGGGGATGATTTTTTGATTCATAATATCCCAGCACCTTCAAAAGAAACCATGCTAACAGTTAAGAAACATCTGTGATTTATCAGATCATAGCATAATGGTTGCATAAAAAAGGTAATTAATAATTCATGGATATTGTGCAGACCTTTTTCCAAGGGGCATTCCTGCTGTTATCATATACGTGAAAATCCTGGACAGAGAGAGAGAGCCTTGACACATATATTTCTCCATTAGGAAACATGTCATATTGCATGTTCATCCCCATTAAAGCAAGTTCCAGACATACAGAGGAATCCCTTCCACCCATATTTAGAGTATGAAGAACATTTTCACCTAAGTTAGGCCAGTCGACTCCACCATACATTCTCCATGTCACACCAATGTTCTTAAGAAGTACTCGTCCACATGGCTTGCATGACTCATCAGGTGCCATCGAATTGACTGAGGGAAGCTTGCTTGCTTCATACATCCATCTCCCTGCAGAACCATCACCTTCCTTTGAGACATGATCTTCTATTATTCTCAATGAACTGTCTTTATACCATCTACTGTTTCCATTTCCTGTATCGACACGAGTGGCACTCTTGCATTTAAGATCTACTCCACTCAGTGAATGGCTATTTCCTGATGGTCGTGGTTGAGGAAGCAGCTCAGACATGTAAAACCCTTCCATCAGCTCTGAGAAGCATGCTTTCTCTATAGACGATGAAGTATGAATATTTTCGAATCCTAACCCAGGTGTTGAATTCCTGCATGTAACATTCCCAGAAGTAACATCTGCAGTAGGAGAATCGATGTTCATGTTATATACTACCCCAGGCAGACCTCCTTCAATTGCAATATGAGATTGCACTGCATGGGAACTAGATGGACTGCTCTGGTCCCCATTTATGTAAAATGCATCCTCAAGTATCTCATCCATCAGCCCAACCACCACAGATCTATCGTCTACCTCTCTACATAAAGAATCCCCACAAGCAGCTGGAAAAGCAGAACATTCACTACTCTCAATTCTAATTACATTGCCGTGCCCATCGTGTTTATGATGGACACTGTTCCATCTATTCTGCAAATGTACAATGGACTCCTCTATATCAGGTGCAAAGAGCTGCTGAAGTTGAGCGGCTAAACGTATAAGACCTGCAGTGGTGTCACAGCAGGTATTAAGATTGAAATGAGACTTTGAACACTCTAATTCCCATAGGAGGCCATTATTACAATTAGTTCTAAAAAGAGCTTCTATAAGTGTCTCCCCCGCAACTTTAACATAGCCATTCCGACGAAGATAGTCTACACCATAGATACCACCATTATTTTCTGACCCGTATGAAGCACAGACAAGAAGCCCAATATCATGTAGTCTTATCTTGTATTCATTCACAGCGCAGCTTGTGACAGTTTCATTGAAAAGATTCAATGAAGATGCGGCTAAAAGACACGACACATATTGGTCACTAGATTCAACAGGTTTAGCATCAGTACTGCATTCAGATTCTGAATCACCGACGACTGTGGAATTTTTTACATGGGGCTCATAACTCAACGCAACATCAACCAAGTCAAGAAAAAAGGATGATGAAAAAGACGTGTGATCCTCAGGAAATCCTTTCTGTGTGCTACCGTTGCTCATTTGTTCATTCTCATGAGAAGGCAGACTAAAGAAGTTGCATATTTCATTCACCCAATCCAAACGACCGCCTGGGGCAACTATTGTACCACATCTGACAGTTATGGATGTGAAACTTCGAAAGGAATGGGGGTCCCCAAGATGCAAAATAGTAGTACCGGCAGAACCAGAAGACAATGCATTTGTTCCTTCTCCATCACCACGCTGCATTGAGGAATTCCTACAGGAGATCAGGAGAAATTCTTGAACTTCTTTGGAAGAATCATCATTACACCCATCAAAGCAACCCCATAACTCCCCTTCATCATGGCTTGCCCAAACAAAATTGGCACTGCCAATGCCACCAATATTCAACACAGAAAGCAACTCAAATTTCTCAATTGTCAATCTCAGGCTTTCCCAGCAACCAGGAAGTTCTTTCTGTTCTGAGCGTTTAATACCTGCCACCTTTTCCAATTTAATTGAAAGATTTAAAACATCACAATCTATAAGAACTGAGACTTGAGATGAATTGTCATCGCTGACCGAGCCACACACTCTGTCAAAGTCATCATCCAGAGAAGCTTTTGTGACAGGTGCAACTTGTGTAAAACCATCCACGAGCTGAGTCACCAGGCAATGTAACAGTTCATATTCAAAACTGCCAATATTGATCCAAACAAGAGACAGGCTGACATGGAGGAAAAACCCAGAGCTCAAAACCATCTCCTGTCGTAAACAAGAGATTGTCTCCTCTAGATGTTTCATAGTTGTTACAGATGCAAACTCATAATCCTCCCCAGTCATTTTGTTTCTATTTCTTGATTCATGTGAAGCAACCAGACACCAAGCTTTACTAGCAATCCAAGGACCAGTCACAAGACCCCCTTGCCAAGACATGCTAATAACAGGATGGCGACCATCTGTTCCTCTGGTAGCATAAAGAATCTTCTCAGCACAAAAAGTCCTGTGTTTTGTACATAAATTTACCCCTCCGCCACTTCCACCAGCAGAAACAACTAAATAGATGTTGAGGTCTCCAAAATTCAAGTGGACGGAATTGGAAGGAGAACAAGAATATCTATCAGCACAACTAGCACTTGGAAGCAAAGAATCTCTTATTTCTTTCAGACTCAAAGATGGAGATAAATCAAGACATATAAATTTATCCCAGGAAGAGAAGTTTCTGAGGTCACCATGATTCTCAAAAGGAAAACACAATATAACCCTTGCATAAGGAAGGAAAAAGCTCCCTTGTATGCTTCCTCTTGGAGTAACATTCTTAACGTAAGTGCAAGCACCTTCTTTCGATTCTCCACAACATGAAGAGTCATGCCTCTGTTCAAAAATATCAGATACGGTATCTTTCTTTGAGTTGTATTTTGTAAAAGAACTTCCCACTCTTTTAGAGAGATCGAAAAGCATATTTACCACATGAAAGTTTACCCACAAAATGAATGGGGGCAAATCTACAGAAAAAATTGTTGATGCCTGTGATTTGTCATCCATAGAAGTGGAACCAAATTCAAAATGGCAATTACAAACACCCAGAGACTTCAGCAATCTAACCTTGACAAGGTCTCCGTCAATTCTATGACCAACTTCCTTGGTGTTACCAATCACAGACTTTGTACATAAAGGAATTTCTGGAGAACTGAATCCATTTATCGTTTCATCTGAATCAGTGCCTTCAGAAGAAAAAGGAAATGAAGGCAAAGCACATTGAACATCTTCTTGCAAATCAAAAATCATCTGGCTATAAGAGTCAAAGTTTCCAGCTTTGTTTCCATGATTGAAGCAGTCATCAACATCAATGTGCTTTATCATAACTTCGAACTTCATACTTTGATGGCAGACCTGTGGACCTTGACAGAAGTCTCAGATTAGTTAAGGAGACATTTGGGTAAATAAATAGTAAATGTAGGTAACACGAACAACAGTAAATACAGAAAGCAAGAAAAATCAGCAGATACAGTTATTACCTGCAGACTAAGAACTAGCTCTTTGCACTTTGCTTCAAGATAATGTACGTTTTCACCAACTGAACTAGTTTCAGTTGACTGCTCACAACTCATGAAAGAAAATGTAGGAATAGCAGAGCAAGTGCTGGACATAACAACGTCACTATCTGAGCAACTGTCATATTTAGGTTCAACATGGTGTTCACTAATTCCATTGCAACCTGTTGCATCAAAAGACTGCCCCCAGTTTTTTTCATCCTCGAATGAAAGAATAACAGAAATCCCAAGCACAGTTGCCCGCAAGATTGTTTCCACATGCTGTTGCTCTGCAAAAATGAGAAACACAAATCATCATTGTTTCCACATGCTCTTGCTCTGCACAAATGGGAAACAAAAATCATACCAAGAAACCATTATACAAAAGAAAAGCAGGACCAAAACAAATGTCCATCTAACATCATTACTACCAATAGAAACAAATTAACATGCAAAAACCACAATAAGCAATGCAAAATTATCATAAAGACTATTTAAGCCATTAGTTCATACAACACAGCACAAGCAGCATAAATTAACAAGGGCATCAATCTTATAATAAAAGTTGTAATTTTGAATTCCTCAAGTGATCAGGAACATTTTTTGAAACAGAGACATTGAAGGATTTCATTAAGAAAATTACAAAGACAATAGCCACCTTGTATAAGAGTAATATACACGGCCAAGCACAACAACATTAACCAACAAGAACAACAAAAATAAACAGCCAAGAGAATCTAATAGTGATCAGGAACTTGCCTGGAGAAATATACATTGACCCAGATGCAAGACTCGATGCAGCTGTTATTGCACTGAAAACAGAACAAGTCCAGTTCCATATACCACTGTTGCCTAAAGCTGCTGCCTGGGAGCTCCTCATTCCATCAAAGCATTCAAAAAACTGATCTAAGCTGCAAAACAGATTGATGTTAAAATACCAAAACATATTAGGATCTTTTACGAATGTAAGCTAACAGTTCAATTATTCAAGTATAAACTCTATTAGGACAGTATTACCCTAAGAACTGAAATTTCTGTTTATACATTTAGGGGGCTGTTACATGAAACAATATGTCATAGCATCCTCAATTTCCATGCTAGAAGAAATAGTTGAAACTTGCAACCGAAGAACAAACTTTCTAGAAACTCATCATTATTGGAAAGAGATCTGAAACCACATGTGAAAAAAAAAAGAGGGTTTAAAATGACAGGTTTCTTTGAAAAAAAGTACAGAGATGTTCTTTTTTTCTCTTCGACAGATATGAGGAAGGTTTTTATGGTTCAATTAACATACATTGTGATTCTGTCAAGAAAGAGTTCAACCTTTTTGGGGAAAGATCATTCTTGTGCTCTGACAGTAGGGGTGGCAACAGATCAGGCCAGGTCAAGGTTAGGTCCAGTGAGCTGACCGTTTTGACCTCAACCCAAACCACTCCCATTTAATAGATGGGTTGGTTTCCACGTGCAGTTGTGCGGCAGCTGCACGTCGGGGAGGGTGTGAAAGTGACAAAAAGTCACATATCAGTTAATTTGTGAAACCAACGACTCTATATAACACTTGAGGCACCATTCTCTCAAAGGCTAGCTTTTGAGAGTGAGTTCTACTTCAAGAATGTTATCACATCATGGTTTTCTAACAGACTCAACCCCACCATCGGACGCCAAAACCTCGCCGGGCCCCACCAATCTGTACAAACGTCTGTAAATCTCCATACAGCCCTATGGGCAGGCTCGTTGTGCGCCCCAACTTCTATATCCCTATCATAGACTAGTAGATCCAACCCTAACCTACAGTTTCACCCTATTTAAAACCTAGTTTTGCCCAAAATTAAAGACAATAATAATAACAAACCATAATCCCTTTGGCAAACCCTAGGTGGTCCCATAGCCCTATTGCATCCGTTTGAGTGACTGATTTTTAAATCTAGAAGACGTAGGACAGGGTTTGGTATGATTTAATTAGTCTTTTGAAAGATTTTGCATTGAAAGCCAGCAATAAAACTATGAAGGCTTTATGTGCAGGTGTCATTCATCTTTTTTAATCTCTTTGATTAATTGTGAGTGTGAATCTTTCTAAATCTTTGCTTTATTCTTTATTTAATATCAATTTATCTGTCTAGCATCTTATGTAAATCATGGATATAGGTTGTATGTCATTTTAAAATTATACACAAACATTTTGCATTGCATTCTCATAAAGGCATTCATCTAGCATTTAGATCTAGGGTTTCCAATATTTTATTGTCCTACATCAGATTTGGTATCAGAGCTTATCCTACGTCATTGGTTGCACTAAGGTTGTAGCATAACAACCTTTTTTTTTTTCTGGGAAAAGGTAGTCCAATCCATATCATTCAAAAAAAAGAAAAAAAAGGCAGTCCAATCCATAGTCTTTCATGATATGGTTGAAGTACAAACTAGGACATGTAACACCCACCCACCAAAGTGCCAGAGCAAAACCATGCGGGCTACGTGGGGCCCAAAGAGGACAATATCATCCTTGGATAGGGTCGGGTCGTCACAGGATATGATTCAGCATCACCTGATCAATTCAGTCAATGAAATGACCAAAAACATGGTTGAAGAATACATAAATTGCAAAAGGTCAAAGATGGTCTAATTTGTGTATAATTCAGTCAAATCGGTCAATAGAACAGTCAAAAATTCATTACGTACACGCATGCACATATAACCACCAATATATTTCAAGAAAATACAATTAATGTTATATTATCAACACCTAGTGATGAATGCATATCCAAAGAGTATAAAATAAAATTACAAACACATAATGGTCCCATTATATCAAAATATAGAAGGCCATACAGCGTTGGGTCCAATAATTATGGCAAGGGTTTTTCCATCCAACTCACAGATTATGCCAACGCTTAAGCATTCAACCAATCCACATTCACATATAGAGAAGAAATTTTTTTATTTTTATTTTTTTAAATTAACTTCATTAATAAGAGAACGGAGAAAAATACAAAACAGCACAAGTAGAAAAGGCTTGCCACCAAAGAAAAGAAAGAACCAAAACCCAACCCCAAATTACATAAAATTATTTACAATTTCCGATAACAAAGATACACCCTGACAGGCCAACTCATCAGCCTCCGAATTGGCAAAGCGAGGAACCCACGAAACCAAATAGCCAAAAGCCTCAATGGAATGGTGAATTCTTTCGATCTTATCCAAATAAATCCATGGACAAAGAGAACCGGAAGCCCAACCGACAACTATCTTAGAATCACCTTCTAAGATACTCCCAACAACCCCGAGCTCATCCAGAACCTAAAAACCTCTCCATAAAGCATGTAATTCCACATCAAGAACGGAGCCATTGGGGAAAGGACCCGCAAAGGAGATCACAGGATCACCAGATCCACTTCGAATCACACCCCCAAAACCTGCTAAACCAAGATCACTGACACAACTCCCATCAAAATTGAGCTTGAGAGAGCCCATCTCTGGAGGAATCCAAGAAACATTCGTCACTAAATCTGAATGAGATGGAGAATGATCCACCGAATCCCAAACCCACATATGTTTGAGATTGTGGCACCCTGGAATTTGCCTGACCCCAGAATCCACCAAGCAAAATATTCTTGGAAGACCTTCAAAATTTGGGAAACCTTAATTCTTTGAGTCGTTAGACACAACTGTACAGAGAAACATTGGTTGACATATAATTCAACAGACACATATCACACCTTTTTTAGTTGATAACAATATACTAAGGCAAGAATGTCCAATATAAAGGTTGATGAACTAGCTAAGGAGGGTGTGCCCCCCTAGATCAAGTGAGGTTTAAATGGCTAAGAAATCAGCTAGGCTGGGCTACTTAGCATGGGTTGATTATCACGGACAAACTAGGTGTTTTTCTTCTGTATCTGTTGAATTCCGTTCAGGGGCTATTTCACTGTCTTGGTTTATATACTCTTTCCCAGAAACAATAAAATTTTAGCATTTAAAGAGAGAGAGGAACAATTAGCATATGGTTCTCTTCTGGTTCTTCTTCAATATAAGTATTTTCATCCGTATTATGCGGATAGGTATTGTACATGAATTGTATGTTAGCACTTCAAAGACATGTGTCAATCCAAATATTATGAAAGAAAATAATTAATAAATGGTTTTAGTAATGCAGCAGTACAAATATAATAGGAGTACCATACGTGTATTAACCAACTAGGATCCAACCCACCTTGTGGGGGCTGTTTTGCTCACCTATAAGTGTGATGAGTGGTTAAATGAAAATGCATTCACATGACTTCACAGTTAAAAACATACATAAAAAATAAAAAACCTAGATTGATGAACATAACCATTCCATTTAAAGGCTCCAAATATATGACTAGTTGCCCACCAAACATTCAGATTACTTGCCTTCGATTCAATGGTTGTGATCATTATTTTTAATTAAAGAAGGATTATACTATAAAGAGAGAGAGAGAGAGAGAGAGAGAGAGAGAGGTCATGATTATTAAATTAAATTGAAATGCATTTCAGATACAAGTCAAAGAATGCACATTTTCTATCCAACTACAATGGTACATTAAGGTGGCTAAATGGAACCCACAAAGTGGTTTAGACTACAACTATATTGCGACTGGATGGATGTGATCATCTCTCAAAGAAAAAGATTGGGTTTGATCATTTCTCTAATTTTAAAGTGGATACATTTTAAGGTTTCAACTTTGAAAATAGAATTGAATGAACTCTAAATCAGTCCATGATCTTTTCATGGTCTGTTACTGCTGCAATGGAAGAGTTAAACCAAACCCATAAACAGAACTGTGGAGATTCATGAAATAATGTAGATAAACAAACCTTGCCCCATAATCTGGTTCAGCTTCACCTTCAGCTCCATTTTTCTGGCCTCTGTTAATAGAAAATGGCACCCAGTCAGGAATAACATGTGCCCCTGGTAGCGAAGCATCTGTTTCTAAAGCTTCACTGCTTAGGTAACATGACCCATGTGAATTTTTTTTACAGCTTGGTATCACTTTACTTGTAGCTGCTAGATTTGACCCCAGAGTAAAAGATTGGGAGTAAGATGCAGAATAAATGCAAGCAGAGTCTACAGTCTTCTGATGATGAATCTCTCTCTTGCCTTCTACACCCGCATCTATGAGATGCTCCCACAAGCATATGATCCAGTCTATTGTGCTGGGCTGAAGCCTAAATTCAATTGGGTCAATGGAAACATCAGCATCCACTTTGCTAATGTCTAATGAGCCATTTTTCCAAGGAATACTCAACTTCAGTGTCCCTGAAAAGCCACCAGTTCCCCCAGTCAAAATTGGAGTTGTACTACCTAAAGGTGTGCCTTCAGTATGGATATCTGTGAAGGTTGTTGCTGAAGTACATGGAAGTGGGAATTGATCGTCAACATCGTTCATTTGAAGAAGCTCTACCACTGCTCCTTGAAACTTTACAAAGTTTGTTAGCCTAGTCATCCCTAGAAAGCTATCAACTCTAGGAACAGCAAGTGTGCTAGTGTCTTCAGAAACACATGTTCCGTATTCTATCTCAATGACACGGAGAACCAGTGTCCTGTGAGATTTGGCTTTCTCATCATCTCTCTCCAAACAGGGTTCAATAGCAACAATTAGATTTTTCACTTTTATATGGAAACTTGTAAGCAACCATTTAACCATCTTGGCAATTGTCTTAACTCCTTCATGAACATCCAGGGAAGCTGATACCACACTGCCACAAGTTGCTTCATACTGAACCTTCTCTACACCATTGACAGCAGATTGTTGACAATCTTGACCTCTCATAGTATGATCATCTTCTGCGGGTGAACTGCTCCTCTTGCATGGAATTAGCACAAGTTCAAGTCCATCCACTTCAATCTGACAGTTTGCTAACTTCCAAGGAATTTTAACTAAAAGGGAGCCAATAGATCCTTCTTTAACAAAGAAGGGTGCAGCATCCAACTGGAACAAAAGGTAAAATATATAAGATATCAATCTCAAAATTAGCATTCTAGAAATGTTAAACAATTTTATGGAGTGACAGAGAACATGATTTCAACGGGAAAAAAAATTCTTGATGGGGGTAAATGGGAAAAACTCAAAATACTGAAACCAGATAGATGAGACAACTGGCTTTTGCAATGAGAAATGTTAAACAAATATGATTAGATCAATTGGAACATTATGACCTATACTTTAGAACAAAACTCAGAATCAGATTCATATAAAAGATACACATCCATCTCTAAAATAAGATTATCTTGGAAGTATCTCTCTTTAGTATTTCTTACGCAACACAGCCAACTAGATAATGATGATAACACATAACCATTAACAAACCCCAACTAGCCAAACAGGAGCAGAAATCTAGTGAAGCCAGTATCAATTCCCTATGGTGGTTGACCGTATCTACTTTCTATGTAGTTTCTTTCTTTCCATATAAGAAAGGAGAAAACCATCACTCTTTACTTCTTATTAAATTTATAAAATTTTGTTTATATCAGAATACTATTGCAGAGTAAAATTTTATTCCATTTTTTTTACACTTTCATGAATTAAGGTTTTGTGCATTGTATATCTCAAACACATAGTTGTACATGCATGCAAAAGTGAAGTCTTTTATAGGATCCATAAGCATAGCATCTCATGTCCAAGTCCAAGTTACATAACATCTTACTTTTCTCACTGAAAACATCATGATGGAGAATAAAGGTTTCTCGTAAATCAGAGACTTAAAGCCTGGTTTGACACACAAGAAAATTAGATAGATTGCTAGGTTGTGAGGCAAAACATGAGAAGGAAGGATATTATATAATCAACAGTTTAAGGAGACTGTCAAATGACAATTGATGGTTCGTTCCTTAAGCAGTGGTGATTTTCTTCCATGCTGGCAAGCAAAAAAATAGGCAAAGTTCATCAGAAAATAGCTAAAAATTGTGAAAAGAGAATTTTTTTTTTTTTTTTTTTTTTGAGGTCCGGAGGTGTCCAGGCGTCACACCCGACTAGTCCTCCGAAATGTGTGAAAACCCCCTTATCTGCACACACCGGGCATTGTAAAAGAGAACTTAAGACAGGATTTGGTGCAACTTTACGATATTATTATATAAAAATAGAGGAAATTCGTACAAAAATTGACTAAAACTAGAAAAAGGGATTTTATGATTAAATTTGGCAAAATTTGAAGGACATGACCAAGATTTTTTTTTACATTAATATCAAAAAAATAGAAAATTTCATAAAAAAATTGCGAATTGAAGAAAGAATTATTAGCTATAATTTTTTACCAATGTCACGCAAAGCACATGCCTCTTGCTTGTGATAATTAATTGTCTCTCAAAAAATATTAATTGAGGTTGTTATTGAGCACATATTCCAATGTCAGAGCAAAAGGGTACCACTTTCCTAGTTCTTCAAAGAAATAAGTTCATTCCATATTAAGCAAATGGATTTTAGTTGTTTTATGTGCAAAACAATGTCATACTGCATTGCTTCCCATCCCACTTGACAGGAGTATTATATTGGAGGCAGTCTACTGTTGCAGCCATCAATGGTTGCACCAGTTATTTCATCTAAACATAGTCCAACACTCCAACCTTAGCTTTAGGGATAGACTTAATGCCACATAAATTATAGTGGAATTTACATGATATAGAAGTTTTCTCTACATTCTGATTGAAATTGTCAATAGGCCAAATGACAGGCCAAGAGCTTTGATCTTGCATTCATTAGCTCAAACAAGAGAAGAAAGCAGGAAGGGCTGAATTCCCCCAATCAATCAAGATCATGATTACCCCTATGATATCTAGGGGGGGACAGTAGACATCCATATTTACCAATTATTCAAGGAGATGATCCCCCCCATAAGCTACAAATATGGCATGCACCCTTATGAGGGATCTACCAAAGGTGATGGATATGGGTCAGTTGGAAAGGTCTATACTTGAATATGGGACCTATCAAAAAACACTTAGATTAGATCAATCAAGCCATTATTCAAAAGATCATAGAGTTTAGGAATTTAAAAAAAAAAAAAATGAAATGATCAAATTTTTGTTGAGAAATGATTTTTATCAACTTAATATTGAAATTTGTCCATGAAGATTTGTATCTGTGTAATTAATTTAGCAATCAGAGTAGCTACCCAACTGACCTTATCAGGTTATGTAGTCAAACAAGGTCATGAAACTGTTTCTGCTATGTTAAATTCCCCTCCATTTCATGAGTTACAGTGTATGGTGGGTTTTTCACTATTGTCAACTTCTTTTTTGGTATCAAAGCATGTAAATCTTGCAGCTAGAAATCTTGGGACCTTCAATTCTGAATCTTTCAACTCTGTTTTATTCTACTGTCATCATGTCTTCTTCCACCACCACTTCCTCCTCCACCAATATACCACTTTCATCTTCTTTCAATGGTTCTCTGCTTTATTCAATTCAGTCAATTGTACTCTATTTTCAAATATTAGTCCTTCAATTTCGACTAAACTAGATAAATAAACTACTTGATATGAGATCGCAATTTCTCTCATTTATCCATGGCCATCAACTTGATAGTGTCATTGAGGGAAGCCATCCCTATCCTAAGAACTTTATCCTTCATGCTAACAACAATCCCATTAGGCTTATCATTGTATTAGGAGCTTTTTTCATTAAAGAAGCTATCGTTTTAGAGAGAGAAAAAAAAAAAAAGCAAACAAACAAACAAGCAACAACAACAATCCCTCTAGCACAGTTAATCCTTAGTGTAGCATCTAGCAGCAACAAGATCGTCTTTTACTTGGTAACTGTGATCAATTTCTAAGCCCCATTGCCTCGTTTTGCAGGCCTGTCAAACTCAAGGGAGATTCGTGTTTGCCTTGAACATCACCTTTGTTTTCACTCAAAAACTAGACTACTTCAATTCAAATCATCCATCTTCTATGTCTAACCACCTCCAGAAAATTAACACACTTGATGATAATGAGTAAGAATACAGCCCGTAAAAGCACCCAAAAGCCTGAGAAGAATTAAGGGAACAACAAACAGACTCCAGAAAACAACACCAGCTACTCTCTTATTATTTATTTAAAAGGGAAACTCCCTAAATAGCTCACTCATCTACTCAAGAATTTGCAGATCTGGGCATACGACAATAGAACTAATTTCTTCCACTTTGTTCAGCATCTTCCAAGGACAAGGAGTTCCTTAAGCCCATTGGGTAAATGGCAACGGAATCCCCTCCAATGATGTCCCTGAGAGCACCAACCCTGTCTGGCTCCTGAGCTCC
This sequence comes from Chimonanthus salicifolius, assembly GCA_013350335.1. Classification (NCBI taxonomy): domain Eukaryota; kingdom Viridiplantae; phylum Streptophyta; class Magnoliopsida; order Laurales; family Calycanthaceae; genus Chimonanthus; species Chimonanthus salicifolius. Next base: position 12,914,728 of record CM023537.1, on the reverse strand, counting down.
TCTCCGTAAAGCTACAGCTCTACTTCTATTGCTGAGCAAAACAAAAGAAGAACAACAAACTGAATAACTTGAGCACTACATGAATTACAAATAGTCCCCCATAGCAAGACTTCTCATTCTTCAAATAACTGCTATCATCAAAATTCAGCTTAAGCTGTCCCACTTTAGGAGGAGTTCAAGGCATCACCTTCTTGGATTTGATCTTACCAAAGGCTCCCACATCAGACCAGCTTCTGATGATTTGTCACACCAACTCCCTCAAATTTTCCATACGCCGAAACCCACAAAGCAACCTTATATTTGATGGCTTCAATAGTACTTTAGACATCCTTTCACACCAAAAGCCACCAAACAATGCTCAAAGCAGCATGTATAATACCCCACCCCAAAAAGTCACACATTGCTAGTTGGATTGGAAATTCCGTGGTATATAAGTGGTAGCCATCCTCCTTCTAGCATGAGGCCTTTTGGGAGCAACAGTGGGTTGGCTCGCCAATTGAAAGTCGTGCAGGCCGTGTGTGAGGCTCGGAGCGCACAATATCATGCTAGAGGGACGGGTCATTACAAATGGTATCAGAAAATGATTCAACTCTTTGTCTGAGGGTGTGAGCTTGGTTGTTATGTGTGCAGAGCCGGGAACGGCTCTGACTTTAAAGGAGATAGATTGTAATACCCCGCCCCAAAAAGTCCCACATTGTTAGTTGCATTGGAAATTCCCTGGTATATAAGTGATAGTCTTCCTCCTTCTAGCATGAGGCTTTTTGGGAGCAACAGTGGGTTGGCTCGCCAATTAAAAGTCGTACGGGTCGTGTGTGAGGCTCAGAGCGGACGATATCATGCTAGGGGGACAAGTCGTTACCACATGTCACGGGGCCGGTTTGACCTCAAAATGACTAGCCATTTTGAGGTCAAACCGGCCCCATGACAAATGGTATCAGAGCAAACTAGGCCAATTTTGTGTGGGACCGGGACTCTCCCTAGGTGTGTGTGGACCCTACATAAAAAGAGGTGTGGGTACCCCTAGCATTGGAGACTGACGCGTACTGGTTGATGGCGATGTGGGCCCGACTGTTGTGGGGACAAAAAAGCAAGAATATACAGGTGGTACTGTAGCCACTGGAGATCATGTAGGCCCAAGGCTCCTCCTGACTCGTGGACCCTACAAAAAAAGGATAAAGTGTGGCTCCGCTGGAGAGCCTGTAAAGATGGGTGTTATCCCACATCGGAAAGGGTCAAGATGACCCTGGGGTTTATAAAGAAGGGGCATGAGACCTTAAAATGGCTAGTCATTTTGAGGTCAAACCGGCCCTGTGACAAGCAGCTGCCTACAACTCTTTCTTCAGCATACTACCTCCCATTGCAACCATCTTGTAAGGCATTTATCCAACCAAAAGCTTCCATTTTAAGCAGGGGAGGGGGCACAAAACTTCTAAATCTTAGGAGAGACCTTAGGGACTACCACAATACAGAGACCTCTTTCAGCAGATTCATCATAGCAATCCAATCTTCGACCACCGAATCTTTCAGCGCTCTCCCGAAAGGAAGGGGAACAGGGGGTGGACCAATCAGAGGAACCATTCCCCCATTCAAAACAATCATGCACCAGGACATCCTCATCAACAACGAAGGAAAACAAACAAGGGAATTTCTAAGAGAGGCTATAGTCCCCCACTCATCTCTCCTTCTAAAACAGGACATCTGAGCCAAAACACACACTGTATCTAATTCCTTAATTAAATTGTGATGCAACACTATAAACTCCCTCCCAAATCCTTATGCTCTTCTATCTGTAGAGAAAATTCTCCGTCTGTTTCCACTCAATCTATATTTTTTAACTAAAAGGTTGCACCAAAGTTTGTTTGGGTGCTCACCCAGTCTCCAGAGCCACTTGCCCAATAAAGTTTACACACCAGTCCCAAGGAACAATATGAATCTTCCTTTTCTCTAGATTGTCGTTCCACAAGAACCCGCACGGAATGCTTTCAATCTTATAGATCATTGACATCAAAAACAGCAAAAGACAACAAACAAAATACACTCAAAGGTTGTTAAGCACTACCCTAGTAACCCTCATTCTTCCCCCAATATAGTGGTGGGTAACTTTCTACACCAATAGCCTTCTTTCAATGGTAATTTTCTACACCAATAGCCTCATTCAATCTTCTCAATGAAAGGATCCCAAGCTTACTTTCTAGGCTTCGTAACACACAAAGGACAACCCAAATATGAGGTATGGAAGCAAGACACTACATATCCCAGCACATCTGCTAGCTCCACTAAAGACTAATGGGTTTTTTTTTTTTTTTGAGAGGTGCATGATGGTGTTTTTTTTTCAGCGGTAATAGAATAAATTTCATTAAAAAGAAGAAGTCAGTTACAAAGAAAAGGAAAAAAACAAACAAAAGGCCTAAGAGAGTTAGGCCGAAAAAGAAAGACAAACAACTAAAACAAAACAACTAGAAAGGTACAACTCCACTACTACAAAAGCAACTATCCTTCTGATAAATGGAAGACGCCACCGATCGACCCTTCCAACTCCATTTTTTGCAAAGAAATCCACCACTCCATTGGTTGTTCGACTGATATGCAAAAAGGTCACCTCCAGGCCCATGGCTAATCCTTTTATCTCCTTTACTAGTGTGATTAACCTCCATGGAGGATGTTTCACTCCCCTAGCCCATTTGATAGAGTTGGAAGAATCGCTTTCAATTTCTAATTTTACACCCCCTAAGCTTGCTCCCAAGCTCGAGGCTCTCTGGATACTAAGAAGTTCTGCCTCATTAGATTCCTTGGTCCCCACAGCTTCCGTGAAAACAACACGTGTGGAGCCCGCATGGTCCCTAAGAACGCCCCCAATCCCAGCCGGTCCAGGTTTGCCCCTAGAGGCCCAGTCCACATTAAACTTAAGGGTCCCCAAGAAACGGGGGACCACTCAACCTATTTTTCCTTCTTTCGTGAGATGGACTTCATACAACCCTCCCAAGACTGACAAAGATCACCGGCTCTAAGATCTTTGAATTCCTTATTAGAACAAAGCCAAGTACACCTGAAAGCTCACTTTTGTTGAAATTTATCTTCAACCCCAAACATATATGAAACCAATGAAGGGTCGCATTTATGAAGCAAAGTTCGGCACCATTTGCATTTAGAAAAAGAAAGTGTGCCAACCAATACTGTATATGGGAGATGTCAATGCCAGAGTGCTTGTATGGAATCCATGAATGACGTAGCTTACACCTCAAAAAGTAGGAGTTTTTGCCACATTGGGGTTTCAAGTCATAAAAACAAGGAAAATTTGCAAAAGGCTCTAAGGTGTTCGGGTAATCATAGAAAAAGTTTTGAGCAAAATTAACCTAATTAAAGACAGGATGCTTGAAGTCAGTCGCAAGATCGACCTTATTTCTGAAGGAACGGAAGACAAGTTGATTTCCTATCTGGCAGCAATTAGGAATCTGGATCCCGCAATTTCGAAAAGAAAAGATAGCACTTTCCTGTGAACTCACCAGACTAAGTTCTTCAGTGAACTACAACCGTCGCAATAACGTGGAAACCAACCGTGTTAACCAGTCAAGTGATCAATGAAGATCATCTCATGGAATACTAGGGGTCTCGGAGACCTGGAAAAGAGAGATACTATAAAGAACTTCATCAGACCAATTCAACCTACCATCCTGTGTTTCCAAGAGTCTAAACTAGAAGATCCCTCAGGCCTGATCACCCGCTCTTGCAGCAGTGGTAGGCGTTTCCAGTGGGTTGCAAAACCGTCAAATGGCATATCCGGTGGCATCATCATTTGTTGGGACTCTAGCAAGCTAACCAAGATAGATTCCTTCATAGGCGACTTCTCCCTATACCCTTGGACTGGTGGACCTTCCACTATTAGGTGACGAATTAACGTGGTCCAGTGGCCATGAGCAGCCATCATTCTCCCGCATTGATAGGTTTCTGGTATTGACAGAGTGGCTTGACCTTTTCCCAGATTCGCACTTATCAGTTTTCCCTCGGCCCTTGGTTTTGGATTCTTTCGAGGAGTCTTGGGGACCTATGCCGTTTAGATTTGAATTGTGCTCAGTTAAAGAGAGAGGTTTCGGGACCTCATTACATTGGTGGCCAGAAAAAATTATTAGCAGTAGAAAATGCTACATTTTTCACCTCAAAGTGAAGCGTTTGAAGGCCAAGTTGAAACATTGGTGTGTTTCTAATTTTGGGTCTTTATCTAAATCCCTATTTGTCATCCTTAACGGGATTAACCAGATTGACTTGAGTGAGCAAGCTGCGTCCATTTCTAAGGATGATGCTTCTCTCCATCTTGATCTCCAAGAACAATATCAGACCAAGAGTATTCAAGAAGAAATTAAATGGACGAAAAGATCTAGAGATAAGTGGATTAAGGAAGGGGATAGAAATACCGGTTTTTTCAATGCTATGGCTTCTGCTCGTAGAAGAGCAAATAGTATCAGGTCTCTTAAGGTTGGTGATTTAACAGTGACATCTAAGGAAGACATCATCTCTACTGTTCTTAACCACTTCAAGGAGTTATACTCTGCCAACCCTTTTGACAGACTGCTGATTTCGGGTCTCCCCTTCAGAATTAATTTTTATTCTGATGCTTCTTCCATTGAGCGGCTTTTTTCCGAGGATGAAATCAGAAAGGTTGTCTGGGACCTTGGTGAAGACCATGCTCCTAGACCGGATGGATTCCCCATTGCCTTTTTCAAATTATTTTGGGACATAGTCAAGATTGATCTCATTGCTTTCATTGAGGAATTCCACCAGAGAGCTTTTATTCCGAAGGAGTTGGGTGCTTCTTTCCTTGTATTGGTGCCTAAGAAGGATGGTGCTTCCTCACTATCTAAATTCAGGCTCATCAGTTTGTTAGGCAGCCCTTCTAAGATTCTTGCCAAGGTTCTAGCTGACAGACTCAATACTCCTCCTAAAGCTTATTTCTCCATCCCAATCCGTTGCTACTGAGGAGAGGCAAATTATGGATGCAGTGATATCAGCACATGAGTGTATTGATTCCCAGCATAAGGCCAGACGGAAAGATATTATCTACAAGTTGGATTTGGAGAAAGCCTATGATATGGTGGATTAGCAATTCCTTCACTTTGTACTTACCAGCATGGGATTCAGTCAGAAATTGTGTCTTTGGAAGTTTGAATGCGTATCTTCTGCACATTTTTCCATCCTCGTCAATGGTTCATCAAAAGATTTTTTTAAGAGTTCCAAGGGTATACATCAAGGCAACTCTCTTTCTCATGCACTGTTCATCTTGGCCGTGGAGTCTCTAAGCCTTCTTCTTTCTAAAGCTGCAGACTTCAACCTTATTCATGGTTTCAGAATTGGTGACTCTTCTTTGCAAATCCATCATTTATAGTTTGTGAATGATACCATCATTTTCTGTGAGGCTAATGAGGAATTTGTCATGAATCTTCGTACCTTACTCAAGTGGTTTGAGTTGTCTTCTTCCTTCCGGATCAATTACCTCAAGAGTGAAGTTTACAGCATTAATTTGGACAACATTAAACTTAATTCTCTTTCAGGGCTCTTGGGTTGTGTATCCTCTGTTCTCCCATCTACTTATCTGGGGCTTCCCCTATGCATAGGATCTCCTGGTTATACTTAGCGGGAACCAATCATCCATACGTTTAGCAAGCGTCTGGCTTCGTGGAGTGGCAAGTACTTGTCTTTAGGTGGACGGATCACTCTTCTCAAGTCAACCCTCTCAATCTTGCATGTCTACTTCCTCTCCGCTTTCCGTTCGCCCAACAAAGTCATTCTTTCGATGGAAAAGATTATGAGGAATTTACTTTGGAGCAACCACGAGGATATGTGGAAATATCTCCTTGTCAGTTGGGCTAAAGTTTGTCTTCCTACAGTTGTTGGGGGTTTGGGGGTGTGTCCAATTAAATCCATTAATACTGCTCTTCTAACTAAGTGGATTTGGAGGTTAGGTTCTTATGACAATCCCCCTTGCAAAGTTATCCTCTCCTGCAAGTACAAATTGGGGAATTTCGGTTGGGATATTAATCCTACCCCATGTAGAGCTTCCGGCATGTGGCAGGGCTATTGCAGCTTGTGTTGATAAATTCAAATAAGGTATCAGGTTTAATGTTGGGCGTGGGGACATAATTAAGTTTTGGATTGATCCTTGGTGCGATAGCTCTTCTCTGGCTTCTCAGTTTCCTTCTCTCTACCAACTCTCTCTTAGACCGCTTGGGACCATATCAAATTTCTATACCATTAGTAGTGAGCAAGTTGTGTGGGACATCCTTCTTCGTCGTGACATGTTCGATTCAGAAGCAAGTGACTTTTAGGATCTCTTGCACTCCATTTCTTCCTATAGGATTCGCACTTTTTGAAGGATAGTCTAGTTTGGTCTAACACCACTGGTGTTTTTTGGGTCAAGTCCTTCTACTCTTGGAATTATATGACCGCTGGGTTTGCTACCGTTAATCCCAAGAATTGGTCCTTCAAAGCGCCTCCGAGGGTAATTAGCTTCCTCTGGACTGCCGGTTTGGAGAAAATCTTGACTCAAGACAACCTACGGAAGAGAGGAAGAATTTTGGTTGGTGCTTGCCCCTTCTCTGTTGTTGTTTGGAACTTGGTCCTTGACCATTTTGGTATAGCTTGGGTTATGCCTTCGTCTATGGCTGAGTTGTCGTTTCGCTTGGGACAGTGTTATTGTCTCGCCTGAGTGTTCTTCCTTGTGGCAATTATCTTTGTTTGCCACAATTTGGAGCCTTTGGTGGGAACGTAATAACAGGGTCTTCAAAGGTACGCTTGAGTCCAGTAATGCAGTTGCTAGATGTGCTCTCACCAAGTGTGCATCATGGGTTGTTTCTCTCCAGGAATTCAGGAACATCTCTATGTCAGACATTTTGTGTGCCTGGAAAGAATGTATTGGTCTTACTTGTGCTCATTGTGCTATGTTCTATGTCCTGGACAGTAGCCTTTTCTGTGGGCAGTTACTTTCCTGGTTATCTTCTTGTTGTTCTTTTTGGTTTTCTATTTTTGTATTTGCACCTCTAATACTTTTTTATCTATTAATATATGAACCATTTCAAAAAAAAAAAGCTTTGATATTGGGAATTTGTGCAGCCTGCCACTCCAAATTTCTGTGGGAGGATAATCACTCCTATGCAGTCCCAATTCAAAAATGTTTCAACAGCAAAGTGGCATGCATGTAGAGAATTACAAGAGATAGCAGACATTGAAACACAAGTAAGCATTTGTTGGAATAAATAAGATGCAGATTCCAAATAAATAAATACACAACTTCAACCACAAAGTTCTCTTTAACCAAAATTCTAACTGGAACCCAACTAAAACCCAAATTTCACACCTTCCAGCAGGAGGGAGGGAAAAAAGGCTTCGCCATCATTACATTAACACCACCTTCACGCATACAACTCAATTTGGATGCGTAGAAAAGAAATTTCTTTCATAAAATCACCATTTTAACTAAAATTTAAAATGAGTTTAACCACCTTTGTTTGAGGAAATTATTACTTTCCATGAAAGGTCTTGCACCTTCACATATTCAAACAATTAATATACAATTCAGTGCAATTCGAGAACAATGCATCTTCCGACCAAAACTCCAACTCATACGTGGAAAAATCCCATGAAAAAAATCCCATACTCCACTTTGTTTTTAAAGGCCCCTTCCCAGGAAAACACGTTCATTTCCGTGGATCCAAAAATGGTGCATACGCATTTCTAAACACGTCTTTGAATTCCCGCATGCAATTACACCAAACATCACACACAAGCAAATTCACCACTAAAACATCGAAAGATTGAAAGAGAGAGAGAGAGAGAGAGAGAGAGAGAGAGAGAGAGAATAAAGAATACAGATTTAACTCGGGACCCAAAAAAGAGGGTTGTTAGAAGGAAAGATTAAAAGGCGTGTACCTTCGAGTTGAGATAATCGACATTGAGGGCAAGGTCGGTCAGCTGGATGGTGCCTTCACCCAGCTGGACATCGAGCTGGTCGAGATCAATATCGCCAACAATGAATTTCCCCAATTTCTTCTTCAAAAGAAATTTGCAGACGCGTTTGATGGCCCACTGAGAGAACATGGCCTCCGCCGACTTGGCCACGCTCCAGCGGAACATGGCCTCCGCCGATTAGGGATGTCTAGGGATAGGGTTTTGATCGTCTCCTCTGGTTTTGGTATGGTACAATTAGGGTTAGGGTTTTATGGAGACAGGTGTGAAGTTGAAGGAAGAAGAGGAAGAGGAAGAGGAACGGGAAGAAGATGGCTTGGGTTCCCATCCAAAGAGGAGGCAGAAGAGATGGAAGAGAATTTTAGATATTGATGAGACGACAAATTCGTTTGCCAAAACAGGCACGAGAAATTCAGTTCAGAGTATACGAGTCGTTGCCTGGGCCCACTTTAAAAAGAATCCAAACCAAGTATTAAGCAACTTCAAAATAGTTCAAATCATACAATAAACTTTAAAATCATTTTTTTTTTATTTTAAATTCACACGTCACGTTGTACGAACTGCGAAGGAAACTCACGTAAAATTTCGATTTCCATGGGACATATTTAAATTACTATTTTATTATATCATCAAATTTTTAATGATAAAAATATAGTACTTTGGACGAGAATCTATTTAATCTAAGGTAGTGTAATAAATTTTAAAAAATCTAATTTATCCTTACTTTTCTAATTGCCTTTCTTCTCCTCTTTATAAAAATAGGGATAAAATTAAAATTTATTTTAAATTTGGTGCACCATAATTTATTCTTTTGATGCAAAAATCATACCCTTGCTATATAAATCAAAGTTAAATATCATGAAATCAAACTTAAGATAAAATAATTATATATAAAGTTGTTATCAAGTTTTGTATTATTTTTTTCAAAGTAATTTATTAATATTTAATTCTTTTAAAATTCAATTATTCGGGAAGATCTTTAGGCTACGTAGAGCATAAACCTTTTCTTTTCAGATAAAAATACATATAACTTATATAAATCTCTTTATAAAAATTTGTAAAATTAAAATATCAAATTAAAACAACTGGTTTTTCTAATTTTTTATTATTTTTAAAAATAAAAATAATAAAAGTAATAATGGTGAGCTACAAATAAACTAATTTTTTTATAATTTAATTGTAATTATTTAAATTATATTTTAATTTAATCTCATTTTATTTTTACAAGCTGAAAATAAACCCTTCTTTTTCTTCTTCATCTTCTCTTCCCCCTTTCTGCGCTTCTTTTTTCTTTCCTCGTGGAAAGCTCTATTTAAAATTTAAAAAAAAATAAAAATCTCTCAAGACCCTTTTTTCTTATTTTTCTTTTCTACAGAGTCCACTTACTGCTTTTTTTCCTTCTCTTTCCACTTATTTTTCTTCACCCTTCTACTTGATCATCCTATTCTCTCTTTTTTCATAATTTTTTGTATTTTATTATTTGATTTTGTATTATTTTATCTAATTAATAGGTGCTCTCTGTTTCTATTATTAGTTTCCTACTATCTCTGCTATTGTTTTTTTTTTTTATTAAAAACCCCACTCTTTCCCTGCTTTACTTTTGTTGCTTTTCATTCCCTTTGTACATTTTTATACTCTCTCCATATCATAATACTTGTCTTATTTAAAAAAAAAAAATATATATATATATATATATATATATATATATATATATATATATATATATATCATTTTTGTATGGAATGCGCCAAAAACCTATTAATAGATTATCTAAATCAATACGAATATGATATGAATAATTTTGAGATAATGAGATTATGAATAACCTTCAATGAACTTAATTTAGTATTGAGCATTTCCTAACTATGCACCGATTCCAGACAATAAGAGCAGAAGATAGAAATAATTATACAATGCCAAAATTTATAAAATAAGGTCGTCTTCACATCACGTTATAAAGTGATTTGGAACTCATTAAAAAGGTTAAAACTTTAATTTTATGTGAAAATAAAGAAATAAGACAATTAATTTAAGACAATTTCAAAATACATATAGGATAAATATTTTGGAACAGAAAGAGTAGCTTTTTAATATGTTTGTATTCATAGAATGTTATATTGTCTTGGAATTTTCTTTATATATAGTTTAGTATATTTTTTTCCTCCTCTTAGCAAGAGGGTCGTATTTTCACCAGCTTGTTGAATTTTTATTAGAGTTAAAATTTGAGTCGGTAGTTAAAACAATGTTTATATATATTTCCTCATGTGATAATTTTTGCACTATGAGTTTTTCTCATAGTGCATCAAATTTAAAGGAAATTCCAAATTTGTCTGTACTTTCTTCATTCACTATCTTCTCATATTTCCAAAAGCAGGTAATTTTTGCACTACTGAGTTTTTCTCATAGTGCAACAAGTTTAAAGGAAATTCCAAATCTTGTCTATACTTTCTTCATTCACTTTCTTCTCATGTTTCCAAAAGCAAAGACAAAATTAAAATTTCCTTTAAATTTTATGCACCATGAGTTGTTCTGATGTGCAAAAATCAGAACATTTTCCTCGAATATACTTTCAATATATACAATTATTTTTATACGATGTTCGTGTTTTTTTAAAATGGAAATAAACTAAGTGTAATTCACGTGGAGTTAGTTTGATGGTCATATTTTCACTTTTACATATGGAAAATCTTGAGATAAAGTACCCCTCAATACAAAAAGGGTCACTCCTCTCATAGTTTGTACTTGACGTGTGCGAATAGAGAGGTTTTCCCCAAATTACTAAGATGGGACGCTTCAATACCTTTGTCTTAAAAAAAAGGAAGTGCAACTCATTCTATATATATGAGTGCATATACCAATTATTTAATATACGCAATAACAAAAATACAACCTTTATATATAAAAGTGAGTTGGGCACCAAAATTTTTATTAAACTGGAGAACCATACCCATTTTGCTATTTATGTTATCATGATAAATTAGAAATGTGAAATGGCAAAATAAAAATAAAAAATACTATCAATTTAACAAACAAATAATTGTAATCATTTCAAAAAACGATCCCATTGAAATTTCAACATTTATTTGTTTGTTGATTAATAGCTTTATTTTTAGTTGTGTTGTTTAAAGTTTTACTGACTTGTATGGAGGCCTATTTTAACATGGATAAAATTTACTAGGAGACAAAAAAATATAGTAAAATTCTTATTTTACCCTCATAAGTGTATATTCCTCGTCAAGTACCAGTTTATCCAGTTTATTTATATGCAGAATATATACATATACAAGTTGAGTAGTGTATTATTGGTACACTGATAAGAGTAAAATATGAATTTCATTCTATCTTATGTCTTGTAACAAATTTTTTTTGTATTCGAATGATGTTTATATATAATTTAGATTTATTTGAGGTATTAGATAAGCATCCAGTCCATCACTTGTTCATTCAGTCAAATTCATTTAAGTTTTTCCCAAATGTTGATATCTAAATCTAAAACCCTCGTAGTGTCACATCTAGAGATGTGACAGAGAAATACACATTAGAAGGTGGGCAGTGACAAAAAAGACTGTAAAAACAAGTTAGCAAAAATAACTCAATATTAAGACACTAAACAAAACAACCTTAATTAATAAAATCAAGATAATTAAAAAACAAATGAAAGAGAAAGAAGATAATCACAATATATATATATATATATATTTGCTCTCCTCTATTAATATTTGCACTAATCTTGATACAAATGGTCAATGGGCGTCAAAATTTTACATTATCTAATAGTGAAAATTTATCGATTTAAATTAATAAACTTTGAGAATTAAATTGGTATCAAATTGGATAAGGTGAGATTCAAGGGAGTAGGTGAGTGCAGGGGTAAAAAATTCGGCCTGGCATATCGCCCGATAAATTTCTTTCTCATCTTTATTTTTTTTTGGAAATATCAGTATTATTTTATTTTTTTAATAAAAAAATATAAAAAACTGAAAAATAAATAGTAAAAAAAAAATTGAAAACGTAAATATTGGCTGATATCGGCCGATATTTCTACTAGGGCCATCACACTTTTTTTTTAATATCGTTATAAATCATCTCGGCCAATATCGGACCGATATATATCACCAATATATCGGTCAACAAAATAGGTTGTACGGCCAATACAATACGTATCGGCCGATATTAATTGGCACTTAAAAACTGATATATATCGGCCGATACGTTTCGTATCGGCCGATATCTGTACCCCTGTCTTAGAGATGTAACTAAAGGAGAATCGTAGAGATGTAGTTAAAAGAAAATCCTAGTGCATAAACTATAGTATTCAAGCAATTAATATTGAATGGATAAATAAAAATATGTTATATTATAGAATGACTTATAGTATAGTTGTGATAGGGTCAATTAGAAAAGATTTATTTTTAAATCGATGTAGATGAGATTATGACCAATGATGATAGTGATGATGATCATCTACTCAACTCAAGCAAATAAAACCATCAAGTTTACAAAGAGCTCCACCTCATTCATCTATTATATTTAGTTTAAATCTAGTGCCTGTTTATATTTAATGAGATTATTTTTTTTATACATTTTCACATCAACAGTTGTGTCTTTGATTTGGTTGAATCACTTGATGGCACCTCTAAGCTAAACATTAAACAATTCTAATTGAGTTGTGAGAATATAGTGACTCAGTTATATAAGGTTAGAGTCGTCCTTCTCCAAATTATAATCAAATATAGTGAGGTTATTAGCCAACTGCATCTTTGAAAAATAAAAGAAAACAATAGTTAAAGGGCTTTGAAGAGAGATTAATTTTAAAACCCTAATAAATTCCATAAAAAATAAAACTCTAACATTTCATTTGCTATTATAATTATTACAACTATTATTATTATAAATCAAAGCCATCGCAAAGTAACCAATATATGTCAATATTGTCCTTTATAAAAAAACCATTTTAAGCATCAATGGCTATCCATTTTACCATTCATTTTTTTTATTAGAGTAAAGTTTGTAAATTTTTTTTTGAATTACAATTTGGAAATCCACAGAAAACCCATCACAAAACTCCTACAAGTGATACACATTGTGCTTATGACACACTAGGTAAAGTCATAGGGGCTTGAACCTAACACATTCCCTAAATGAGAGGTTCCTTGAATTGCACCCATATCGACAAAGTTTGTAATTATAATAATTTAGAATATTACATAAAAATAAGTACTTGTTTAAACTTTTACCTATCATGAGAGAAGGGTGATTGATGATTTAAATTTTTTGAGATGTAGAAAAATAAGATTGCAGTAATTTATTTTGTTAAATTATATTAGATAGTTTCCATCATAGAAAAAAAAAATCTCCTATAAATTTAACTTTCCTTGGGAGAAGGTATAAAAGAAACAGAAAAATCCAACACACTAAAGTCTCAACAAGAAAACGTCTTTGTCTGACTCTGGTACACGGCTTTACTTGACACAAGCCGTTTGACAAGATGAAATTCTACAAATAGTAGACTCTTCAAAGAAATAACAAAAAGTAGATTATTTTTGGATTATTTGTTTTCCAAAAAATTGTATTTATCTCGTTGTCTTATCCTAATTTGTTTTTTATTTGCGTTTTTAACTTTACAAAATAGAGATATTCTGTTCCAGTTTTAATTAAAATCCATTTTTTAAGTTGCCATTTAAATAAAAAAAATATGTGACACGTGCAGACCATGTGTTTTCCACCATAAAAGTAAAAACAGTACAAAGCAAATTTTAATAATTTACCAATGCCATTATCATGAAGTCATTTACTTTGTTTATTTAAGATTAAAATTCATAATTAGACCTGTAAACGGACCCGGATCCAGCCCGGCTCGGCATAATCCATCTCTATGGATTGAAAAATCAGTTTCTCTCGGTCTTCCTCTTTTTGTATTTGGAGTCTAAAAATTTAGTTCTTTAAATGAGTAGCTCACAAACGGAAATAAAGAATTCAAGCAGGACAATAAAGGATTCAAGCAGGACAGGATTTAAGAGAACTGAGAGAGAAGTTTGAGTGAGAGAGAACTGAGAGAGGGAAGATATGGAAGATCGAAGGAGAGAGTCGAGGGAGCAATCATTATACGGCGTGAACTAGTGCCCTAACTCCTGTGTTTTAAAGTTTTATACAAGTCCGTCCGACCGTTCGTGCACAACATCACACTGCAGGATTCCAGCCTGCGAGTCCTATCGGACTCTAGGGTCTGGATCGTAAACGGACTCCAAGTTGACAGGCTGGACAGTCTGCAAGCCAGCCTGGATCCGTTTACAAACCTACTTATAATTATAAATAACAAATTCATGAAATATCAAAGCCGACTTGGTGAATGAAAGAGTTTTATTTATTTGTGGGAGGTGGAACCATTTCTCTCTCTCTTTTTCACCCGAAAGATAGCGTGCAATTTGTACCAAAGAGTCTTAGTGTACACGACTTAGAAACGACCGGAAAAGAAAGGTTATAGATTCCATAGTAGTTTGTATTTTGTAATGATTTTGTTAATGGCAATTTTTTTTTTTTGGTGGAGAATTTTTATTGTTTTAATATTAGTATATGTGAATGCAATTTCAACACGTATGATTGAACATGGATTACGTCTCTCTACTAAATTAGGAAGTCTAATTTCAAAATGATAAAGCAAATAATTTAAATAACAATAATTAAAATAATAATGAGCCTTTGTTCTTTTACTCTGTTTAAAACACAGTGCTTATTTAATAATAGTTAATTAGATAATTTTATAAAGAATTATACTTTTAAAATGTACAGTATAATAAGTCACGTTGACCTAACATTGTCATCTTACCGAAAAATTCAGCTCTCGAAATCTATCATTGTTATTATTATGAAAAACGACAATTTATCATGTGAATCTCATGTTTGATTTTATATATTTCAAAGTATTTAAGAATTTTTTCTTTTTAAATATCATTAAATATAAAATTTATGCTAAGTGGTATTAAATTCTATAAAAGTATCAGTTGGTTTGTTGGATTGTATTCGTACTTTGAATTCTACGATTTGTTTTATCATGGAGATAATAGTGTGACTCATTGTACTTCAAAGAAAAGAGTGTGACTCATTATATATTATTAATATATTTTTTTTGAATTTACGTGTGAGAAACTGTGGGATACCCATCTTAAAACCCCCACGGGTGAGTCCACTACCCCTAAGGCACATTAAGATTAGGCCATGAAGAATCAAACCACAACCTTTCACTTCATGAAGTAGAGATAGTTGAGCTACACCATGTAAAGGCTGGACATATAGACACCACACATTCCTGCTATCAGACACCGCTTTTCGAATTTTGGAATGAAATTACCATTTTGCCTTTCTGTATTTTGATAGCCCGACCGAACCTGCAAATGGAAGAACCAATTGAATGATTCTAGAAATCGTCCAATCGAACCTCAAAATGGAAGAACCGATCGAACTATTCCAAGAATCGTCCAATCGAACCTCTAGATAGAGTGGAGAGTAATTTTCAAAAGAAGTTGTTTATCGACCGATTTTTACAAATAAGGGATCAAAATTCACCTACTCTGAATTTTATGAACTCCTGCACTAATTTTAAGTGGAAGTGGTATAGTTTTGGACTTAAAAAATCATACCCAAAGAATTAAGAAAAAATGGCATTTCTTCTTAATTATTTGGATACGATTTTTTAAGCTCAAAATTATATCATTTTCACTTAAAATCAACTCCGGAGTTAATAAAATTCAGAGTAGATGAATTTTGATACCTTGTTTGTAAAAATCGGTCTAGAAACGTCATCTTTTGAAAATCTCACTCCACTCCATATAAAAGTTCGATTGGACGATTCCTATTAATCGTTCGATTGATTTTTCTATTTGGAGGTTCGATTGGACGATTTCTGAAATCTTTCGATTGGTTTTTCTATCTGGAGGTTCCATTGATCTATTAAAATACGGAAGGACAAAATGACAATTTCACTCCAAAATTCAAAAAGTGGTGTCTGGTAATCGAAAAACGTGGTGTCTATATCTCTAACCCTATATAAATTATATTATTAATAATTGAAAAATAAAGGCCGCACACAAACAGTCCATAACTAATGGCTAATTAAAGCTGTCTGGTATTTTCTTTGGCTTTGGCAAAGGTCAATGCTGATCACATTTCAAGTTAAAGCTTGCTTAAAGGTCAAATCTTTTTGAGTTTTAAATAACAGAGATGACAAAAGAAGGTTCCATGATGTCGACGGAATTATTATTATTATTATTAATTATAATCTCTTATTTTAATTATTGATGCACGTATGGTTAAATGTACCTAGGCGAAGCACCTAGATTCCATCGATTCCCTCACATGCAGGAATCTACGAAGAATAATTTTTATAATAAGAGATATTAATATATTTTTTATTTAAATGAGACAAGTCTATAAAAATAAGTAGAATATTCTATATCATTAAGAATACTAGTGTTTTTAACTTTTTATAACTATTCTAATTTTTGATGATTTTTTTAAATTATCATTTATATGTTTTTCAATCTCATATTGAAGTAGGTAGCAAAAAAAATCATGCTCACCCATGAATAAGTTATTATTATTATTTATTTAGGACTAGCTTTTTAAAATAACTACAAAAATAAATGGAGCAAACAAACTATAATTGCATTGATATCTTAATTATTCAGTTTATGCTTTATACCAAAATCTTATTATATTTATTTTAAAATGAACGGAATTAAAAAAAAAAAATTGTAGTTTAAAGGAAAATTGCTTTTCAATGGATAAAAGAGTAGCAAGCTTATATTCAGATTCATAACTGAACAATTTTAAATATGTAGAACATTTAAAAAAATGACATAAAACTATAAAAAAAACACAGATATACATTTTGAAAATGATTTTTCATAGAGTTTCGGAAAGCCTCGTGAAAGGGCTTGCCAAGTCTCTTCTAAGTGGTCAAAGTCATGAATGGTCAAATCCAACGATCAAATGTAATATTAATTGGCCCGTTATAAAATTTATAAAATGATACAATATTATTTCACATATTAAATAAAAAGATTATTGAATTATATGGTTATGAGCTTGTTGGAAAGATATTTTCTTTAATATAGATCAATGTTAAAATTTAGTAGTCCCTACAAAAATCACCTAAATTACGAAGTTTCATCTTGGGTCTAGTATCAGGGGTCGAAATCTCGGCCGATACACTTAGTATCGTCCATAAACAAAAAAGTTTGGCCAATACAGCCGAGATCTCGGTCAATTTTTATTTTTTATTAAAAAAAAACAAATATTGGCGTGGGTCCAATCGATATCTTGGCCGATATTCGTTCGATATCATGAAAATTTGAAAAATATATATATTTTTTAAAATAGGTAAGTAATTCGAGGAAACACCTTACATGAAATTAATGTTCTCTAGAATCTTATATTGACATGTATTTTCTATTATAATTTATAAAAAAATTGGTAAAAAATTTAAATTTTATAAAAATGTTTAGAATATTAGAAAAATCATAGAAACATTCTAAAAATTATATCAATCATATTAATGATCTTTATTTAATTTCAAAAACAATTGTATATCATTTAATTATTTATTTCACAAAAATTCCCAAATCCAACTTTCATTATGTAAAAAATAAACCTCAAAAAGTCACATACACACCCTATTAACTATATCAATTATATTAAGATATATTCATTTACTTTCATAATTAATCAATATTATTTCATTAAATTATTTAAAAAACTCCAAAATTCCAAATAAATTGATAAACATAACTCAAAATAATCAAATATTAAGAGAAATAGTTTGAAATTAACAAATAACTTTCAAACTTGCTTTTAAATCTTGTTAAAATCATTTCAAACTTGTTTCTAAACCTTTTTAAAATCATATCCAATGCAATATTCAACTAAAAAATTATTAAAATAAATTTCTTGAAAAAGAATTTAAAAAATTTGAATATGGATGACACTATGCAGTATCGGCCCATACTGCTTGTGTCCTTAGAAGCACAACCCATTACTTCTAGATGTTTACAAGCATAATTTTTTTTGTAATAATAACCAAAAATTGGCAAAAATAACATCCTACTGTCAGTGAAAATTGATATTTCAATCGACCATAGCCGCTGGATTTAATATAATTGTTAAAATTAAATCTTCAATATCTATAAGATTACATATTTTCTTTTTAATTTTTTAAAAATTGAGTCCCAATTTTTATGATCTCAACCTTTATATACGTCACAGTACTTAGAATTGCTCAAAATTCATTCCTAGCATTCAAGTGATGTTCACTATAAAATTTAAAATAAATATTAATTCTAAAATTAAAAAATATAGTAAAATTAAAATGTATCTCAACTTTGAAATAGTTTTATATACAACTTCCATCTAACCAACTTTTGAACCTTTTTATACTTTGAAATAGTTTTATATACAACTTCCATCTAACCAACTTTTGAACCTTTTTATACTTTGAAAATAATTAAATAGTTAATAGAAAAAAAAAATCATACATTGTCATATTAAGGATTACAATAAATTATGCCATTCAGGAGATGCAACATTCATCTCTTATTATTATAAACCATTAATTTTTAAATACAGGGTTATACTTATATTTTAGATACAACAACTCTAAGAAAATCGGGTTACTCATTTTACTAGAGAGACTGTTCTTTTATCAAAGGACAAGCTCCATGTGATTGGATGGGATGGAATGATTAAAAGATTTCATAGATGATATAATTAAGAGAAAACTTCTTAATCCAATCATCTCAATTTTATGAGATTGACTATAAAACATCAATAGTTTTATAACAATCAAATTTTAAATCGCAAGGTCACTATGATCACATACAGTTCAAATTTTACACAACTAATGTCATCATCATTCTCTATATATTTAATTACAAAATAGTATTTAGACTTTAGAGAGAAACTTCTTTAAATAGAGGGATTTGAGAAGTTTAAATAGAGTTTTCATTTTAGTTTTTATAAAACTATTGGACTTGTCATTCGATGAATTAAATGACAAAGTACTTAATAATTTTTTTATAAAGTTTATTACACTACCTCACCTAATTCATCAAATGACAGATTTAATAATTTTATAAATCTAAAAAAATATATATGTATGCTTTAAAAAAATTAAACCCAATATTTCAAATGATACCATTAGCGATCATCATTATATTATTAAATTTTCATTTGAATAAAAGAGAATTTTGTCGTCAAATTTTCTCAATTTTTGTTGTCTAGTTAAAAAAAAGAAGAATTTTGTCATTATCAAAACACCTAAACCAGTTGATAGTTTAGAAGCCCTCTCCCACCGACCAAATTTATTTATTTATAACATTGGTATCCCCAGCCGATGTTGGAGTCTTGGAGATATACGCGAAGAAGTTTATTATGTTTCTTGGATTCGGAATTCTAATTCCATAAACCAATCAATCCACACAAGTAACAAAACAAAAATCACATCCACGTGGCATATGATGGAATTCAAAACTCCTAATCCCAGAGGGACAGGGAGCGCGGGAACGCAAAACTAATAAAACAAAAACCGAAGAAAACCCGCCAAATTAATCCTATTTAACGATCCCCATACCCTAGCCACTTCATTGTCTCTCTCTGAGATCCATTGTCGTTTTCACTGCTCAATATTCGAAATCGTCTGAAAAAAGGTACGAATTCTCCCAGTCACAATTTTTCATTTGTTCTATCTCCTCGATGTTTTCAAGCCTCTGTTTTCATTTTATTCGAGATTGATTTACCGGTACAGACGTGTATCAACGCGACCGCCTAAAATCGGGTTGATAAAGTTCCCAATCCACATACCCCGAATCCCTTCTCCGTATTCTTCCCTTCTTTGTAGTGGCGTGATTATAGTCATTTGGGCTATTTGTGCACTGTTTGACTGTCCAATTGGACTCGTTGATCATCGAAGCCATTGATTTTTAATATGAAAGTTGGAATATTGAATAAATATTAGACCATGGTAGTCAATAAATGGTTTAGATGAGATGGATGAGCATTGGCCCAAATTGGATTTCAGTAGTGGTGGAGTGTTGTAGAGTAGTTTGGATTTGTCATCACATGGGCCCTACTTATATGCTTTGCACTTAGGCGGGCCTCACGCCTAATTGATTTATCTATTCGTCTGAAGTTGAGTGTAAGAGGTAAGAATTTTAGTCATTTCAACACCATTTTACAAAGTCCCTTCCCGACAACCTTAATTTCTGTTCTCTGCATTTCTCCCCTTGTAGTGGTAGCGTTTTTGTTCCTTGCAATTTTGCTGAGGTGGAGAGGATGAGAAGCAACATTGAGGTCGTTTGTGAGCTTGTTTAATGGAATTTCTTACCCGTAAATCTTAATCTCCATTTTCAGCCCTATAATCTTCTTGTAACTGTAGCATATTTTTTTCTGAAATCTGTCTGAGAGATGGGTAAAAGGAGAAGCATTGCAGTCTTCTGGGCACCTGTTTGCAGAAATTCTTTTCCCATCGCCCTACTTTTTGATATCTGCCTTCTTTTTGTTTTAACATTTTTATAAAATCCTTACGAGGTAGAGAGGAGAGGCAATATAGTACCTATTTTGACATCTTTTTGTTGAAATTCATCACCAAGAAGTGCTTGTTACTGGTTTTGACTTTTTATCTCCCCCCCTTTTTTTTTGGTAATTATAGCATTTTGCCAAATCATTTGGTGGTAGAGAGGATAGGAAATATGTACGTGGTGAAGAGGGACGGTCGACAAGAATCAGTGCATTTTGACAAAATCACAGCCCGTCTCAAGAAGCTGAGCTATGGACTCAGCATTGAGCACTGTGATCCTGTGCTTGTGGCCCAGAAGGTGTGTGCTGGCGTGTACAAGGGCGTGACCACTAGCCAGCTTGATGAGCTTGCTGCAGAGACTGCTGCTGCCATGACTGCCAATCACCCTGATTATGCTTCTGTAAGTGTCATTATTGTTAATCTAGTATATAACTTTGCTTTTTTTTTTTTTTTTAACAAACACCTCCCCATCCCCCAATCCCCAACCCATCCCCACACAAACACGACTCTAGTGAGTTGGATCTTTGTCCAATTTGACCTGATTTTGAGCCAAGTTCACTATTGGGTTAAGTTTCTGTTCCAGATAATTGGGACCTTAAAAATGGTTTTGTTGAATCAAATCAAGTTAATTTTCTCATAGACCTCATACCCAAGCATAAATCTTTTCAATGAGCCTATCATTGTGGTGCGGTGTGGGTTGCGGGTGCAAACAAATGGATGCATGTAAGTGGCTGTTGGGGATAAGTGCTAATGATGTATGTGATTCTGTATTGTTATTCTGGATGGTGATTGGGTCTTCTTCTAAAGAGAAGTCAAGCTCATTAAAAATCATTCCTTTGGCCATCATTTGGTTTGTTTGATTGGAGAGAAGGTTTCTTCAGGACAAGGGTGAGCCTAGGAAGTTGTGATTTGCAAAGTCAAGTTGAACATCATTCTATGGACATTAACAATGGATTTTTATTGGTTTTGATACTGCCATGCTTAACGGTAGTTGGAAATCTTTGAACTGAATCATGTTTTATTTGCTTTTAGTTCTGTTCTGTTTCCAGTCCAGCCTCTCGCTGTGCCGAGTTATCTTCTTGTACTATTTGTTTTTGGTTTAATAAAATTTTCTGTTATCGCTAAAAAAGTATTGTTCATTAGATTATGTGTATACGTACTTCTAATCTTTATTCTCTTTCTTAAATCTTTGTCTTGGTTGTTTTAGCTTGCAGCGAGGATTGCTGTTTCAAATTTGCACAAGAACACTAAGAAGTCATTCTCGGAGACGTAAGTTGTTCTCATTGTCTTTTTACAAGTGGTTAAACGTGAAAAGTAGTTATTTCCCTCTTGTTGGAGAAAGAAACCTAGAGTGGAGGATCCAACAGACAACGTTTAGACTAGGCAAATGCCTCTTTGGTGATTTGAGTAAATGATAGAAATTTCCCCATTTTCTCTGCTTGGGTCAGGTGTGAAATTGACAGGATTGGGGTTTCAGGTTGTTTGGATTGAGAGTTTTAGGTGATTCTCCAGGTAGGGGATTGGCATTAATGAAGGGTCTCCTAAGAACTAGAATGTAGGAGAGAGTGCTACCTGGAGACAGTAGAATTCAGGTGGCTCATAAGTAGGAGAAATGTGACATGAAATAATGTTATTTGATGCAATTTGCCCTGTCCAGTAAATTACTAAGGAAAGGTGTTCGAGTGGAAACACCCTTTTCTCCTATGCCCTTCAATCCAAATCGATCATTGCAGTTTTTATTGGGAGATAGTAATTAGAAAACCCAGAAAGCTGGACAATTTTCTTGTGGCACCTTCTTTGGTGGTTTTTTAGGTAGGGGAAGGTATAGGGGATGACATCATGCCATGGTTCTACTCCCCGGCTCTATTGGATTCCCTCCTACTTTCTAGCTTCACTGTACAAACAAGAAACTCTCTTGGGAAGGGTGATCCCCTAGAAATTGTTGTCCTAATCCTAATGCACTCAGCCTTTTTTTTTTTGGCAAGAAGGGGCTCTCTCATGGAGAAATTCCTTTCATTTGATTGGCTTTGCAATTAGGTGTAGAAAATGAGTTGCACTTATTTTCCCATTTTTCTTTTGTTCTTTTTTGCTCAAACAATATCTCATCCAAGGGGTGCTGGAACCTTTTTCCTCCTTGCATCCACTTCATTAGGAAAGTTGCTGGCTTTTATTTTAACCTGATCAATCCAAATGGTTCAGTCTGCATTTAATTTTTGACTTATATCACGAACAGTTATTTTTCAATTTTGAATAATTGGTGCCATGTGATTGATCGGTGTAGGATTAAGGAGATGTATTACCATGTCAATGAGAGATCGGGACATGAGGCTCCTTTGATTGCTGATGATGTTTATGCAATAATCATGGAGGTAGAGTATGAGTTACTGTATGCAGAACTTTTTTTAAAACATGTTTTTTTTTTTTTAACTTTCACATTCTCCTCATTCTGACAGTAAATTTCAACATGCTACCTTTTGAAGTTTTCATGCCAAGTGAACTATCAATTTAGGCCTGCACCTAGTCAGTCTGCACATAGGATCCATAGTTCAGCAAAATGGATTGCAGATATTGTAAGCCTCACTTAATGTACGATCCATCAAAATCTGCCCCATCTATCAGTGCCAGTTTTTTGAAAGGTTAGTTAAGAAAAAAATTCATTAATGGCCTAGAAAAAAGGCCCGAGGATTTGGATCTTAGTTGTTTATGTGAGGAAATACTTAATGGTCTGTTTCTTATGCACCTAATTGGATAAAAAATGCTTTGAATAAACAAAACAAGGCTGACAGATATAGGGCGTTGGTGTACTTGATAAGTTGCATATTTTACTGAGGTGCAGGCGAAATAATTCCTGATCTTTTATGGATTCAAAGAAAATGAGCACGCATGGCAGAACTCTGAAGCTTGTGTTGTATTAAATTAGCTTGGATCTTGTCATAATATACAATTAGACCTTTTTGAATTTAGTCAACCAGTAGTTTCTAAGCATTCTTGTTGGATTTGTTCATTTCAGAATGCTGCCTGTTTGGACAGCGAGATAATCTATGACAGGGACTTCGATTATGACTATTTTGGTTTCAAAACTCTTGAGAGGTCCTACCTCTTGAAGGTCTCAAGAAAAGTTGTGGAGCGGCCACAACATATGTTGATGAGAGTTGCTGTTGGAATTCACAAAGGTGATATTGAGTCTGTTCTAAAAACATACCATTTGATGTCACAACGATGGTTCACGCATGCCTCCCCTACACTCTTCAATGCTGGGACACCAATGCCTCAGGTACCATTTTGCATCCAAGTCAGTTGCAGTTGTGTTGATTGCTTGCTAATTAATTAATAATTTATGTATTTATTTTTTGATGTTATTTGGCAGTTGAGTAGCTGCTTCCTTATTTGTATGAAAGATGATAGCATTGAGGGAATATATGATACATTGAAGGAATGTGCAGTCATTAGCAAATCAGCGGGAGGAATTGGTGTTTCTGTTCACAACATACGTGCAACAGGTAGTTACATTCGTGGTACAAATGGAACTTCCAATGGCATTGTTCCAATGCTGCGGGTGTTCAATGATACTGCTCGCTATGTTGATCAAGGAGGAGGCAAGAGGAAAGGTAAACCTCATTTTTTTCCACATACTTCTGGTTGATATCTGGTTCCACTTCTTTGATGGAGTTAGTAATTTGGGAGTTATTTCCGATGCTTCTTGCAGGTGCATTTGCTGTGTATTTGGAGCCAGTGGCATGCTGACATCTTTGAGTTTTTAGATCTGAGGAAGAACCATGGGAAGGTGTGGTCGATGGCAATGGTCTATATATATATATAACATGGATCACCCGCAAACGAGTTTGTGTGAAGTTTGGTGTAAATTTGTATTGTGGGGTTCATAGTGGATTGTATGGCGCTATTCTCCCTCTCACCCACCCGCTCCTCGTGAATTGCACCCATGTCCAATTTGATACCAATTTGACTTTTAACGTCTATTGATCTAATCGGATGAATTTCCATTATTAGATAAATGTCAAATTTTAAGAGCCTTAAAAATGTGGCTTCTCTTATTTAGTCAAGAATTTTTTTAACATCATATAGAAGTCAAGGCCTTTCAAACTCACCCATTCATGTGGACCAAGTGGGCTCATCAAGGAGTTTGCACCAAGATTATTGCAAACTTGTTTGAAAGGGAAAGCTGCTTTATGCACACATATACAAATTAAGACTTTTCAAACTCACCCATCCATGTGGGCACCCGTTGGCTGTTATCATTAAAGACTCGTGAGAACTGTTCATAGGGGATTCTTGTTTTATGTATAACAAGGGCTCGGGGGAGTATTTTAGAAGGAGATTCTAAGATTAGTATTGGCTGGGCTTCGGGATCTTTTTGTCCTTGGCTTTACTTAGATAAAGTGGAAAAGATTCGTCTGCTGTGTTTGGATTGGGGGTAAAGGGGGTGATGGGGGTAACCCCCCATTACCCTTGTTTGGTAATTGGGGGGGTCATGGGATAACACCCCTCTTTACCCCCCTTTTCTCACTTTTTGAATACCCTTTCCATGCAAAGGATATTCATTTTGAATACCCTTACCCCTCAATGCACCCCCCCTTGAAAAATTACCCTCCATCCAAACACAGCTGTCATGCTATTGCATCTATTGGCTTTTTGGTTTCATGGGTTCCTCGGTCTGCAAATTTAGCGACTGACGATATGGCTTTTTGTGTTTTTTTTGGGTCTCCAGAAGCTAGAAATTGTTGTCTTCTAAGTAGCCAAAGAATTTTTGTTTTTCTTATCCTGCAACTTCACCATACCTTAGAAAATGGATCCATACATACATGAGTGTACATGTTGTGTTCAGTAATTTTCCTTTGGCATGAAACATGTAATGTAAGTCTGATGGGTAAGTGTCAGATACTTTAGCAAGCCCTGACTTTGTATTTTGGAAGCATCCATCAGTGATTAATTCCTAAAAATCTTCAAAGTAGGTAATATGTACATCATGATGCATAACTAGACATATAGCAATCATTTGCATGCAGCTTTTTTAATATGTTGATTTGCTCTTATGCTTGATCTGGTGGAAGAGATCAGGGTGTTTATCTAGGAATGGAACTTTTCCTAGAGGATTAGATCAGCCAATGACTTGCCTGACCATCTAACAGGATTTGCTTAATTATGCGTTGATAGCCTCCTCTGTCTTGTGCTCTCAGTTTGTTTCATTTCTTTGTTTCATTGGATAGGTGGTTAGATGGGTAGTTCGTCTGTCCTCCCATGTACTGTACCATATTATTCTTATAGTCTTTGATGTAGTATCACTTTTACATGCACATGCTTTGTGCTTTTTAAGGATTAATTTGAGTCATTTTTGTGTGGTGATGATGGCTTTGTGTTTTGACTTGATTCCTGTTTGGTTTGCTTTTGCAGGAAGAGCACAGGGCACGAGATCTGTTTTATGCCCTTTGGGTCCCTGACCTTTTCATGAAAAGAGTACAGAGTTATGGGGAATGGTCATTGTTTTGCCCTAATGAAGCTTCAGGTTTGGCAGACTGTTGGGGTGAGGAATTTGAGAAATTGTACACACAATATGAAAGAGAGGTGCATTTACCTACTGCTTGCTTTTGATTTAAAATTTCTAGTGCTTCAATTCAATGGATATGCAATATTAATTCTTGTGCTTGTGGACAGGGTAAGGCAAAAAAGGTTGTTCCTGCACAGAACCTCTGGTTTGAAATTCTAAAGGCCCAGATTGAAACGGGAACACCTTATATGCTTTTCAAGGTATTATTCTATGTGCATATAATTTCCTTTATTCATTTCAATATCTTAGTTTGCCTCCTTATTACACTGATTTCATTATTCAGGATACTTGCAATAGAAAAAGCAATCAACAAAATTTGGGAACAATCAAGTCTTCAAACTTGTGTACAGAGATCATTGAATTTACAAGCCCTACAGAAACTGCAGTTTGCAATTTGGGCATCGATTGCTTTACCACGATATGTCAGAGAAAAGGTGGTATTTATTTATTTTATGTATATAGTTTCAGTAAATTCTCAATCTGTGTCTGCCGGATTTTTTTTTATGCTTATTTTTCATTCATGTTGTTGCATGTTTCTTATAGGGGGTTCCTATGGAGTCGCAACCATCAAAACTGGTTGGAAGTAGGGGATCAAAGAATCGATATTTTGACTTTGACAAGCTAGCAGAGGTCAGGTGGTTGCTTGAATTTCTGTGCTAGAACAGTTTGCTAGTTATTTTGTTGGATGCATATAAGGTGTTTCTCATCTCTGCCACTTGGTACTGCTACAGGTTACTGAAATAGTTACATCAAATCTCAACAAAATAATTGATGTCAATTACTATCCTGTTGAAACTGCAAGGAGGTCAAATATGCGGCACAGGCCAATTGGCATTGGAGTGCAGGGCCTTGCAGATACCTTCATCTTACTTGGCATGCCATTTGATTCACTTGAGGTGATTGCATCTTTTTCCAAAGGGTTTGACAGCTGTAACAACTCAATTAGGTGTGACTCCAGATTGGGTTCTGGTTCATGCAGGCTCAACAGCTGAACAAAGACATATTTGAAACCATATACTACCACGCTTTGAAAGCTTCTTCTGAACTTGCTACAAAGGAAGGCCCTTATGAGACATATTATGGTAGCCCCATGAGCAAGGTTTGTGTTGAGAAATTTGGCCAGAATTACCTTTTCTTTGAATATCTAAATGAAGTCAATGCCCTATTGACCTCTCTAAAAAAGGTGAGTCGAATCCACTTAATGGAGAGCATTGAGGTGAGTGATTGTTATAGTTTAAAAATCTAAAATCTATAATTAGGAATTGACTTGGAAGGTCATGGAGATGCGTGATTCAGGTGAATCTCAGACTTGCATGCCTCATGACCTATGGACCCAAGTTTACTCATCCAACTCAGGCAGGGCCACACTAGGTTTTTAACCATGGTCCTTGTGAACTGCTGAGAAAAATCCTCAATTAACAAATCACTGCTGCGAATTGGCTCCGCTTTAGTCCAGCTCACACCGGATAGATATTAGTAGGCAAATGATTTTAAAGTCTGAAATTTACTTCATTATCGTATTGGTTTCAGAAAATTAATTAACTTTTCATTTTGGATTTTCTTTTCATCATACGATGCCTGCAAAGGCAGTCCATATGTTGTTGCAAAGCTGTTGTGACTAAAAATTACTTCGTTGTACTAATCTGATTGCACAAAAACATGTCATTGTACAGATGCGTAGTTATGAATAGATTTAAATATATTGAATTTTGGAAAACACAAGAAGAAAAAAGGGCAAGTTTTAAAGTCTTGTGTCTTGGCTTCTGTTCTTTCTTTTATGGTCATAAACTCATAATAATGTGCAGGGAATTCTTCAACCTGATATGTGGGGTGTCACTCCTCCTGATCTTTGGGATTGGGCTTCTCTAAGGGAAAAGATCTCTAACAATGGAGTAAGGAATTCCCTTCTCATAGCTCCCATGCCCACTGCATCAACAAGTCAAATTCTTGGCAATAATGAGTGCTTTGAGCCATACACTTCCAATATCTACAGTCGCAGGGTTCTAAGGTATGTGTCCCTTTTTATTTACATTCTTGCTAATTTATGCATTTTAAACAGTATTCATCTTCTGTTGTATGTCTAATGCTTTCTTTCTTTTCTTTTGACCTTGTCCAGTGGTGAATTTGTTGTAGTAAACAAGCATCTTCTTCATGACCTGACTGAGATGGGTCTCTGGTCTCCTGCTCTAAAGAACAAGATAATATATGATGATGGTTCAGTTCAAAAGGTCCCAGAGATTCCAGATGACCTCAAAGCTATTTACAAGTAATTAAATGATTTACTACCTTTTCATCATCTGTTTTTGAAATTTTCTATTTTTTTTGTTTTACCATATAAGTGGAATTTTATATAATATCAGAACTGTGTGGGAGATCAAGCAACGGACACTGGTTGACATGGCTGTAGACCGTGGGTGTTATATAGATCAGAGTCAGAGTCTAAATATCCACATGGATCAACCCAATTTCGGCAAGCTCACTTCCTTGCATTTTTATGCATGGTCCAAGGTACAAATGCATTCTACCCTTTAGCTTACAATCAACTACTGTTGGAGTAGTGCCTTTTTTTAGTGGTAAAAACAGATATCATTACAAAAAAAAGCAACGTATGATAAACAAAAGGGAGATGGATTGGGCAAACCCTGAAGAAACAATGAAACAGATACAAAAGGGAATATAATAACTACCACAATCTCAAGAATTAAGATATTTTTCCCCAAAAATCCTTTAACTGAAATTCCAGAAGACCCATAAGTTCTTAGATGCCGAAGCCCAATGAATAGTCCTAGATGTCCGGCTACCACCTTGTTTTATAAACATGCTTGTTGTGTTCCATCCATAGATTTCACAAGATAACCAAAGGCGCACATTTCATAAGATTTTTAGACTTAGGGAACAGACCTGGTTGAGCCTTTTAAAATTTATGGGCCGGCTTAGTTCTGAACTTACCTCTTCTTATGGATCTGTCAAGGGCCTGAAAACTGGGATGTATTATCTGCGATCACGTGCAGCAGCTGATGCTATCAAATTCACAGTTGATACTTCTCTTCTCAAGGTAAAAATGATCTTCCCTTTTTCATCTATCCATTTTGATGTCTCTCCTATCTGTCTTCTTGTGCTGCTGATGTGGAGGCTTGCAGGAAAAGGCTAAACCAGTGGATGATGATATTCAAGTCAAAATGGCTCAGGTGGTTTGCTCCCTCGAAAACCGGGAAGAGTGCATGGCATGCGGTAGCTAGTTATTCCTTACAGAGAAAAAAAGGTGTTCATTGGGAATCCACCCTTCAGGCTTCAGGTGGGATGTCTATGTATATTGTTGGATTGCCATGATAGAAGGTATTGATTGAATGAAATGGTCCCTGTTCACAATCAGGTGTTTGGTTTTGATGGTGTGAGGTGAAGTTGCCTCAAATCGGCATTCCATTCTTGTGTATCACTGGGGCTGCAACGCGGGTCGGGGGGTGGTTGTGACTCACACTACATTGAATCTGACCCGAATAAAAACCCGATTTAGTGAACCCGACCTGAGTTGCACTCCATGGAACCCGACCCTACTCACAACACGCCTTTCACTCATTGTTGCAGTTACTATGCTTCATTGATTCATTTATCCTTGGGTAAAAAAATGAAAACAACAAGGGTGGACTTGGGGACTCATGAAACCATTGTTTTAAAAATCAAACTAAATTAAATTGTCCATTGTTTGAAAACTTTAAAAATCGAGAGATTGAATAAGATTTAATAGAATTTTGTCCATTGTTTAAATCAAGCAAGTAAAAAAAAATACAGGCCTTCTTTCTTGTCACTTATTTCCACCTACTTTTAAAATGAAAATTTAACAATAATTTGAATACAAAATAAAAGAGGACAACTATAATTTTCATCTAAAGAGGATTCAAGTCAGCAACCAATCTTCTCTACTTCACCAAGTAAGCAACCAGATCTGCAAGTAATAAATTAGTTAGTGAAATATGCATATTCATCACTAGGGCCAGCTAGACACGAGTTGAGGCAACAGAGAAGGAGAAAGCTAATAGCTCTGGTACATATAGTTAAGTGCAAGTAAACCGTCGTCACAAGCAGCTATACAATTAGTATATGAGAATAATTGAAAATTAAAAATTCTTACATAATAGCAGTCATTTAACTATCAGCGAGACTGCTCATAGTTAATCACCCGAGACACATTGATTCATTGTTGGAAATCCAGAAAACACATTGACTCTGAATTGCTCTGGAGGTGTTTTTGAAACAACATTTTCTTAAACAAATTAAACGTTAAAACAGTTTTAAAATTCTGTTTTGAACTGATTTTTCATCAAGGATTTCACCCAATTTTGAAACAGTTTTGAATGGATTAAAAGTGTTGAAACAGTGTTTGAAAACTCTATTTTGGACTAATTTTAATTTAATATTAAAATCCAGTTTAAACATGAATTATTTTGGGACTGATTTTAGAAATTGAAAACAGTTTTGAGGATTTATTTTGAAGTGATTTTAATTAAGGACATGGTGAACAGATCGAGAATCTTGCATGCCCAAAATCTAGAGAAATCCAATATACATGAGGTAAAAAACTTTGTAATTGTATTATTAGGAAAACACACCTTTCCCCTCTTCTACATATCCAATAGCCACAACAACAATAAGAATAATAATAATGGAATCAATCAAACGAGAAATAAATCTAGGTTTTATATACTATATATCCAGGTAGAGAGACTCACCAAGGTCTGGCTAGGAAGAGATGTCGGTGAAGAAGAGGAAAAACAACAATGACGAGAAGCAATCTCAGATTTGCAGGCGAGGAGGGAAGGGAGGAAAAAAGCTGCGGCTAGGGCTGGAAATTGGAAAATGAAAGAAACTTTCGATTAGGGTTTGAGGGTAAGGCTTTTTATATTAAGTTATGAAAATCGGGTCGAGTCGGGTCAGGTTGGATTGAAATTTAAAGGCCTCAGCCCAACGTGACCCGAATTTTGATCGGGTTTTTCTTTTCTCAACTTGACCCGACCCTATAGCTCGACCGTTGTAATCCAACCCGTATGATTTCTCAGGTCGGGTCATGCAGGTCGGGCCATGCGGGTCGGGCCAAAACCTGACTTGAGTTGCAGCCCGAATCACTCTAAATTGGAATGAAGGCAGCTTATATTGGGCATGAACTAGTATTTATATCTGCAATTCACTTGCATGCTATCATTTTCTAATATGAAAATTGATGGTTCCTTTTTTATGTTTAGACTATGAAAGTGTGGTATTCATTTTCTTTATTCTTTAGGGTCACAATCCAAGGTAGGGATCCATTTGAGGAAATTCATGATTGCATATCTTAACTACTATGGAGTATGGAACACATTGGTGTCCTTGTAAATTGTAATGACTAGAAGGCATGCAGCTGTAGCTCGACATGGTCCTTGGATTCTGTGCTTCCTTTACATGGTAATGTTATTAGGGCAACTTCTCTGTTCCTGGAAATCATGTTTCTTAGATGAATGAATACCTGTTTCTATATTGCCTCTCATTGGCAATCTGCATGGCACTTAAAAGGCATAATGTGGGTTTTCCAATTTTTACAGCTTTGATGATTTACCTGACTTGTTGGTGGGACCAATGTTGATATTCAAAACCATGGTATACACCATTCACACATCTACAGATGAGTTTAATGACGAACTGTGGAATGCTTTAAAATTAAAAATTTATGATCAAAGTCCTGATTGAAATGCATAGAAACTAATTGTCATTAAAAGGCCTTTCGAATGAAAGTGCAAAGTAATATAGGTATTTAATAATTTTATTTGATTTTACTATCAGGTGTCTAACTATTTTTCATCATCAGTGGGTCCCGCCTTCTAAAATTCCACCTTGAAAGCCCGAGCTTTTGTTTGACTAAGTCGATAATGTGATTCAAATTTTGACGTTTATACGTACATAGCACATAACTCTAACTTAATATGAAAGATTAATTGAATTTTAATTGTTCATCCATTAAATAAATGGTCATGATTTGCTCAAATAAAAAATTTGAAAAATTTGTCAAATATAACTAAAAATAGAAAAAGGAATTGGTAAAGAGAACTGTGTGCAACATACTTCAGCGAATGAAAAAATTTCTATCATTCATAAATTGGGAATTGATTTGGATACTAATGCCTTTTTAAAAGGAGAGCACTCGATACTATTTAAGAAGGGCGTTTTCTCATTTTATCTCTAATTTTACTATTAAATGAATTAAAATATAAAACAAAATAAAAATGATCTTTTTTCTTTATATTATTCGGTGCTCTTTAGAAAAATATATTGGTGCACAAATCAATCTCTTAATAATTTTTTTGAAAGACAATTTCTTAATAAATTTCCAGCTCAACTTTCAAAGTTGCATAAAACAAATTCCTAATTGAAGATTTTACATAATTCCCAAGATCATGGTATGGTTAAACATTTCAAGATTTTTTATTTTTTTTAAGAATATTGAGCAATCGTATCAATGCGCGAGATACCCATATATTCCACGTGCGAAGGAGATTCAAACACGTAATGTCTTGATGAATAACACATACAACATTACTCAACTACACCTCTCTCTCTATATATAAAAGTGTTTATCTTGCTCGAGAAAATTGTATTATTTAATTTTATTGGAGAACTGATCAGATACGGGAAAAATATAATCATAATAAGGTTTGATCTTGTATTTTCACTATTCATTTTCAAGCCTTAAATTTGAAAATTTTCTAACAAATGTTGAAGATGCAGATTTTAACCTTTATTATTGTATAGACTCATGCATCAAATCATTTCTCGTCTTGTAGATACGCATGTATTAATTTCTTTTAGAAATACACATGTACTCATTGTCTAGTATTGATATTATTTTACAGACTTTTAAATATATATATTTTTTGTAACATGGATATTCTCATCCTATATTAGAGGTGAGATTAATTCCATGAGTATATGTAAACCTCCCAATTCACACATAATGCGTAAGTTGAGGGGGGAATAAATCGAATTCAAAACTTCATTTCATGAGGTGAGCGTCTTGACGGTCAAACCAACCCTTTTAGGTTACGTAAATGTACATATTCAGTGTTTTAACTTGATATTCTACCACTTATTTTTATAGTTGTGTCCAGGGATTTAAAAATCGGCCGGGCCGATATATCGGCCGATAATTTTATCTCTCCTCCGATATCGGAACAGTGAAAAAACCGTGAAAAACCGTAAAAAACCGTGAGAACCTGTGAACCCTGAACCGTTGAAAACCGTAAACCGTATCGGTATTTTTTAAAAAAAATAATAATTAAATACTGATATTTATGAATATCGGCCGATATTTCGGACCGAATATGGGCCATATCGGCCGATATTCGGTATGTATGGCCGATACTTATCGTATCGGCTGATATTACTCGGTCTTAAAAAACCGATATATATCGGCCGATACGATATGTATCGGCCGATATTTGAACCTTAGGTTGTGTCTACCCACTTTCTTAGAAAAATATATATAAAACAATTTTGTAATACATTTATTTTATCATCATCATCATCATGTCATCTATATCCCATCTACGTGAGATTGGCACTCATAATTGGATTTCTAAAATTGTGTCTCGTCTTGTTAGCCCATTCTCTAACTCATGTTCGTATCTATGTTTGTGTCGGTGAATCATAAGTTTATTGTCAATCAAAATTGGATTTGGCAAGATTCATATTTTACTGATCATCACCCACGTTTCCAGCCACCATTTGTTTCCAGCCACCATTTGTCATGAGAATGGTCTGGAATCCGAAAACCATGGCAAAATGTTAGTAAGGTGAGAAGACATCTATTTGTCTTGCTGCATTTCTTTCTCTTCTAAAAAAAAGATCTATTATCCCAAAAGGGTAAAAAATGGGTTAGTTGCAGTTGTGAGTTGCAACCAGTGTTATCAGAACCGTGACGGCTGTAGTTCGATTCTGGTTAAAAACCGGCTGTCGGTCAAAACTGCAAAAAACCGTGAGCCGCGAACCGCGGCTCACAAATTTTGAATTTTTTAATTTTTTTTAAAATTTTTTCCTTTCAAAATAATATTAGAAAATGTATATATTTGAAATATAAATGTTTATTACCATTTCTATCCCATATCTTCCACCGTTTTGATATATTATTCAGAGTTTAAATGTTATTTTTAATATTTATATTAATGTTATTGGTAAAAGATAGCTTACTTAATTTTATATGTAATATTTATATTATATTACTACTTGACTGGTTTTTACCGGCTTTGACCGCGGTCGAACCCAGTTGAACCCAAAATACCTCAAAGACGGTTCGTTAAACGTTCCGGTTCTGATAACATTGGTTGCAACACATGCCGGAGTCAAAATAGAATTTAGAGATATTCACTTTACTCCATTGAATAAATTACATCAATGAATGCTATTTCCTATCAAAACTCTACAATATGATTTTGTATAATTGGCTTCAGGCCACGAAAGAAGTTATCTTGAACTCTTCATAGGTGGAAAGTCAGCAGCACAGCAACCCGCCAATGTGACAAGTAAAAATTTCTGATAATGAATACAGTGTCGAATTAATTGAAGCTCGAGTTGGATCATCGTCTCAAAGCAGCACACTAGAGAATGTCCAAAAGGATGCTTCCAAAATCACTCGAGTGAACTCTCACCAATCATTGAGGAATAAAGAAACCATTTACTTGTGCGTTTCTCGTTTGCCACATGGGAACTAAAAAACCTTTGGGAGAGCTGCCAATATACAAGCAAATGTGCAGTGACACCTCTGACAGGAATGGCTATTCACTTCCAGTACTGCTGCTAGATTTGACATCTGATTTCACAAAGGAAAAGGAATGAAATAAAAGACTTGACTTGCAGATTTCTAAAAGCCAGACCAACCTGCAATTTTCTAAACTCTAGAACAGAGAATCTAGTCTGAAAGGAGCTAGATAGAACCGCATGTCAAATTATGCATCAAATCACACTAATGTCACAATTAAATATGGTTTGAATTGAAGCTGAACTAGCTATGATACACATCATTGAGAGGGTGACAGATCCAGTGTTGAAAATCAGTTAATAAACAGTTTGCAACACTAGACATGCAAGAGACTTTACCTCTCCTTTTCCCTTCCATGGCTTCTTTCTTCGCTTGGCAGCTATGACAGAGGAAAGGACCATCCCAGGGACGCAATTTCCCAGGTAGTGATGAACCGGCATGGACTGAAATACCTTCTCCAGGTTTCATCTCTACTTGGCAAACCGCACACATAAACAACTTGAACAAGTTACACAAAGGATACTCTGTATCTAACCTGCAAAAATGAATGCCTTGACAAGTTACTATAAATTATTTAAGCAAATAGAGTACCACATTATATAAAATAGTTACCAAACGATAATTCTAGCATCTTCCACATTGGTTTCTCATCAAGACCAAACTAAGAGGGATCAATTCTATCTTTCTTCACCGTCAAGATTTGTCCCAGCTCATCCATCATACGTCGTGTAAGGGCATGCAAGTACAAACTGCCCAAAGCTGGCCTTAATCATGGATGGGAAGGATTATGAATTCACATTGGCGGAGATATCAATTCAGATGGCTTCCATCAAATCAATGGTCACAATCATGGTCAATGACCAAATTCAACAAGGTTGGTCAGATGGTTAGAAGTGTGAGCTACTTTTGGTTCATACTCCATCTAGAGTAGAGCTCATAATCTCCGGAGAGAAAGTTCACTAATAGACCAAGGATAAGTAATTCAACTCATTTACATACAAACCATGAATGTTTGGAATGGATATTATGCAAGGGAATATTGCTTTTGCCAATTAGAATTGAAGTGTGGTATTAAATTGGTCTATTTTGGGCATCATACACATCATATTCACCATAGTTAACAGCTCCATATCAAGGTCATCATCAATACCATCAAGCTTCTATTGCAGTTAATATATTAGCAATAACATCATTATGTGAATGAAAATGTACGGAAGCCTAAACAAATGAAGGGATGATAAACAAAATATCCAAAACAGAAATACAGACAACCTTAGAGAAGAAGAAAAATAGAGCATTTGGGTAGAGCTGTGTCACAGAACAAGACTCCATGACATGTTGGCTAAGGTAGCTAGATTTGGTGCCAAACATGGATAGAAAGTAAGGCGCAACTCTTAACTAGAAAAGGTTATTGTGATGTAGAGATTCTTAGAAGTTCAAGATGAGCCCAGAATGCGCTAGAAGAGTTGAGAAGAGCCTGGAAGGTTTTGAATTGTTCCAGAAGAATCTTCAAGGTGCTAGAGACTCGTGGATTCTCTAGTAGGGTGTAGAAATGTGCATGTTCAAAGTGCTAGCATTTATAATAGTTTGGAGTTAAGCGCATAGAGTTATGTAGAAATATATGGAGTCTTGTAGAAGTCTAAAGTGGATCTTTCTAGAGTTTCGACTTATAGTGGGTCTAGAAGGTTATGGAAGATAGGAGTGTAGAAATTCTAGGAAAGATCTAGAAAGAGCTCTAGAAAGTTCATGTAATATAGGAAGATGCCAAGTGTTATAATCCTAACCATCCATCGGTTAGACCCTCAAGCACAAATAGGAGTGAGGAATCATTTGCACCCAAGCTTGAGAGCTTGTGAGGAAACAAGCTTATAGGAGAGCTTCAAGGCTTGCAAAGAGTAAAATCCAAGAGCCTAAATCTCTATTGAGCAATAGAGTAAGTATTCTCTGTGTTCAACTCTCATGTGATCTCTCTCTCAATCTTGTGCGTGCTCAAGTGTATGTGCTTTGAGGTGATTAACTTCGTCCAAAGTGTGACTAAACTTGTGCAAAGCTGACTCAACAATGGAGGCTTGAGTGAGTGGCACATGACAATGCCTTAGACAAGAATGAAGTGCATTGGAAAACTAATTTGGGTTCGTGCCAGGTTGATCACTTAAATATTCCATTTTCCTATTAAAACAACTTATCTAGAAGTCAGGGGTGAGAAAAATTACACATCATTTATTTATTTATTTAGAGAACACATGATGAGATGCCGAGGCTATTAATTTGGAAAGGGTAATATGCAAACATCTCTCCTCCTTTCCATCTTTTGCCTCAATTGCAAAAGCTACAAATATAGTTTCAACAATTGTAAAAGCTACGCCTATCTTTTTTTTTGAAAAATTAAAGACTTTATTCATTAAAAAGAAATATTGAGTACATGAGAAGGAACCAAGTATAGGAGAATTATACCAAGTTCTAAGAACAAGAAAAAGAGAAGGAACAACAAGAATATGAAGCAAAAGAAAAGGATCAAACAACAATATAAGAACAAACACCCTTCTCAATAAAAGATACAATATGGAGTACCCTAATAAGTAAAAACTATTCCTACTTTTGCATCAATTGCAAATTTCACCCTCTTAGCATTTTAAATGTCCAAAATGCCCTTCAATATTTAACTAGGAGAATATTTTTAACAAAGTAACTACCAAGACAACTTATAAAAAGTACACAAGTCGATACAATTGAATTGCGTTAATGTGTAAAAATCACACAACTTAAGATGGGTAGAATTTTA
Organism: Chimonanthus salicifolius; assembly: GCA_013350335.1. NCBI lineage: Eukaryota > Viridiplantae > Streptophyta > Magnoliopsida > Laurales > Calycanthaceae > Chimonanthus > Chimonanthus salicifolius. Next base: position 12,877,083 of record CM023537.1, on the reverse strand, counting down.
CTCTTATCGAATCATTCCATTGTCATGAGATGGACGAAAAAAATTACAAAGCTTATTAGAGTCAAAATTTCAATGACCAAAACTGCATAATTAGCATGATTGGATACATGTGAACCATACCCACCTTCTATCCATGTGGCCTTCCACACGTTTCACCCAACCATGTTAGCCCAATATTTTTGATAAGGTATTTAAAAGGTATGTCTTACTAAGGGTATTTTCATATCAAAACTCTTTAAATAAAGGTATGTCTTACTAAGGGTATTTTCATATCAAAACTCTTTAATTAAAGGTATTTGATCAGGGTAACTTTTGCAATTGTTGAAACCATAGGGGCAGCTTTTGCAATTGAGTTGGTGGGGGTGGTTGGTTGGGGGTGTTCGGGTTATATTTAAAAATACATCCCTAATGGATATCTTGTAGAATATTGTACCTCTCTAGCAACTATTATTTTATTTCCCATAGTCATTAGGAAGACCATAGTGGTTGACTTCCTTCTATAACTTTTTTTTTCCCTTTTTTGTCATATTTTGATGCCTATAATTGGGAGTAAATCCTAACAGCTGAATACACACAATAAAACCAATATTTCTCCATTTCTCCTCCTCATCCTCTTCTTCTTCTTCCTCTTCATTTCTCCCTTTTCATTCTGCAATACATCCTAAGATGGACAAAACTACTACGATGGGCATAAGGTGGCGTGGATGGAGGCAAATTAGTAGAATCTTGTATGATAGGAGCATTCTGTTGATTAGAAAGGCAATTCTATATGATGATAAGTACACCTATGATGTTCAATGGAGCTGAATGTTGGGTGATGTGGACAAGACAAATAGATAAAGTAATGGTAACAACAAAGCATGTACCTTATTATGTATGGAATTACAACAAAATAAAATATTATAAAATGAGTACATTAGATGAACAGTAAAGTAGCCCCATCGACTTGAAGGGTTGAGATGGTTTAGGCATATGTACATAGAAGACTAGAAAGAAACCTGTTACAAAAAATTGAAGGGTCACAAGTGGAAGGTACTTGGAGAAAGAAGAGGCAATTAAAGACTTGGAATTATAGTGTAAAGGCACAATGGATTGTAGTGACTGAGAACATGATTTTAGGGTAGATAAGAAAGACACAACTTAGAATACTGATCCGAAATAGATGGGAAAATGACTATATTATAATGTTTATGATGTTTAATATCATCATACGATACAACTAAAAGAATCAGATGTGTTTGGTTATAATACAAACCTTTCAGCAAGCACAGCAGAACCTTCCTCAAATATTTCCTCCACTACATCCGGTTCAATGCAATGATCACAACTAGATGATGACTCAGAACTCCTTCTGCGAAACATAGATTTGAACACCCCTTTTCCCTGCTTTTTTGGTGGTGGAGCAGGAGGAGCTACTTTCTCTAGAGGTAGTATATCGATCACCATGCAAGTAGTATCATCTCTAAGTCCCTTTGGCTGTACAGATTCCTGTGAATAGAATTTAATGATGACACTAAATGAAACTCAACAACAGTTACAACATCAAATATATATAACCTCTATTCATGTTAGTGTTACTTTGACAATTTCATCAGCTGCAGAGTCTGGTGGCAGCCCACGACAACAATTTAAAGCTATTTCAGGAGTCAAAGCATCCCAAACGCCATCACTTGCAAGGATAAGTCTACCTCCACCAGAAGACAACTGTAACAATAACAATGCTGGTGTTTAGTAGGAGGGAAAAGTAAGGTTAAAACTCAAGCAGATCTGTACACAAAGTTATGCATTTGAGCACACTGCAAGTGACAACAATTAATAATTGTTGTGATATAATTGTATTATTGGGATTGAAAATTCAAAGCCTTTCCATTAATAAACATATTTAATGGATTTTGGTTTACAATCAATGAGTTTTTTTTAAAAGAAAACTTGTCAGTAACAAAAAAAGGAGATAAGAATACTCAGATATGTGTTTTGAGTATAATTTCTTCTATCTTTTTCTAGAGTCAACAACAATTTTATAAATATGAAAAAGGATAAAATAACCTATACTAACACAATATGCAAGTTATATAATGATGACACATGTCACGTACAACTGTATTGCTAAAACAAGTATACAACTAATCCTGTGCTGCCAAATCAGGAACTGGCCCAAATTCTGCTAATCAGCACTACCCCTTAGTTTAGACTGTGTGAGTATGATGAATGAGTTCATATTACAGATATTACCAGAAAACAGGAAGGTAATTGGTGGGCTTGATTTCTGTAAATCTTAGCTAGTGTTTTTGGCTGGCCTCCCAGCTGGGTGTTTTGTTTTGGATAAGTTGTTCCTTAATTTTGGCCTTTAGGCCTTTTTGTTTGTTGTGGCCTATTTTGGGCCTTGTCTTGTTCTGCTGGCCTGTTTGTATCTTCTCTTCACTTCTCTAATAAATTATCATCATCATTCAGGAAAAAAAAAACAACTGGATATCGCTACCTCTATAAAGAACCTAATTAAGTACTATGGATGAGTTCATATCTACCTATTTTAATAACATGACTTGTACAAGTGGTGCCACCAGAAGCAAAATCATGCCTTTTCCCCTCCCCTTTGCATTCATTTTTTAATTAAAATTATGGATGAGAATCAACATCATAGTTCTTCATTTTCAATACACTTTAGGTAATGTTTGGATGAGGAAAAATGCTGCAAAAAGAACAATTCTCTTAATTTGAAATGCTCTCTCTCTCTCTCTCTCTTATGGATAAACTATAACAGTTGTCAAGAGAGGACATTGTCAAATGATAGTAATTTTTGTTTGTCTATGTCAAACAACAATGATATTTTGTTTGAGAAATGACAATATAGAAAAGCCCCAATGGTAATACCATCAGGCCTTGCATCTCCACCTGTCATTTTGATGGATATTAGAATTTTAAATATAAGATTTTCAAAATGAGATGCAAACATGATGGTATTACCATCAGTTCTACGGTATGCAATCATTTCACTTGTTTGTTTGGTTTAATAAGTGAATGTCAATGGTAAAGTATTGCTCAGAATGTTCAACCATCTTTGATAGGAAATTAGGAATGAGCAAGTCCATATAGTGGACAAGACCTGTATGTTAAGATGAGCATGTGGAGTAAAAAGAAATGATTGAATTAAAAATGACTCCATAAGACGAAACTTATAGGTGGCCCTAACAAAAAATGAAGAAATGGCCTTTGAAATGGTCTGTGTATGTAGATAAAAGACAGAAGACCAGAAACAGCCTTCGCATGAATAACTGAAGGTTTGCTCATGCAAGGTACTAGTAGAACATGCAGACATAGAATGTAGTTGAAAAGGATATTTTAGGTTGCAGAATGATTGTTTGATATAAATAGGGATAAAATTAGCTAACCTTCACTTGCTTTACATAAGGAATAGGAACAATGAACTCGCCAACATCCACATCTCCAATAGATCTTGAAAGACATAAACCACCTGGCCAACATCTAAGAGGGCCAACCTGAAAAGCCCACATTACACCAAGTTATTGCACTCAAAAACAACTTTTAATTGGTGATCTTATATTATTAAAGAACAAATATTTCAATGAAAACAGTCAAGTACATGAAAGCAGCATTTAGAACTCTAGAGGATAGTGTGAGGAAGTACAGGCAGCATATAGAAAAATAGGCAGTGAGTTACAAATTTCAGCCGATATTTTGGATTTTCCCCAGGCCCAGACTGAAAAGTTTTGGCCGAAATTTTGGATTTCAGTCAAAATTTGTAACTCTGGTAGTGACGGCCTTTGGTAACTTATTCCATGAGGCATAATGTTATATAGCCATCGTAAGTCGGTTTTTCTCGCAATATATCTCCAGATGCCATCTATTGATCCATAAATTAACATAAATTTTAGCGTTTACAACTCCGCATTCTAAAAAACCCTTTTTAAGTTGGAGCCAATGAACACCTTAAGAATAAGACAGGTAAAGGTATATTATGATGCATTCACCAGGATTATCAAGTGAACTGGTTATGGTAATTAAACAACAAGAGCAACAGCAACAACAGGTACAATTATTATTTTTATTGGAATAGTTGTTGTTTCACTAAATGCAATCTACCAAATACTATTTGGTCTCGCCTGTAAATTCACCTAAATAGTTGAGATGTTACACCTAGAAGTCCTACCCTTTAGAAAGGTGCATACACCTTGCAGATCCCCAAACAATTCCAATAAGCAGAGAGAAACCTCAAAGATCCCTTAAGTAATCGGAAGTAGAATAGGGACCTCCTCATGTGTCAAAATCATCAGCAACCATCTCCCCCATTTATTAATGGGTGCACCAACTTTATAAACATCACTTTTTCATGGCTACAAATTTTGAATTAAGATGCGACTTATTGTAGGATGATTCTTACCTCAACCCAATTCATTTATGCTAACCCCTGATTTTATGGTCCATAAGATACATGAGATAACAATTAATATTGGATGTTTTGAAATGAATTTTAATTCAACAAACGGTATCAGCATCCCTATATGTTATTGAAGATCCCCTAGGCATTGGAGATCATTGTGGGGCCCATATGGGCTCAATTAGCCCCCATAACCCTACCACCACCCCCCGTTGCATCCTCAAAAGCATAATTTCATTTATTCAATCAAGATGATATTTTATAGGCACCATACAACAATTTTCCCCTAAGACCAATTCTCATGAGACCTTTATGCAAACTTTGGCTTGTGGCAGTCCATAGTGGGTCCAATAGATCCATTCCCCCTCACACCCACCTACCCTCCATGAATTGCACTCACATCCAATTTGACACTAATACAACTTTTACAGCCCATTGATCTAAGTTGATGACTTCCTGTCATTAGATAAAGTTGAAATTTTGAAGGCCTTAAAAACACGTATTCACTTATTTGATCAAGATAAAATTTTATAAACACCATACACAAGCTAATACAAATCCACTCATCCATGTGGGCCTAGGTGGGGCCCACTTAGCTTTGTGCATGGAATTCCATGAGACCTTGTTCTTAGGAAATCTGCACTATATATATGCATGTATGGAAATTTTGTGTACATCCAAAAGTATCATATCAATGTATATTTTAGTTGATTGAGTTTAAAAAGAGTAATGTATTTTTCTCTTCACCCTAACATATGCATGGAAAAGCTAAAAATGTTGTAAGTCGTGGTCTATGGGAGAAGGCCTCCCTCCCCCTCCTCTCTCTCTCCTATATATAGGCAAATGATCAACCGCACACCTCATAAAGTGCTCTCATAGTAAGAGCTCAATGTGGAGCCCACCTATGATAATAGGGTTGGGTGGGTTTAAAAGATTTATGCATATAATGCTTATAAAAAATCAACTAAAACGAATGACCCTAGTTTAAAGGACCCAAAATCAACAGTAAATAGGGGCGTTATGTTTAAAAAAAAAAAATAGTAAATAGGACTGCAATTTTATCAAGTTTAACCTCATGGTTAATCTGTGACGACCCGACCCTACCCCATCGTGATATTGTCCGCTTTGGGCCATGGCCCACATGGCCAGGCCCAAAAGGCCTCACAATGGAGAGGGTTGCCCCCTCTCAAATAAAGCCCCCACCACCCAAGCTCCCAACCGATGTGGGACCTTTGAGGGGGGTGCTACAATCCACCCCCTTAAGACCAGAGCCGTCCCCGACTCTGTCTCGTCACACTGACAGAGGTCCACACACAGGCAAGCAAGTCACACAAGTAGAGAGCCCTCACAGTCTGAGTGTTGAACAGTGCTCTGATACCACTTATGACGACCCGACCCTACCCCATTGTGATATTGTCCGCTTTGGGCTCTACCCGACCCGCATGATTTTGCTTTGGGCCCTGGCCCACATGGCCAGGCCCATAAGGCCTCACAATGGGGAGGGTTGCCCCCTCTCAAATAAAGCCCCCACCACCCAAGCTCCCAACCGATGTGGGACCTTTGGGTGGGGGTGCTACACAATCATTCAATCAAACTGATTGTTAATAATCACTATATGCAAGTATATATCTTTATGTGGATGGCATTGAAAAAGAATATCCTAGTTAGACATAATCTCAGGAGAAGAAGTGCTCTTCCCAAGGAAGCTCCATTAGTATATCCACTGTGTGAAGAAGAGGAGATAGTGGACCACTTGTTAGGTAAGTGTCGGTTGACGTGGGCAATATGGTGCTCTTTCTTGAGTTTATTTGATTGCTCGTGGGTTATAGGAGAGGAAGTAGAGAATTCAATGTTGATGTGGATGGGGGTGGGGGGGCTTTAGAGGTAGACGTAGGATAGCATGGAGGATGGTATTGTATGCGGTCTAGTGGGCAATTTGGAAAGAGTATAATAGGGAGATTATTTAGGGGAAGAGGGGGGGCATCTAAAGAGGTTTTCGAGAGGGCGAAATGACAGTTGATAGGTTGGTTGTCTGTGTGTAAGGAATTTAAGGGTCTAGCACTCAAGGATTTCTATTTGTCTTGGGAATGATGCATGAAAGGGGTTGGGAAAGTTAGAAAGCGTAAGGTCGAGTGGGTAGTGCCTCCCCTAAGATCATGTAAATTCAATGTGGATGGGGTAGCAAGGGGTAAACCTGGACCGGTAGGAATAGGTGGGGTGTTGCATGATGATAGGGTTAGAATGTTGTTAGCATTTTCCAAGTCATTAGGGATAGTGGAGTCAAATGAGATAGCGTTGAGAGCAATCAGGATAGCACTCTAGGTTTGGTCTAGTTTTAGGGTCGGTAACCTCTTCATTGAAGGTGACTCAACTAATGCTATCTCTTGGGCTAGTAATAGGAAATCCCTGTCCCCCCCCCCCCCCCCCTTCCCCTTGCCTTGGAGGTTGGTAAGCATTACTAGAGACATTTGAAGATTGTGCAGGTCGGGTGGCATCTCCTTCATGCATACTCCCCGATCGACGAATAGTGTGGCGGACTTCTTAGCGAAAGTGAGAATACACAAACAAAGACCGGCTATGTTCAGCCTTGGGAGCTTGGGGAGTAAGGGTTCCCCTGGTGTATCTTTTGTTCGGCGGGGCATGTTGTTGTATCTCATTCTTTTGCTTTATGTTTTTTCTGCTTTTTTTTTTTTCTCCTTTATCTTGGATCCGAGTATATTTCTCCTATACTTGGGTCCTCCTCATGTACTCAATCTTTGTTTTTTAATGAGTAAAGTTGTCAATGTTTCAAAAAAAAGGTATATATCTTTCAAACACACCCAATCCCATGGTCATAGTCAGACTCCACATAGAGCTCTCACTGTGAGAGCACTTTATGAGGTGTGTAGTTGATCATCTCCCCCCCACCCCCCACAGTTTCTTCAAATATTCTTTTTTTCAAATATATATATATATATATATATATATTTTTTTTTTTTTTTAGACCCAGGGAAACCTCGAGCCCACCTTGGCGGTCTTTAGTCATGTTGCCAAGGAGTTTCTTCAAATATTGTCAGTTAATTCATCTTTAGAGAAGGGTTTTGGCATGGAAAACCTAGATCTTGAAGTGGTAGTTCAGTTGATCACACGCCCCCCCACCACACCAGTTTCTTCAAATTTTTTTTTTTGAAAAGTTAGTTTCTTCAAATATTGTCAGTTAATTCATCTTTGGAGAAGGGTTTTGGCATGGAAACCTAGCTCTTGAAGTGGTAGTGTCAGTAAATTTTTAGATCACTAACAAAAACTCATGAAAATTTTAAAGACTTCCAACTTAGGGACATTACTCATTAATTTTTTGGTTGGGCCACAAATCTTTGAGTGGGATCTATAAACATGACATGGACAAGAGGCGGGTAAAATTTTGCCCCCATCCTATCATCACAGCCTTGTGATTTTTGGGCCTTGATTGCCTCATCTCAGAGAGGCATGATGATTGAAAGGGGAGTGGGGGGTGAAGTTTCCCAAGAATCCTCCTATCCATTAGGGCCAGCTTTTCTACAGAAAATGAATACCTGAACCTACCTAGAGCAAACGCTATCATTGTAATGTCCTTTCCACAAATAATATATTAAAACAATTAAAGTCATAAAGTATCATCACCAGTGAGCTGGCTTGTTGGTTCACCATGAATTCATGCTCAATGTGTCCCGAGTTTGAATCCTATTGGAACACGTTTAGCATTTTTCTAAAGAACTAGTCAACAAAGTTTTATTTAGCTGAATTGTCCATCAGACTGAGCTATCTAGTATAGATGCACCCTATTGAATCAATTTAGGTCTGGCTAGGTCTGATGGCCTGTTAGCCCACCAGTTTGTAAACAAACAGGTCATGTGCGCGAGGCAACTGGTAAGACCAAATCCAGTGACAGCCTTCATCTATAAGAAAACTCAACTATGAACCGAAATAAAATTCTAGAAAAGAAAGAATAGAACATTTATTTTTCAAGAAGGTCAGTAGACAAACATAAGTAACAACTAGTGAAAACTAAAAAAGTAACATACCTCTGCACCGCCAAACATATTTAGTCTGCCAACCTCACCCCCACTAGCTGTTACCCGGTCCCTCCTGTGAGATAATAAAAGATATGAATACCTAAAAGATTTTTGTTTTCAAAAGTGATTTAATTATTGAAAAAAGAAAAACTTAAACTTACTCTTCTTCATTTTCATCTAGCCTATGATCTGCTGACAGAGAATAAATTGCACCTTCAGCTGATTCAAGTATGCAACGTGAATCACCAACTGATGCTGCAGTTATGATCCATCTATCTATGACAACAAAGGTAACAGTTGTTCCTGAAGATTTTGCTGAGCAACAAATTAAATAGTCAATATGGATAAAACACAGTACTCCAGAGGTAATGGAAATAGAAACTTGTTTGAGTGAGGTGTTGACTGAAATGATGAAGATCCATTATCAACAAAGAAAACACCTGGTGTTGTACGGGAAGTGTAACAAATTTAATGTGGAATGCATTTCAAATAATTCAACACTTGAAACCATTAGATCGTCAAAATAGTCAAAAACCTCAGAATCTTGGGGTTGAATTTCCCAATAATCTATCCTTAGAGAAGAAAACAATTTGTGACTGGTAGACTGAACAAACGATGCCATCAGGACTTTATGCCTTGGAGCTTTTATAGGTAAACCTGGCATGAAGTTAATGGATGACTTTGATACAAATCTTCTGAAAATACTGAACCCAGATAGTCCAACAACAGATTTTTATAACCTTGAGGTTTTCTCCTGTGTAGCATGGCTTATTACATTATTCAGTTTTCCCACGACTTCAGCAGGGTAGAGAGCAAATTAAAAGGCTCCTTTTCAAATTCAAATGCAAGAGTTCATATTGATGTGTGTACTTTTGGATGTGCACATGAAATTCTCTATAACCTTTAGTTTTCTATCTCGAAAGCATAAATCATTAATAAAACTATTACTTTTGGAGATTTTATCCAACACTTATGAATGAGTCAGATGATTCTAATATTGGGCTGGACGCTAATTCAGGAGGGTTATAATAGGTTGGATGGTAGGTTGAGAGACGGCTTGCGTTGGATTGATCATTAGGTGGACCCATTGTTGTTTTTATGAAGAGAGAGAAAGAAAGAAAGAAAGAAAGAAAGGAAGAAAGAGATGAAGATCAGAGAATAATTATTCACTTTGTTGTATTGATGTGTATTTCCTCTTAGAGGGTACAAGTATAAATAAGAGAAAGAGAGCCAATTAAGGTGGCCAAAACAGGAAAGTACAATCAGTACTTATCTACATATAATTATTTATACCTATACAGTTGACTTGCCAAAATAGGCATAGTCGGGTCCCATTTGGTCCCACAACACTCCCCTTCAAGCTGGCTCGAAGATGTTTAACAAATCCAACTTGTAAATAACAGAAGTAAGTTGGTGACGAGGAACAGACTTGGTCAGGATATCCGCCAATTGGTCCTTAGATTTCACATATGGAGTAACAAGTCGGTCTTCAGAAATGTGTTGTCGTAGGAAGTGACAATCAGCCTCAATGTGCTTCATCCGCTCATGAAAGACTGGATTGGAGGCGATGTTGATAGCTGCCTGATTGTCACAAAACATAATGAGCGGTTCACGTGGAGCAAAACCCAATTCCTGAATAAACTGATGGATCCAAAGGAAGCTCAGCCGTAGTATTGCCCATGGCACGATACTCAGCTTCAGCACTTGAGCGAGCAATAACAGATTGTTTCTTACTACGCCAACCGACGAGATGAGAACCCAAAAAAACACAGTAGCCAGTTGTTCAGCGGCGATTATCAGGAGAGCTGACCCAATCAGCATCGGAATATCTACGAACAGAGAGGGAAGACTGTCTTGCAAAGAACAAACCCCTGCCAGGATGAGCTTTAAGATAGCAAAGGATGTAGAAGACAGCATGAAGATGGGTATCCCGTGGGTTGTGTATGAACTGACTAACCACACCAACTAGGTCGTGTGATAGTGAGGTAAATCAATTTCCCCAACAACTTTTGATAGAAAGAATGACTATCAAGAGGAGTCTCGTCTGTGGAAGAGAGCTTCGTATTGACATCTAATGGAGTGTTAGCAGGTTTGCACCCAGAGTATCCAGCATTCTGAAGGAGGTCAAGAGCATACTTGCACTGAGATAAAGAGAGTCCTCAAGAAGAACGAGCAACTTCAATACCCAAAAAATAACGCAATGGCCCCAAATCTTTAATACCAAATATGCGCTGTAGATATTCCTTGAAGGTAGATATGGCAACAGTGTCATTACCGGTGAGGACAATGTCATCAACATACACCACTAGAATCATGACAACAGAGTGAAGACGGTAGATAAAAACTGAATGATCCATCTGACATCTAGAGAAACCATAACGTAACAGGGCACTACTGAACTTCTCAAACCACGCCCGTGGAGACTGCTTGAGGCCATATAGAGCTTTTCGGAGTTTGCAGATAGAGTAGGGCTCCCCCTGATTAACAAACCCTGGTGGTGGGAGCATATAAATTTCATCATGGAGATCACCATGAAGAAAGACATTCTTCACATATAACTGATGCAGCAGCCAATCATAAGTAGTGGCAATGGAAATCAAGATGCGAACAGAAGTAATCTTGGCCACGGGGGAGAAGGTTTCCTGATAATCCACACCGTAAGTTTGTGTGAATCCTTTGGCAATGAGACGAGCTTTATACCGAGCGATGGAGCCATCTGGATTATGTTTACACCCAACTGGAGTTTTTCCTTGAGGCAGGGGAACCAGGTCCCATGTGTGATTCTTCTCAAGGGCCGTGAGTTCCTCTTCCATGGCTGCCTTCCACTAGGGGTCATGGACAGCGGTGTCAATCCGCTTGGGTATCTTAACACTGTCCAAAGTTACAAGAAAAGTGTGATAGGCTAGGAGAGACAACATGATAAGGCACAAAATGGTCAAGGGGATGAGAGGTACAAGTACGTTTACCTTTTCGAAGGGCAATGGGAAGATCAGATGCATCAGTAAGGGAAGGATCTGGGCCAGGAACAGATGACGTGGTGGTGTTCTCGAGGAGCGGAGGCCTGTTCTGCCTGCGATGATATACCAGAGTTGGCTTGTCAATGCTAGGGGGATGCACGTCAGAGCTAGTAGGACTCAGGGTAGGAGGGAGGAGAGGAAGAACTGGAGACGAGACAGATGCTGACGAGAAGTAAGGGACTGTCTCGAAGAAGGTGACATCCATAGACACATAAGTTTTGCCAGTAACTAGATCAAGACACTTGTAGCCTTTATGGAATGGGGAATATCCCAAAAAAACACATCGCACAGCACGGGGGGAAAGCTTATCACCAGAAAATTGGTGAACAAAGCAGGCACATCAAAAAATATGTAGGGGAAGAAGAGGAATATGTTTATGAAGTGAGAGAAGATCAATGGGTGATTTGTCCAACAAAACTCGGGATGACATGCGATTGATAAGATAGCATGAGGTTAGGACAGCCACAGGCCAGTACAAAGGTGGGACATGCATGGTAAAGAGGAGAGATCGAGCAACGTCAAGAATATGTCTATTTTTTAGTTCAGCAACACCATTTTGTTGTGGTGTAGATAGACAAGACAGTTGGGATTCAATACCATGCTCTTGCAAAAATTGAATAAAACAATTAGGCAAATATTCTCCCCCATTATCGCTAAGCAAAATTTTAATTTTAGAACCAAATTGAGTGGCAACCCAATTATAAAATGTGCGAAAGTGATCAAACACTTTAGACTTATGTTTCATGATATAAATCCAGGTCAAGCGTGAATAATCATCAATAAATGACACAAAGTATCGTAAACCAATGTGAGAGATAGAGTGTGATTGCCAAACATAAGAATGAATAATAGAAAACAAAGAAGATGCATGTTTATTCATAGAAGAAAGAAAATAAGTTCTTTTATTTTTGCCATATTGGCAAGGTGCACACTCAAACTGCTTAAACAATAAAGAACGAACAAGTTTCTTGAGGACAGAGTCAGAAGGATGTCCTAGCCGGCAATGCTAAAGTCATATATCAGACGAAGAGGAGCTGGAGTAGGTTGCAGAGGCACCAACAGGACCATCCAGCAGATGTAAGCCTCCATCTTCACGACCACCACCAATCACCTGCTTTGTGGTCAAATCCTGAAAGACACAATGAGAGGGAAAGAAGGTAGCAGAGCAATGGAATTGTTTAGTGAATGCACCAACAGAAAGCAAATTGCGAGATAAATGAGTTACATGTAACACAGATGGAAGGTGCAAGGTGGAAGAGAGAGGGAGGGTCCCTTTTCCAGCGATGGTAGTGGAGGAACCATTCGCTAATTTAACTTGATCATAAGAGACAGGAGAAATGGAAGAGAAAATATTAGACATACTCGTCATATGATCAGTGGCCCCAGAATCGATGATCCAGGAATGAGAAGAGGCATGATTGGCAAATGACTCAGTACCTGAAGTAGATGAGACAACATTGGAAACCTCAAAGTGTTGAAGGCGATCCAGTCGTTGTAACAACATGTTAAAGTCTTGATGAGTGACTGGGGCACTGTCACTAACCACATCAGGAGATGAGGTAACTAGCGAGGCGACGGAGACAGTAGCTTGCTTCGGACGACCATGCAATTTATAACAGGAATCAACATAATGATTCGTTATCTTACAAAAAGTGCAGAACCAAGACCCCTTCTTTCGGGGACCTTTGGTGTCACGACGAAGGTCAGAAGAAGGGTCCTTGCCATGAAAACCAGGAGGCCCACGTGCGAGAGGAGGCATGGAAGGATGAGTGGTCACCAAGGCAGACCATTCGACCGGCATAGGAGTCATAACCAAGCGGTGCCTATCATCTCAAAGTAAGGCAGAGTAGACCTCTTCCAGAGAGGGAAGAGGGCGTTGGCCCGAATAGGTTCAAAGTCCTGATTAAGGCCAGCCAAGAACTCAAAGGTCAGTCGTTGATTAAGAAGCTGGTTATAGAGAACAACATCAGTAGGGTTCACAAACTGAAGAGATTCAAGTTGATCCAATTCAAGCCAACAGGTTCGCATCTTTGAATAATACTGAATGAGGGAGAGCTCCCCTTGTCGAAGATGAGAAGCAGTCTGATAGAGCTCATAAAGCCGGGTAAAATTATCACCGTCCAAATACAAGGCCTTAATGGTGTGCCAGACATCCTTACCCGTAGGAAGAGTATAGACAGTCCCACGAACATGATCTTCCATGAAATGAAGAAGTCAAGACTGCACCAAAGAATTATTAGCTTGCCAGGAACGGTAGGAGGAGTCCTTCTTTTCTGGTTCAAAAGCAGTACCATCAATAAAAGCAAAGAGCTATTTGGCAATAAGGAACATTTTAGCCGAGTGAGACCATTGGAAGTAATTGGTCTCATTCAGTAACACAGTTGTGATCTTGCCAATATTCGGAGTCCCAGAAGAAGCCATATCAGTGTAAGAAGATTCCCCAGCGGTCTTCAGTGGGTCTGTTGATGCGGCCATTATCCCAAGAAGAACCTTTCAAGCGGAAGAAATGTGAAGAGAAGAACAAAAGGCAGCAAGGCCCAAAAAATCAGGTTGCAGTCTTCCAAGTAGCAGCACCGAAAAACAAGAAAAATTGGGGTCCACCGAAGATGAAAGGTGGGACACCCAAGTTTGATGTGATCCTGATGTAAGGGGCGAAAGGAAGAGGCACCAGAAGTAGGGGAACAAGAGTCCCAAGCAGCAGATCTGAACAGTGGAATCCAGAATTTTTTTCTTTTATTGCAGATTGGTACAGCAACAACAGAAAAGAAGGGCACACGGGGGGCCCACTGTTGACCGAAAGGGGGGGTCCACCTTAGGCGTGTGAAGGTAGGCCAGGGGCGACACCGGTGGAGAAGATTTGGGTGGAAACCAAGCTCAGATCTACCGGATCTGAGCAAAAAATGCAGATCTGGGCTGCCAGATCGCAAAAAAAGTGGAGAGAGTGAGTGGAAAGAAACCCTAGTGAACCAGTCCAAATCAGGAATCCACCCTTACAGATGGATAGCCCTGTCAAAAACGGCAACGGAAGATGGGTCCCCGCCGGTAGTACCTTCGCAGGAAACTTTGATCGTTGCTTGAAAAGGAGGATTGCACAAAGAAAGAACTGGAAACTTGAAAAAAAAAAAAAATCAGAGAAGAAGATCTTCCCTGGCTTTTATACCATGTTGTTTTTATGAAGGGAAAGAAAGAAAGGAAGAAAGAGATGAAGATCAGAGAATAATTATTCTCTTTGTTGTATTGATTTATATTTCCTCTTAGAGGGTATAAGTATAAATAAGATAAAGAGAGTCAATTAAGGTGGCCAAAACAGAAAAGTACAATCAGTACTTATCTACACATAATTATTTACACCTATACAGTTGACTTGCCAGCATAGTCGGGTCCCATTTGGTCCCACAACACCCATACATGAGCCTTATACCGGAGGTTATTATGGATTGCCCAAAAAGTAATAATATTCCTATTTTATATATTGAATTTAATCAATTACTATAGCTGTGGGCCAACCTAATTCTTATCAGCTAAAGAATGCATGGGAGTGCAAAGACTTACACATAATCAATATCAAGAAGCATAAGAGAAGCATGTTGGCA
Organism: Chimonanthus salicifolius; assembly: GCA_013350335.1. NCBI lineage: Eukaryota > Viridiplantae > Streptophyta > Magnoliopsida > Laurales > Calycanthaceae > Chimonanthus > Chimonanthus salicifolius. The sequence goes on along the minus strand of CM023537.1, from coordinate 12,862,046 downwards.
CCTAATTTTCTACAACAGCTTGCATGGATGTTTCTTATGCATGATATAAATCATCAATGGAAACAAGAATGTGTTCTTGAGCATAAATCTAGGTACCATTTCTTTGAAGTGTGGACGATAATGGGTTGATTCATCCATTTTCAAGCTATTAGAAGAAAAAAAGAAGCCACACATTTAGGGATCATATAGTTTTTAAAATTCCAACATCACTTTAAAAAAATTTGTGGGAAAAGAAGATGATAAAGTGTTTGAATCTAAAGGGTTGAGACACAAGACTTCAGGATTGAAGTCTTGGGTTCAATTCTTGTTAACTTCAATGAAGGGCCAGTATCTGTGGAATATGTACAGAGTAAGGTCCCACCGCTTGAACCCGGCATTTGTGTGTAGAGAGGCGTGCACATGCCCGGAAGGACTAGTCAAGTGAGACACTTGGACACCTTCGGTCATAAAAAAAAGAATGTCATTTCATATACTCAAAGAGAAAAACGAGTGGAAGAGACAGAGTTCAAATGTGTGAAGGTCGTGAGTATTCACATCTTCAAGAAAACTAGTGTTCAAGGTAGAAGACCAAAAGACAATAAGTAATGGATTATATATATATATATATATATATATATATATATATATATATATATATATATCTTTTGAAAGATAACTTCATTATATTGAGAACAAGAGCAAAAAGACAGCGAGCCAAGAGAGGCCGCAAAAGGAAAAGGATTACAAGAACGAATTTACAACTTCATTAGCTGAAGATAACTTCTGACGAGCCAACTCATCTACAACTGAATTAAATGACAGAGGTGCCCAGCACCAAGCAACCTTAAAACCAAAGGTTGCAATGATATGCCGAATCCTATCATTTTTGTCCAAGAACACCCAAGGACAAGGAGAACTCAACGCCCACCCAACAACGACCAATATAAATGTCCAAGAGTGGATTGGGAATCGAACCTTAAAAATAACACTAGGCTTGAAAACACATTAACAGTAAATATGCTCATAAAGAGTTATGACAAAGCAAAAGCAAATTCAGTATGAATGATGCACCCTATTTGGCAAATATTGCTAAATACAACACAAAGAGTGGTATAGGGTAAAATCAGCATGATGCAAATACATGCCTATAATGTTGTCCTTAACACTCTTTAACTTTTTTGAATGATTCAAATTTAAGGTGCTCCATTTGTACCTTGATCTTGAAAATCTTTGTCAGTTTTAACAAAGCCCGCAACCAATGCCCTTGGCAGTGCTGCTAGCCACTCATCCCTACCAACATCTGAAGGAATAGCACTCAAGACATTGTTTAAGAGATTCTCCTTGGAGTATATAGCAGCTGCAGTCCCATTGTGCCCATCAAATATCTAAATTAAACAAACACAATAATCTGATCAATGACAACAAAAATGCAAGATCATTTTGAATGATATCTATGTAATAGGTTGTTTTAGTATCCTAGTAGAGAATGTTATAGTACATGATAATGACATTTACATCATAGCCATTTGCATCACCTGCATAAATGAGTAGGAGCATGTTCTAAATAGATTTGATGAAGCAAAATTCAGTCTACCAAGGTTGATCAGTAACAGAAGACACATCTGGTGATTTTACAAAGAAACTAATGCAAGAAGAGCAACAGAGCAACATGAATAAGGTTTTTGCTAGCTTAGAGAAAGACCAATATAAATGTTCATTGGTGCTAACCATAAGAAGACTCCTATTTGTCACGGACTTAGAGTTGCACTCAAAGATTTTCCCTTGCAGCATGTTCGCTTTGAGTAGAGTTTGAGCAAATTGGTCTTGAGTGTGAGTGATAGCAAGGTTGACTTGTTCAAAAATCCAGGTGTTGTTCAAGTGCCGTATGGGCAAATCTTGAGTGCAACTCTAAGTCCGTGTGACATATTGCATACTTAAAAGAGCATACAGATAAGGACTTACAATACAAACAATCTTTTTGGGCTCTTATTAGCTAAACAAATAATATCAACCTGCATTCCTCTAAGCCTAATAATTCTAAATAATAACTGTAATTATGTAACGACTCAACCCGAATAAAGGGCTTAGGACTTGACTCAGTGTGATATTGTACGCTTTGGGCCTCGCACACAACTCGAACCGGCACGATTTTGCATTTGGGTCCTTGGCCCACATGGCCAAGGCCCAAAAGGCCTCACCTGGTATCAGAGTTCGCAGCTCATAACACACAGCATGATAATATTGTCCTCTCTGGGGTCCACCCCCTCAAGGTTTTGTTTCCACTACCCCACTGGGCTGGAAGGCCTCACACATGAGTTACATAGGGTGGCTTCTAATAAACCCACCCCCTCTTTTCTTTCCCACCGATGTGGGACTCCAAGAAAGGGAGGGGCAGGGTATCACAAATTAATTCGTTATTCTAAATTATCCATAAAATCTTTACAAAAAGATCAAATGTTCTAAATTTGTTAACATATTTTAAGGCCTCAGACTTGCTAGAATAATGAATGCATGAAAATGTTAAAAGATAGTCATCTTAGATTGTGAGATGCCTCAAGTGCTAAATAACATCTATAATAGCCAATTGAGGAAAAAATATTATCAACTCTCCTAGAATCCATTTGCTATGTTTACCTTGGCAACATCAATGCTTTTCAAGCCAGACGTCTATAAATTGTGAATATGCCTCTCTCCACTCCTCCATGACCCAATCAACTCCATTTCCAAACTCTGCACATTTGTACCACTTGTTGACCAAATTTGAGCCATAGTAGATTACCATTCACTTTGTACTCTTCAATTTCCAATAGGTCCATTAGAGGCCTCAAAAAGATCATCAAATATGGATTTGCAACCTTCATCTTTGCACATGATTGTTAAAACTTAAAAGCATCTTTGACTTGCCTTTAGGTTCTTCCAACCAATTTGACCACCCACCCTAGGAACCTATATGTCGTATTTGCGTTGGATTTCCAACAACACCACAAATTATTAAGATTTGCAAACAAAATAAATTATTGAAAATCTCTTACATAAATGTAGAAGTCTAACAAATTAAGTGCTGGAAGGCTTTCTATACATGCATATGCAAGCTCCTATTCACATATTCACCCGAAAACCGTATAAATTGCATCTCAAAGGTCAGTGGCAGGCAGAGGGAAGGGGTGAAGGTTGTGAGCAAAACTAGCCAATACAACACGTTGAGATAAAGAATTGCAAAGTGGAGCAGTGGTTTGAGAAATTGTGTGCCCCTCCCAGAGAAAGGTTTGAGTGTTCCATAACGTAGCTTTATATTTTCCATTAAAAAAAACAACGAAGTGAAAATATCTGAACAAGAGAGAACCTCAGTGTGTATCAAATATTTGAATCTTCCCCAGAGGTTTCATACCACTCTTGATCTAGATGCTTCACTGACTGGAAGTAGATGACTCAAAAGGGTACTAATGTAGTACATAGTCTGACCCGACCCTGCCTAACATTGAAAACCCGGCCCAATTGTTTTATTTTTATTTATTTATCTTGTATTTTCGTTTTTTTTTAATTATTCCCTAATTTTTAGAATTAGATTTGAATTAGGGTTAAGAGTTCGGATCAAGATTAGGATGTAGTTTTTAACATCAAGTTTGATTTCAAATTTGAAATCAGATATCAATTTTGTATTTTCTCTTGTATAAATACTCCTTGAGGATGTAGTAAAGAAACACATAATGAATTGAAATTGATTTGGGTTTTCCCAGCTATCTCCTTCTCCTCTCTTCTCTCCCATGGATTCGGGTTTCCTCTTCCCTTCTCTTTCTTGTTCTCTAATTCTTCTACTTTCTTTTCTGCTTCTTCCCATTCTCCTTCTCTTTTCTTCACTCTTTCCCTCGTTCTGCTGCATCCGACACAGCCACAGTCCAGATCCGCTCACTCATTTACCAGGACTTCAGATTTGTTCGCCACGATCACCATAACCATCCCCACCACACCACCACGTTGCTGTTTACATTTTAACTGAGTCACCCATCCATACTCTCAAACCCGATCTTACCCGTTGCTTCAGGTACTCCTTCCAAGTATTCATAGTATTCATTTATCATTGAAAATGGTAATGATGAATTTTTTTGAATGATAATATGATGAATTTTTTAGAAAGGCAAGGTGCACAATGCACAACTGAATCTTCACCCCACCCCCACCTCAAAACACTATGGGGCTCTAAAATAAACATGGATAAGAAACCCCCACACCAACAACAAATACAAATGAAACTTTTAAAAAGGAATTCAAATGGGAAAGTCAAGCTTGCATCTGGAGACTAGCTTTTGCAGCACCCGTCATTTCTTTAAGAGTGACCACTCAGGTTATTACATTGCACTGAGCTATAAAGGCAAATGCCTTAGGAGATTCCATTCTGTCCAGAATATTATCGTTTCTTTCTTTCCACTCTGTCCAAAAATATCACAAGGGAATTCTTCCCTGTATTTGACCTCCAAATGCACATTCACTCAGTTCTGCCCTAACTTCAGTTACAAACCCTCGAAACTTGTACTTATACTCTAAACTTGCAATTTGCCATTTTGGACTCTTGATATGGAATTGTTATTCCTTTTCCTTCTTGGAAATTGGAAATGGAAAAATGACTCAGATGTAGAAGCTTTAAGCTTACTGGTAAGAAGTTGCAAATTGTTCTACTAGTTTTTTTCCCCTTGATTTGAAATTTGGTTGAGTTGTATGGACTCCAATCATACCTCAATATTAGATGCAGAAGTGTTTCTTAGAAATAGGTTTTATGCAATGATTACCCTTATAATCTAAGCCTTCAGAAGAGTTGCTAGAAAGACTTTAAGTATCCAACAACAAGCATGAATGGTCCAGCATGGAAATTGTTCTTTTATAGAACCTACATTTGATAGCCAGTCACATCATTAAGGTAATATGTCATCCACTATACAAATGAAATTCACGCCTTCACAGGCAGATAAAGCACACGGTATCTCATAAATGCAGTTAGAAATAAAAGGTCTTTTTAGTGATACATTATGTGGTAATAATATGTTTTTAAGATATTACCTTTCATTTTTTTTAAGATATTAAAAGAGGGATGTGTGGGGCGATAATAACAGAGAGATTTATAAATGAGTACATTAAAGAAAGTTTAGAGGTTGTCTTGATAGAAGAAAAAATTAGAAAATGTTATTGAAGATCGTTTAGTTATATACAGAAAAGATAGGTAAAAACGTCAGTCCAAAGAACTGAAAATAATTTTAAGGAAAAGGTACAAAAAGAAGAGGAAGGCCAGTAAGGATTTAGATTGACATGATAAAATCTAAAGTAGCAGAGGACATGGTTTTTTTTTTTTAATAAGTGGAAAAACTATAATTTGGAAAGCTGACAGGATACATGATTTAAATAACTCGTATTATGAAAGGAACCAATCCATAATACATTGCATCAAATAACCATACAAGCATCAACATACCGCAAAAACTGAAAATATAGTGCTCCCATCACCCGGAACCCTCTCGCATTCGGTCTTGTATAGTGTAAAGTCTTCGCCTTTCTTACTCTGGCAAGCGTGCCCGTGAAGGATTTCTGGCTTATCAATCTTATCACTGCTGGATTCACGCTGCAGCAGCACTTCAAGAGGGACCAAGGACCCACTCCTCGAGGACATTGTTCAATCTAATCCCACCAAAATTCCGATTCAAGAATGCATGTCGCCATCTACACCCTTCTCTCTGATTTCGGGCAGTTAGAATCCATCAATAACTGTAAAATCGCATGCAATTTAAATTCATCGATATATGGAAAATAAATGAAAAACACAAAGAAAGAAAACCAATTCTCAACAATCTCCAACGTCTTGTGTTCATTCGATTCATTTTCATTTTACTTTTAAAGAAGAAGAAAATGGAGATAAAAATTCGAACTCGCAGCAACATATGCAAAAACCGAACTCAAATCTAAACATCTGCAAAAATAATAAAAATTGTTGTTTTTAAGAGTTGAATTGAAATGTAAGAAATTGAGAATTGAAGAAATGAGATCGAATTTCGTGGACTCCAAACGAAATGTAAAATCCAACGGAGAAATCGAAAGAATGGAAGATGGATTTAAAATATTCAATGCTTACAAGAACGTGAGAGATCAAAAGGTCACGAGTTCGAACCCTAGGGGGGGAAAGAGAAGCGAAAGATGAAATTCCCTGTGAGAGAGAGAGAGGGCGCGAGAGAGAAGGTCAGCCTTCCTTTATGCATGTGACGATATGTCTCACAGAGTCACCGTCTGGCCCCGCATTTTTTCAAAATAAAATAAAATAAATTCTTCCAGCAACGGTAATGATAAATATACACGAATCAGATGACCTTTTTTATTTTTTATTTTTCTTCTCAAAGATTTCTTTTCCACCTCATTTGGTAAGATGATGATGGTTATTAAGGTGCAAGTAAGGTTTTTATGAAATTGACTCAAAGGTTGAATTAAATTTAAACAAATTGCAAATTATTGAAATTGAAACGAATATGATTGAGTCCAAAGAATTAAAATTGAATTTGAATTCTTTCAATATTGATAAACTCCAAAATGCATGATCATTTTAAAATCAAACTCAAATTATTTTTAAAATCTTAGATGCGAGTTAAGTGAGTAACACTTTGTGAGAGAATATTAAGTACTATTTTTAAATATATGTTAGAGATTCATGGCTCACCAATTGTGTTATATATATATATATATATATATATATATATATATATATAGTAATAGGAGTTGAAAAAACGGAAAAAGCCGATATATACAAGTTTAAAACTGATACATATAGGCGTCCAACAAATTTTACTTTACTTGTTCGAATGTATTGGCTGATATTTTCTTCCTTGTGTAGTAAATTGAAAAAGAAATAAAATTTAAATTTTGTTGAAAAATGTAGATGTATGAATTGCTTAACTAGAATAAAAAAGAGAAAAGTATAATATTGGATAAATTGGTTAATAAGGTTTACGATTGGATATGAAAAAAATCTATTTTATATTTTTGTTATCTTAGTATATCATTATGTGTATATACATACATATATATTTAATATAAATTTATATTATGTACTAATATATAAATATAAGAGTATAGTATATTTTGTTATCTTGGTATATATATATATAGAGGGGGGCCATACAGGCACCTGTATTACTTGTCTCTACACACCTGTGTTCTATTTTCTTGGTGAAATTACCATTCTACCCCTGCATTTTAACTCATCCGAGTGAACTGCCAGTTCATTATCAGTTCGTTCGGATGAATACAGTGATCCGAACAAATATCTCAATGTATTTTTAGTTCATTCGAACATATACATATATATATATATATATATATATGTCAATGCTTCACAAAATTTGACTCATTCATTCGAATGAACCAAACTGTTCATTCGAACGAATGAACACTCGTTCCTCAGTGAATTTTTAGTTCATTCGAACACACACACATATATATGTACGTCAATTCTTTAGAAAATTCGATTCATTCATTCGAATGAACACTCGTTCGAAGGAACGAAAATTACACTAAGGTATTCGTTCGGATGAGTATATTCATTCGAATGAACTGAGAATGAACTAAAAGTTTGTTCGAATGAATTTATATGAATGGTAGAATGGTAACTTCACTCAAAAATTTGAAAACGGGTGTATAGAGTCAGGAAATCCGGGTGTCTGTATGGCTGACCTATATATATATATAAACTCTTACTATAAATTTGTATTCTATAGAAATATAGAAATATAAGAGTATGATACATATTCTACATAACTTTATTTATTTGTAAATTTATATATAATAATTATTATCTTTAAATATATGTATCTTTCTTATTTGACGTGGATCTAAAGCAAAAAGATATACATTTAAGTGAATATCTTAGCAATTTTCATATAATTATATTGTGACCTTAATAACTTAAACTTGATATGTCCTACTTCTTAGAATAAAATCTATTTCCATCCTATTAAATTGTCCATAGCTAAATACTACAAACATTCAACCACAATGTTTTAGTTTTAGTAGAGCAATTAAACTTGAAAAAATAATATAAAATTATGAATTCTAAAAATTTCGTTCAATTATATGAATATTAAATGGATAAACTAATTATTATCTATTTTTATCTCATCGTTCTAAATTTGATGAATTTAAATTTTAAAAATTAGATGTTATTATTTATTTAATACATTATCTTTTACAAATCTATACAATGATTGATATACGAAGGGAGGCCGGAGAGAGTGGGGCCCTTGCCTTGTGCTGTCATGGACGAATGCGTGGGCCAAAAACAATAAGACGCCTCGGCATTGACTGGTTGCCTCTTGTCTCTTTCGAGATTGTGGTCTCCAGCTGATTAGCCTGATACTAATCATAAGTCGGACATTTTAATGAAGTGTTTTTTTTTATGAAATTTCATGTAAAGTTCATTTTCAATTATAAAGCTGAATGGATTAAAAAGACATAATTATTTGTAATATCTATAATATTTATAAAAAAACAATTTGATTGAATGAATTATGATAATTAATTTGAAAGATTAAACAAGCGATCAATTTTATCAAGAATGGGGCCAGCAATTTCGGATATCAGCCGATATCATTCTCTCTTCAAAACTTTTTAAAATCTCTGCTGAAAATTTCTTATTTAATTTGTTTTGAATAAAAAAATAAAAAAATAGAAAGCACGGGCTTTTTTATAAAAAAATATCAGACAAATAGCGGTGGCGTGAAACACCCATATTTTTTTTTTATAAAAACAAAACTAATATTTAAACCGATATTTATGATATCAGCAGTTTCATGGTCAATATATAGAGCAATATCATAATTGTACGACTGATATATATTGACTCCAAATTCCGATGATTTTCTCTGCACGAAAGATCTTTAATGCCATGATATTATTAGATTAGATAAGTATCAAGTTTGAAACAGATATCATATTTATCTAAAGCATCCAAGGTGTTCTTGTGCAATCATAATCTCGTAGAATTTTGGGTGTTTTACAAATGTTAAATAATTTCAATGCCAAGATATTATTAGGTTAGATAAGTCTCAAGTTTGAAACAACCGATATCATATTTATCTAAAGAATCCAAGGTGTTGTACTTTCAACCTTATTTATTGGTAACCCATAAAGATTATGCCTTTAAAAATAACTACACTGACACAAACTTGAGGGTCGAACCAAACTTAAAAGTGGCATTTTTTATAGGGCACAAGCATGCTTGATTAACTTTCTATTAGATTAATGGTATCAATAAATTTCAATTTGATTTGATTAACTTCTCTTAGATTAATGTTATCAATAAATTTCAATTTAAACATTTCAGATTATATGATTAACATATTTCTCCAAGAAAGCTTCAGTCTAGAGGTGAATCTCATTTCAAATATTATTTATATTTGGATAAGTTTTGAGCATGATTTAAAATTTAATATTTCTTCGTATGTACACGTTTCAACATTAAGAATTCATTTTTTTTGCACAGAAGAGAGAGAGAGATAAGAATGAATTTTTAAAATTTTAATTCTTTGAAAATATTAAGAACTTTCAAAACCCTTTCAGAATAAAAGATGAAAATAGAGTAGTAACATGTCAGTTAAAGATCAAGTGCAGACCCAGACTCAAATCTAGCGGATCATGCTGATAGGATTCATTCCTGACCTAAATTTGGCATTGGTCTTTAATATTATTAACATATAGATATTTTAACTTTTTTTATAATTTATGAAAAATTATCTATTATCATATATTTTTTATGACTGAAGGTGTTCAGATTGAGAGGTTTTCACTGTCCCAAAAGATAGTCGGGAGAGATGCTTGAACACCTTCAGTCATAAAAAATATATAATAATAGATATTTTTCATAAATTATAAAAAATTAAAATATCTACGGGGAATAGCCCATTGCCACTTCCTAAAGTGGGTTTTTGACTATTAGACTAACCCCTCGAGGTTATCTATTATCATCTATGCAACTAGGGCTGAAATTCGGGTGGGTTAGAATGAGTTTTAATAAACTCAACTTAACCCATGTCAAAACTATTGAACTCAACCTAACCAGACCTAAATTGTTGACCCGAATTACTCAACCCGCCTCAAATTTCTAACCCGACCTAACCCTAGAGTTGAGCTAACCCGACCCGACCGGACCCGAGTTTCAGCTCTAATAGTTACTGTTTTATAACTTGGTGTACTCAGATCGAGTCGGATTACATCAGTATGAGTCAGATTGATTTTAAAATTTTCAACCCAACTTGACCCAAATTTCATACAAATTCTTTTTTTTTTTAACCTGATCCTACTCAAAATATCCAAATACATAACCCAAAATCATTGATTTCTCGAATTGAATTAAAATCCGACCAAGTTTCACCCCTATATGCATCAGATACTAACCCTAATAGACTTCACAAAGAGTCTCAAAATACAAATTTGACAGTAGTACGTGGATTTGGACGCTGCAAAGGAACTAACTATTGACTAAGTTGGACTTGAGTAATATGTAGTTTATAGCAGGGGTCAAAATATCGGCCGATACTGTGCGTATCGGCCGATATAATTCGGTTTTTCAACCACCGAATTATATCGGCCGATACGTATAGTATCGGCCGTAGAAAAAAAATTTCGGCCGATATGTCCTAATTTTTGACCGAATTATCGGTCATCATATCGGCCGAATTTTAAAAATTCGGTTTTTTGTTTTTTTTTTAAAAAAAAAAACTTTTTTTTCATAATAAATATCGGCCGAGATGACCGATATATCGGTCCAAATCTCGGCCGAATCTGGGCCGAATCGGCCGTTTTTTCCCCCTGAAAACAGTAAATCTCGGGCCTGGGCCCAACTCAAGTTCGGCGATATTTTTCCGATATATCGGACGATATCTCATGTCCGATATATCGGGCGAGATCTCGGACGAGATCTCACCTGTCAACCAATTTCTCCCCATCACATCTCTGTGTACAGCGGACTGCAGGATTCGGCTGGTCCGGCATGCCTGAATATTTTATTATTTTTTTTAAATCCAAAAAATCGAACCGGTCCAATTGTTTCCTATAAATACCATTCACCTACATCTCAAATTTCACACCTTATTTTCAAAGAGAAAATCAGATTTTACTATTTATCTTTCAAAAAAATTGCACTCTTCATTACTTGATTTAAGTAAGTTCTAAACGACCCGGATTTGTTTGAAACCGAACGATCCAGACCGTTCAAAGGTTTCTTCATTTACAGATCTACTTATCTTGTAAGTTTTGTAATTTATTTCGATTTATCTGTATTTTATTTTAATTTTTTTAGCCAAAAATAACATAAAAGAAGTTAAAAAATGCTTGAAGTTAAATAAGATATGTAGTAATAAAAGCTTTATATAGGTATTATAATTTTTTTTCCATCTTAATGTATCTGTAGTTAGTTTTTGTGTACTTTGTTAGTTACTATTTTTTTTCATTTATTTATTCATTTTTGTTAACTATTTCAACATAAAATAGCATAAATGAAAAAAAAAAGTTAGAAAATGATAATACCTATAAAATAATAGATGAACATTTTTCATTTGCTCTTAGTTACTGTTACTAACATGTTAAAATTTACAGCAACATTTTTTACATTCACTTACTCCTTCTTTTAATTATTTCATTATTATCTATGGACTATGATATATAAATGTTAGTAAATGGTAAAACCTATAAAATAATACATGAAATTTTTTTATTTGTTGTTATTTAATGTATACTAACTTCTTTTACAGGGATGAAATTTTTTCCTTTTATTTTATTTCTTTTTGTAATTATTTCATTATTATCTATGGACTATGACATATAAATGTTAGAAAATGGTAAACCTATAAAATAATACATGAAATTTTTTTATTTGCTGTTATTTAATATATACTAACTTCTTTTACAGGGATGAAATTTTTTCCTTTTATTTTCTTTATTTTTGTAATTATTTCATTATTATCTATGGTCTATGATATATAAATGCTAGAAAATGGTAAAACCTATAAAATAATACATGAAATTTTTTTATTTGCTGTTATATAATGTATACTAACTTCTTCTACAAGGATGCAATTTTTTCCTTTTATTTTATTTCTTTTTGTAATTATTTCATTATTATCTATGGACTATGATATATAAATGTTAGAAAATGGTAAAACCTATAAAATAATACATGAAATTTTTTTATTTGCTGTTATTTAATGTATAATAACTTCTTTTAAAGGGATGCAATTTTTTCCTTTTATTTTATTTCTTTTTGTAATTTTCACCATTTTATTACTATTTATATAATTTCCCACTATCGTAACTTCAAAAATATATTAGAAGATGTAAATGTCCGATATTTTATGAAAAAATTACATATTCAATAAGCTCATAATTTTCTGCATTTGCTGTAATTTTTTTGGAATTTTTTTTTTTAAAAAAAAAACGGAGAGGAGAGAGAAAAAGTTCGGCCGATATATCGGCCGAACCGATATATCGGCCGAACCGATATATCGGCCGATATGAAAAATCGGCCGGGATAACGGCCCGGCCGATTTTTTTACCCCTGGTTTATAGGATCATAAATATTTTTCTAAATAGGTCATATATGTGTAAAAAATATACAAAGAAAGAGTGAATATAGTTTTATCTCTATTTAATTATTCTAACTTTTTTATTTTTTATTAACTAGAATGGTGCGATGAACTTTCTAATATTTGGTCATTTTAAAGAGCATGAAAATATTTATAAAACCTCCCAAACTAAAATTATGATATTAATGGTTTATAAGATAATGATTTAAAAAAAAAATCCCGTTAGACATGCATTCAGAGTTTTGACCTTCAAAGTTTAAATATTAATTTTTAAGTATTTAACCAATAAATGATGATAATAAATCAAATAAAATAAATATTTTTATCATTTCACTTTAATTTTCGAAGAATTTAGAAAAATGCCTCCATTGCCATAAAAAGAAAAAAGAAAAATCATAATATGCGTGTGGAGCCCCCTCAAAGATAAGTTATTGCTGCAGTTGAACGTTGAAGCATTGAATATGGAAGCTTCTGCTCATCCGTGTGGGGTCCGCTTGTTTCCTGGCTTCCAATTTGAAGACGCGAGAAGTCTTCCCGCAATTCTCGGCGACCCCCCTCCTCATCTATATTCTGTTAAAATAACGTACATCACGGAAGCACTCACATAGTCACATGTAGTTTTATCTCAATAGAGAGGATATTATTTTAGGAGAGAGAAAAGAAAAAAAACTCTTAAAATAAGATAATAAGTACAAAACAGTGTTATAATTTGTTGTTTTGTACAAGAGAGTAATACAAATTATATATATATATATATATATTTTTTTTTTGAGTGATAGAGTTATATAAACCAACAACGAGATTGTAAATATAGTCTTATAACAAAGTAAAAAAAATCTAAACCCCTACATCATGCCCCTCACCCTATGTACATATTAGGATAGAATTTTTTTTTACTTTATGAGTCCGTGACATTATTGGTTGACCACTTCACATGTTTGAAAAGAATAACTCTATTCCTTATCAGAACTTAATCTACCTCATTAAATAAACCATTCTCCATGTGGAGACATCATAAATGATGATAGTGTAAAATGAATAGATATTTTTTTAGGGATTAGGCAACTTCCAAATTTGCTAAATGGAGCACTTATTTTACTTTTCCCGAATTAAATTGTGCCATGTGTAAAAACTAGAAAATGCCTGTTTAAAGGAAAAAGAAAAAGTGCCCACATTGAAATCTCAGATTGATGGATCCTATCATAAAATTAATTTGGTTAAATTGACAAGCAGACACTTTTTTAGAGTACCAATCAAATGAACATGCATGCCAACAAAAAAGATCCAATAGTATGAAGAACTATCAAATGAACCCAAATCAAGAGTCCATTCATTTAGTTAGCTGTCATGTGTAAATTACATAAACAACAATGCAGTCAGGAAATGCTGCTGTGAAGAGAGTGTAGACGGCCAGTATCGACAATACCGACAACTACACTGCTTGCTGCAAAGAAAGAGGATCTGCAAAGTTTGTGTGAAAGTAGATCCATTTGTTTCTCTCCTGTCTACCACCTTCCTGAAAGAAAATGAGAGAACGAAGCATAAAAAATTGGAGGTATCATGTAATGCATAAAATTTGATTGTAATGTTGATACTTTTTTAACTTGATTGATGGCTTTATCCACATGGTGGAATAGGCAGGAAACCCTCAGGGGTTGGTGTGATAGGCAAGAAGAACACAACCAAAATGTAATACGTCTTGTGTTCAATTCATGCTTAACACATAGGCTACTCCCCGTAGGCAAGAAGAACACAACCAAAATGTAATACGTCTTGTGTTCAATTCATGCTCAACACATAGGCTACTCCCCGTAGGCTTACCCGGTGTGTGTGAGTAGGGAGGCTACACATGCCTCAAGGACTAGTCAAGTGAGACGCCTGGTCTTAAAAAAAAAATACTGAATACCTATTCATAAATTTTCTTAAGTTCTATTTTTGAAGTGGAATCCATCACATGAAATTAATTTCTTCTTATCAATAATCCTCAAGCAGTGACATCTTGACTACATATAACTAAATACTTGTCTCTCTTTTAAGGAAATATAAACATTTCTAGATTTGAAGAAGCAGCAATTGCAAGTAGAACTCAGTTACTCATATACATTTGGTTGCAGTTGAAAAGCCCCTCTGCTTTAAGACTTCATTTCATGAATCATTTTTTAAACCAAACCTACAGAATCAGCAATACTAACTGGAATGACAATTTAATTGAAGAAGAGTGCCTAAAAGAGGTATCTACCTGTACCAATAGCACTGCCCCAATTCAGATCTGGACCAGCATCGGTTACTTCGAATCATTTCCTCTTACTATGTAGACCTAGATGAGATTTGGCGATAAAAAAGTTAAGTACCAGCTAATGCCAATTAAATGAAAGGAAGAAACCAGTTCTGCTATTTGAACCATTCTGGCACCAAAAGAGCGCATCCAAGCATAACCGGTTCCACTTTATGATTTTGCAGCAAGCAAAAAAACCAACTAAACTAGACTATGAAACTAATACACCAGCAACATCAAACTTGCCTAGAATTTGAAAAAGAAAAAGAAAACTAAAATTTACATCGGACATTAAATGAAAATCAAACAATTACCTTGAATGTTGTAGGCTTAACCAGTTGGAAAACCAAAGCATCCCCATCAACCAGTTTATGAGCCAAAGAAAAACCTCTCCATCCACCACTTAATCCGGTCTTTCGGGCAAGATAAACTGTCTGGTACTCATTTTCATCTTCATCAACCTAAAGTAATAGTATCATCACGTTTTGGTAGGTTAAACTGGCAAAATTGAACAGGAAGCCCCTGTAGACAAAATTATGATATATGTATTGACAATCTTCCAATGCAAACCTTAGTGCTAATTGACTACCGATATGGAATAGAATATTCTTAACAAACCCAGAGCTAAATCGTACTCACCAGCCAAAAACCACCAGTAACATGTGACTGGAGCATCGGTTTTACAAAGCTAGGGAATTCAGGTTGTAGATTTGACTGAACTTGGGTTGCTTTTTCTATACTATATGACCTTGCTTCATCTGAGGCATATACTCGATTAAGCAAATCTCTCCGCTTAGAGCTACACATAAATACCAAAGATACAGTAAAAAGTTAAAAAAGAAGAAGAAAAGAACTACAAGATTCCCATCAAATGCTGACCCAATGAAAAGGTGTCTATAATCTCAAGGCACGCCACTAACCTTCTAGGCCTTGCAAGATAAACGACAACTTCCTGCCCATATATATCAGAAAATTGCATGTTAGTTTAATTGCATTAGTATTTTAGTTAATGCAGAATCAAATATGGGAGAGTATCATCTTATCATAACACTGAAATTTACCATTGACAAACACTAATCATCCCATCAAATGCCACCGTAGAAGACATAAGAATATGAATGGTCTTGTCAAAATACAAAAATAAAATAACAGAAAATAAAAAATGTCTAATATTTGTAAGGATCACCCAATTCTATCCCAGAACCTCACAACCATGTAAAGATATGCTTAATTGTGATAAATGAATACATGTAATTGTAAATTAGTTTTGACTGCTACTTTAGAGGTGAATGCATGAAGTGCTGCTCCTTTCTTACAGTTGGAAACCATCTAAGTGAATTTGGATTTTCAACTTTTACTTTCCACTTAATCCTGAAATAATCATGTTCTACTTTTCCAATCTATCTCGTGTCGTTTCCTATTCCTACCACATCAATCCAAGTCTTTTAGCAGTTCTCATTCTCTTAATTCATGCTAACTGTAATTTTTTTGGTTCTTCATGTTGAGGCTATTTTTGAAAATTAGATTTTACTGCTACATTAGATGTGAATGCATGAAGTGCTTCTCCCTTTCTTATCTTTGAAAGCAATCATGCTGTCTAAGTGTGTTTGCATTTCTACTCAGCCCTAAAATATATCATTCCGACTAATCTTTGAACGCAATCATTCTATGTGAGTTTGGGGTTGTCTTCCTAATTCATTCTAATTTTAATCTTTTGGCTCTTCACATTGAGACTGTTTTTCACTCTTAGAGGAATGACTCCAAACCAAGCCATCTTACATAAAACATTCCTTGATCTTTTCTTCAATTGGAGAAACCTTTAGAGTACTTTTGTTTGCTCTATTTTTCATAGGAAAACTAGGCTTTCCACTGGAAACCATTTTTCAGTGTACATGTGTTTGCGAAGTGTTTCATAAGAAAACAATTTCACATGTGAGAAAATAAGCCCCTTTTCCATACATTTATTTTATGATCTCCTATCCCCTATGAAAAAGGCGTGAAATTGGTGAATGTGAAAAGTATGACCTTACTCCACTCTAACCCTACCCACCATTTAACCCAATCCAAATCTAAATGATGCTCGACCCAACTTGACCTGGATCCATCCAGACCCAAATTAGAACCTATCCAATCCAATCCGACTGACTTGACTCAAATCCAAATCAATTCCAACTTAACCTAAATTTGATCCTTCTTTGACCAACCCATTCATGGCCTTCAATGTGACCTGACCCAAACCCAACTTGTGACCCAACACAATCCAACTTGACCAAACCCAACTTAGAGATAGAATTTGAACCCAACAATTTCATGGTGTTTGTTTGTTCTTTTGTCCATGTATTCTAGTGACTTGAATAGATCACAAGTTCACTTAGAACCAAAATATGTGGGTTTCATACACTTCTCATGGGTATTGATAAGGGCCACCTATTCTATATTTTGACAATGAAATGGATTTAAATGAATATAGTTGGCTTCTTTGTATTTTACTGGTAATTTCTCAT
Organism: Chimonanthus salicifolius; assembly: GCA_013350335.1. Classification (NCBI taxonomy): domain Eukaryota; kingdom Viridiplantae; phylum Streptophyta; class Magnoliopsida; order Laurales; family Calycanthaceae; genus Chimonanthus; species Chimonanthus salicifolius. The sequence goes on along the minus strand of CM023537.1, from coordinate 12,844,680 downwards.
CACTATGTTGTTTAGGTTTGTAAACAAACATAAAAAAAATATTACAAGGAAAAGGTTTCCTTGAAAATGGTGGTAAGAAACCTTTTACTTACCTTTTAAGAAACCTTTTCTTATGAAATTTATGATTTCTTTTTTCATAAGAAAGTAAAAAATGTTGCCCTTAGGTTTTCTCAAATGAACTCATTCATCCATCTTAACCCTATGCATCATCATAGCTTTTACTTCATTCACAAACAAGACGGTTCTCTTCATCAACTAACATTCAACTCCATATAATATTATAGGAGCACTTGTCTATACACATAACTACCCTACAAATCAACTTCAATTGACAACACTCATCTATTAAATAATACTTGCCTATACATATAACTACTTTCTCATAGAAATAGTTCTACATGTTGCCTACCTTGTGCCGTAACTATATCTGATTCGAATCCTCCATTTTGTTCTACATTTGCTCCTAAGTATTAAAATCTAACATAAAGTGCCATTAAGCCATTTTCCATTCTAATCAATCTTCTTTTCTCACTGTACTACAAAAATTACACTCCATGTTCCTATTTTTCAAACTATTTGAGTCTCGGCAGTTTTCTCTACTCGGGAAGTGATCGGTGCACCAAAAATAAGTGAAATACCCATTTTGCCCAATTTTTTTTCAATCCCTCTTCTTTCCCTCTTCCCATTTGTTTGGACAAAATGGGTATTTCACTCACTTTTGGTGCACAAGGGTAAAAGTGTTGGTGCACGAATCAATTCCCTTCTCTACAATTTCTTTTCTTATTTTTTCTTGTTTTGAAAGAGAGTTTTCTCTACAATTTCAACCTAGTATTTAGCTTATATTTTACCTCACTAATTATTGCTGCTACAATGTTTGCAAACAGCACACTTTTTGGGAATTTTATCTTAGATTCTAATACTAATTTGCTCATTACCAATGCAAACAAGCAAGGCATTCAAAGCATACCTTCATTGAGGCCCAATTCTAGTTGAAAACTATAATGTCTCTCTGCACATAGTGCTTACTTGTCACCCTTTCATACAAATTATATACAATTCTTGACATATCCATAGATGGATGCATTCGCTTTAGAAGTTGCCAAAATGGTGCTATAGCACCCTATTGTGATAGGACAAGGCTTTGTAAGATGGAGATTAGCCAATGAAGCCTACTTTGGTACTAGACATGAGGCCAATGTGAGGTCAAACTTAGAGAATAGAGGTTTTCTCATAATCATCATCATCATCATTATATAGCTGCAATCCCATCCTATTTGGGATTGGCTTTTGGAGTTCTATTTCTCTATTTGATCCCATGTAGAATTTCTGAGAATCCTCAAGGTTAACCTTGAATGCTCTGGGAGGCTCAAAAAGAGCATGGAAGGCTTTTCAATGTGCTAGAGACTTGTGGAGTTCTCTAGTAGGTTCAAGAAGTAATTAAAATAGCTTAGAATTGTGTAGACTCTTATCTTTAAACCTCTAAATAGGCAACCAAAAAAAAAAAAACACAAAAGACATGGAACTGAAAAATACCCACTTCCTTGTAAGGCTGGAGATGGTTTGTTTGCGACCCGCGATGATCTACGAACTTGGACCCTCTGCATTTCCTTCCGAACCCCCAGAGGCTTCCCCCGCTTCATCTGTTGATTAATAGATCTCAGAAAGAATAACCACGAGAAAAGCAAGAGCCCCTAATACTTTGAAAAAAAGAGAAGGAAGAAACGAATGGAGATAAGAAAAGGGTCAAACAGGAGAGCTCTTGGAAAAGGCGCTTCGTAGTGACTGAGAGAGTTGAGTAAGTTTGAGATCTTCCATCCTTTTCTTGTTCTCCTCCAGTCTCTGCCTTCGGAACTCCTCGTAAGTGCCAGTGCCATCACCCACCGCCATTCTCCGAACAATCAAAGGCCCAGTTCTTGGTTTCAATACTTTCGTCAAAAAGTTGCAACAACTAAAGGAGATGAAAAGGAAGAAGAAAGGGTTCGAAGACTCTGGAGAGACAGAGAGAGAGAGAGAGAGGAGGGGAAAGTGCCTTGAGGAAAACTTTCGATCTTGTGTACTTGTTGTGACGGGCAAAATGACCGTTGGAGTTCTCTTTTCGAAAATAAAAATAAATAAAATAATAACAAAACTACGATGGAGAAGAAAGTTACCTGTATGGGGCTTCGGAGCATTTAAACTCAGCCGTACACGTGGACGCACCACCAGCCTACTGGGGATGCGTCCACGCTTATCTCAGTCACTCCGAAGTCTTAAAACTTAAAAAGAGCTTTGAATCAACGGATGGCCATTTTTCTATGAATATTTTGTGTAATTTGATATGTGTTTTATTGATATTTATAATTTTACTATTTGTATGAATGGTAAAATTAGACTTTTCGTATGAACAGTAAAATTTCGGTGATCTAATTTATTATACATGTAAATTTTTGTTAACCGATTTATCGTTCATCTGAATTTCGGAGAGTCGATTAACTATTTATACGAATTTTAGTGAGTTGATTTACTGTTTATTCAAATTTTGATGAGCCAATTTTACTGTTCATGAGAAGGGTTGGTGAATCGATTTTACTATTCATAAAAAAAATAAAATTGACAATAAACTAAAATCTGTGTCTGTTTATAGAAATCTCCTATGAAAGGATCGCTATCCTTGAATCAAATTGCTATAAAAATTCTAACGATCTGCCCCCTCCACACAACACAATATTATATGTTTTAGGTCTGACAGACTTTCACATTTTATTTCAAAATATGCATTCAAACACATATTCAAAATGTGTTATGTCAGACAGCCATCCTCGACCCATTTCACCTAGTGTAATATTGTGATCTTTGAGCTTGACATACTCTCATAGATTTGATTTGGGATGTGCCTCTCTACATACATTCCAAAACGCGTTATGTTAGATACGGGTAGAGAAGCCACTTAAATCTCAGAGGTAAGAAGACAATCTAATTGTTGTGGACATTATACATGCCCATCTTGGTGAAATTCTTTTTTTGTCCAGACTATGGTGGAGTTCTCCTTCTCTTTGTACCGGTGTTCCGCTATCTACAAGACTGTGGAGTTGTCTTCTTCCTTTAATTAATCTTCGGCTCAAATTTTTGGCTACTGAGTACATCATTGAAGACGTGGGTATTACAAAATTATTTTTTAATCTTAATATTTTTAATCCTACGTGAGACCACTTTAACTAAATTTGAAAGATTTAATAGAAAGGTATAAGAATAAAACGTGAGATTCTAAAAAGAACATCTAGATAGGATTAAGGATGTCATGTTAATGCATTCTAAATTCAATTTTTCATAAAACATTGGAATCATGCATTTTACTTAGTTTTTAGATTAAGAAAAATTCAAACCCAAGATAACAATGCTGTGAAAGTTGGATTCTAGAAAAATCCAAAAAACTAGTAAGAAGGAATTCAATAGAGGCTCACTCTCCTCCCACCTTTATTTACTTTAATAATAATAATAATAATATAATAATAATAATGAGGGAGATGATACACTTGTAAATTTTACTCTTTTATACTTGTAAAATGATGTGACAAATTATAAAGATTGACTTTTTAAGAGTTAGATAAAATATCAATCACATAATTTGTCAAATCCATAAAAGGTATAACTTGAGATTAAATTAGTATTTTTAATAATAATAACAATGGTAAAGATGATAATAAAATTATTAGAATGATGCCACAAGTGTGAGAATAATGTCCAGAAAGATGGCAATTTTTTTCATTGAAATTGAGCTTTAGCATGAATTTGATTTGAAGTTTTACTTGTTTCTACAGACAACTTTAACATCTACATACACTATTTTCAAATATTTAATAATAATAAGATAAAACATAGCATATAAAATGTAAAAATAGTAAATTAAAATGATGGAAAATTAAAATTAAAAGTTATTTAGCAATTATCAGATTTTTTTATACATGAGTAGAATTGTAGTATCAAATGGAGAGTTAGATTTAAATAATTTTTTGATAGAATTTAGAAAAAGTGCTCCGTCTATTTAAGTCAATGGAATGTTGTAAGAGAGCTTTCCAGGGCCAAATCGATTAAATAGGTCTTGTTATAAAATGTTAGATGTATAAATTTATTTTATGTTGAATGTTTGGTAATAAAGAAAAGAAAATTTAATCATTTTACTTTATTTTATATAAGAGATAGTTTAAGTGTCCATCAAATAAATCTTGACCACTCTTTCATTGAACAATTGTGATTTGCTTCCATACTGACAAACGAATAAAAGGTAAAATTTATAAAAAAGTAACAAAAAATAGAAAAAAGAGATTTTAAGACAAGATTTGGTAAGTTGGAAGGATTTAATTCGGTAAAATTCATCCAAAAAATATCTACAAATTAGGAAAAGAAATTATCAGATGGAATTTGGTGAGTTGGAAGGATTTAATTCAACTTTATCATATTCTTTTTTAAACATAGAAAAAATTCATGGAAAAACTTTCTAAAAAATAGAAAAAAATATGCTATCTTCAAAATTTGGTGATTTCAAAGCCTTTTAAGGTAGTGATTTTTGCACCACCATTTTCTCTCTCATGGTGCACTCTTAAAAGGAAATTCCAATTTTGACCTTGTTTTTAGAAAGAGGAAAAAAAAAAAAAAGGAGCCCCATGGCCTAATCTTGGTGTGTCGTAGGGGTGGTAGTGGTTAGTGGACTCATCCGTGGAAGTGTTATACTGGGTATCCCGTGATTTTCCACATGTAAATTCAAAACAAAATTAAAAAAAAAAAAAACAAGATCATAAAAAGAGTTACTACTGCTTCAGTGAAAAGGAATACACAAGACAAAGCATAATTTTTTTTTAAGAAAATAAAATTGAGAAGATTTTATATTTAAATTGGTTTGCATTGATAGAAGACTAAAACTATCTGTATTTTGAAAAATAAAAATACTATACATATAAAATACTGGGAGAAGAAACAGGTAATTAGAGACTTCAATCGATAGAGTAATAACAAACACAAATTTAAAAAAATTTAATAACAATAAAACAAAAATTAATGCATTAATAGTAGAAGCTTCAATAAAAATGTAAATTATAAATACAAAATTTCAAATATTATATTAACTTAATAATCGTTATTGTCTTTTTCTTTCTTAAATAAAAATAACTGTAAAAAAGTAGAATAGATTAAAAAAAAAAAAATCTGAAAAGAATTCAAAGTTTAAAATCCAGATTTCATTCTGAAAAAATAAAATAAAAGGATCAGCCATTCGGAAAATGATAAATGGATATCAAAATTTTCATTTTACTTTAAGATTCCGAATCTTTAATTTGATGGTCTATCTATTATTCTATTCTATCAATTTTCACATCTTAAATTGTAAATAAATGCAAGGACCTCTCGTGCTGATCAAGTAACAGACATGATTCAGCATACACTAAATTTTTTTCTTTTTTTAAGAGGCCACAAAGAAGTAAGAAGGTTGAAATGTTGAATTGATATTTGTCTAAAAAATTAATTATTTTTATTAGATGGTATAATATTAAATTTAAATTTAAAATATAAACTAATATTTTCAACTATCTAATATACCCCTATATGACAATGACGATTCTACCCCTTTACAATCAGATAATACAATCACTATCTCTAACAAGTTTAAAAATAAGAGCAAGTGGAGAAATAAATTTGAAAAATTAACTCTAGAAAAATGGTTTTTTAATATTAAATGCGGGAAATAATTTTTCAAATAAAAATTTACCTAAATATTATATAGATTTTGTTAATTAAAAGTGGGCCTCATGCAGACATCATTTTCTGTCACTTGATTGCAGCAGTGACGAACTGACGAAAAAGAAAAGGCGGCTTAGGCAGCGGCCACCACTAAAACCGGCGTCACCATAAAAATAAATCAAAAGACAATGATAATTTAGATCACTCAAAAACCAAACGTCTCATTTGGCTTGCTGATAATGACTACAGCCCCATTCACTTTTTGCCACGTGGCAATCATCTGGATAGACAGTTTGAATACTGTCCTGGACAAAAAGAGGGTCAACTAAGTTGGGTTAGCCATGTTTACACAAGCATCGGTTGAATTCGTGAGTCATGCATGAATTTGGTGACGCACATATACACCATCTTCATCTATACTCTATAATTTTTTTTTTTTTTTCTGAATTTACATGTGAAAAATTACGGAATACCCAACGTAAAACTCCCATATGTAAAACTCTCATGAATGAACAGTTTATATCAATGTTTTTTCGCTTAAATAGTATAATGGCTAGAATGTGCATAATCCTCTCCTAGAATTAGATCATGATCACAATTCACATGTTGTACATTGATGGGTAATTTGTCCAATTAATGATCTATTATTTTATAAGAGTTCTTAATCTATACTGTAGAAACTTACATTAGAAGAATATTACATAGTATTTGTGTATTTTTTGACAAATTGGTAGATTTTGAATTTATGACAATGAGAGGAAAATCGAAAATTTGTTGTTTCAGTGTCATTAAAGGAGAGGTAAGTGGAAGAAGTTGATAACGACTAGAGAGGGTTTTAGATTTAAAACTTAAATACAGAAGATAGAGATCCATTTAAATAGGTTTCTCCTCCAATAGAATCTCTGTTTTTTTAAATATTTATTCCTAATCTACTACCTACCAAATGTTTATATTGAAATATCTGATTATTTGAATCTTACACACTCAGAATTCTAAGTATCATTTGTCATTTTTTCATTTGGATAGAAAATGAATAAACTAAAAATAAGCCCACATTAAAATCCATTTATCATGCTATTACCTCTAGAATTTAGTTTTTAGTGAGAAATATGCTCAATTACAAATTTCGGATGGAAAGAATTTTTCGATCCTTACTTGGACCGAAACATTTCAGCGAAAATTTAAAATATTGGTGATATTTGAATTTAAAAAAAATCAAATTTTAATATAATATTAGACTTAAACTTCTGCTAATATTTCAAATTTCAGTCAAAATTTACAATTAAGAACGTGAATAAATTTTGTGTTCGAAAGTCGCTTGTCCTTTTCCATGGTTTTTGCACAACTGAGAGTACAGTTAAAACTATCGGTCAATATGTAGTGTACCGGTCACTACGTTTTGGCCAAAAGAGCTCGGCGACGTATCACCGGTTACGCATCAATGAGTAGCTTGCCCATCAAGTATTGGCCGATACCTATACGTGTCGGCTGATATGTATCAGTTCAATATTGGTTGATACGTAATGGTTGGCAATAGCATACAATACGCTTTTGGTAAAATGGCCATAACTTTGTCATACGGACCTGATTGGGGAGGTTTCAGAGGAGTTGGAAAGAAGGCTCAAAGAGCTACACGACAGGAATATGGATTTAAGCATAAAATTTTTCCACACTTTATTATTAAATTTTAAATTATTTAAGAGTCAAAATTTGAAAAAATCGATAAAAACTGAAAATGATCATTATTTAGGAGAGAATTAACGGATTTTATTTTCTATGTTTATGGAATTTTTTCATATTTTTCAAAATATTTAAATTTTTTATTTTTATCGTAACTTCAAAACCATATTTGAATATCTAAATGACTGCGAAATAATTAAAAAAAATTAAATAAAAATGAAGTTTAGAATTTTCTTGAGTTTTTCACAGTTTTTTGAAACTATCGAAATATAGACATATCAGCGCCCCGTATCAGTCAGCCAACCGATACGTTGTGGATCAAGGGCATTAATGAAAACAAGAGAGAGGAATCAAATTGACACGTGAAAACATGCATGCTTGTTGAGTGATTTGTGCAATCCATTTGAAAAAAATACCTTCCTACTCTTTATTCACAGAGCTTTTTATTTTCATTATTAATTTGAAAAATTAGATCTTATTTACCTTTTTTTTTATGGAATCGTCAGATTTTATCGAAATTTGATAGTTATTTAAATGCGTCTTGAATATTATATAAATGTGCGATGTAAAGAAAACTATGTGAGTAAAGTGTGCATGAATGTTTATCTCTCTCTCTAATCATTTTAACTTTTAATTTTAAATTTAAAAAAATCATAACTTATCAGAATTTAAAAAGTCAAAATTATGTAACTTAGATAATCAATAGACAGGTGAACTTTACGCATTTCATATCTACATCATTAGCTATTCAATACATCTAATTATATAGAGATTATAAAATATTTAATAAGAAGTCTTGTTACAAAATTTTGCTTGAAAAGAGTTACTAACCTAACTCTTTTATCTTATCTTTTTAAGTGCCTATGGCAAGGCAAGACTCGTTAAGCTCCTATTGAAAATGATTTTTTACCTAGGATGGAGGAAAACTGATTTTTTAAGAGAAAATTACATTCGAACCATATTAAATTAGAAGTAATATACAATTCAACTAATTTACTAACCTTCTCTATACACTCAATTTGGGTGTATACACTAAGGATACCATCTTCAAACAACCCCAAATATCATTGACTACATCGAAGGTTCTTCGGTCATACATGTGCAGCGACATCGTCTTCTTGTAATATAATGGAGCCATTGTTTTTACTATTATAATGATAAAGGTTAAGGAGTAATCTTACATTTAACAAGATTTCCTTCCGTCTGTATTCGACACATCAATTTATACATTGGATTGAATTGGACTTCGATTACTTCTTAATCCTCCTTTTAGTGATCTTAATCATCCTAGTTGTCTCAAGTCAATAACTAGTTTTAGTTTAGGAGAAGCCTTGCATTTATCTTTTGTAACTATATTGGATGCTTGTTACATTCGGAGTGAGACATCGATTTTTCAATAAAAGTAATTTTATTGATTACATGATTAACTTGTCTAAAAAAATATTGGCGCGCATATAAGCAAGATAGCTCTATCTAATTAAGCTATATCCCTTGTCATAGATATCTTAACATGTAGAAAATTTCTTGTCCAGATGAAATTCCATAATCCTGCATGATTACTCTTTGATCCACTTTTTTTTTAAAAGAAAAAAAAAAAACCAAGATTTGTCAAGTAATGCATGTGTCCCACACAATGGATATCTTTTTAAATGAATATGTTTTCATATGTTTTTAGCAAATCCATAATCTTAATAAGAATTTAAAAGGAAATAATAAACTAATTTATATTGCTTAAGTTAGAATCGACTTGATTAATCTAAGCTCCAAACTTGAAATTGGCCTAATTATAAATTCGATACGAAAATTTCATGATTCTAGCTCGATCAAATGCAACTTCACCAACTCAAACCAACTCCAATACAAGTGAAGTGTGCACGTTGTCCCATATAAATGGCAAGAGACGCAGGCAAAAATAGAAAGTCATGCCAGACAGGTGTATGTGAGTCTTACGTATAATGCTGAGAGCAGCCTTCAAACCAAACGAAAGTCAAAGAAGGAGAAGAAGAAAGATGAAGAAGAAGATGGCTGTCAAAATATAACACCTGTGTTGGAACCTGTTTTTCTGCATTTGTTTATTTTTGCTTTCCTTCATCCATTTTCATATTGATATCTAGATGTGTATATGTATATATGTTTGCGGATTTCGTCTCTTTCTTCTTGCAACTCAAGTCTTCCTTCACTCTTTCGACCATTTTGACGGCCACGTTTCTCATATTTGGTGGGTTCTTGCCTCTCCGTTGCTTTGATCTTCTTTTTGTCTTCAACATGTCAAATTCCATCATAGGTTGCTTCAGGACCTTCTATCTGGCCTTTGCATTCATCTCTGCTCTCTCTCTAGGAGCTTTGAAGGGTACCCAGTTCTTCCTTCTTCTTTTTTTCTACATTTCTTGATTATATATGTTACTTTTTTTCTTGGGGTTTAGAGGTTTTGAAGATGGGTTTTGGTGCGTACACAGAATTTTGATTGTTTTTCATGTTGTAGCTCTCTTGGTGGGTCCTCTTGCTGGTTTGTTGCTGATTTTGGGGAACATTGGGGTGATTTTGGGGCTGTTTCCTGCTCATGTTGCTTGGACTGTCTATGCTCTTGTTAAGTAAGTACTGAACTGGAAATCCCTCTTTATTTGTTGTTATCTTTTTTCTTTTTTTGTTTCTCTACATGAATTTTCAATTTGAGGTTCCCTTTAGATGCTGGAGAGTCTCTTTATTGAAATATAGCCATTTTTTAACAGTTTAAAAAGTTAACTGCATTTTTCTTTATAGTCAAAATAGTTAATCTTCAAGGAAATGCATTCTTTTTTGCATCTAAATGGAAAGTGTGAGTTTCCGGAGCTTGATTTCTAGATTGGATGCCAAAATTCTGTTTTGAAGACTCATAAGAAAACAAGAGTTTATCTGCATCATTGACATTTATATGAATTTTAAGGATGTTAAGGATCTGAGCATCTTAATATGAAGTAATATACTGTTCTCACTTAAAGTAATTTTAACTTGTCAACTAGAAAAAGAAAAATCAAAATTTAACTCCTTTGTTCAACACAGCAACTTAACTGTTGAGGCCCAACATTAATAACACGGATAGTTTCATCTGGTGGGCCCATTTTTGATAGATCATGTGTTTTGACATTTCATCAAAATGATATATTATCATGTTCAATTAGTTGCCTGGAAAGATGATTGAATGATAGGAATTTAATGGGGAGATTTTGTTGGGATGGAGGGAGCCATTCACAATGGGGTAGCCACAGAGTTCTTGAACTCTACCGAGGAAGAACTTTTCTATACTTATTCTGGCTGAAACTTGAAAATTCTCCACTTTTCTCTGCCAAACATTGTATGTATCTTCTAGTGTTAAAGATACAAAGATGAAAACAAAAGTAACCATATTATGTTAAAAATGGAAGGGGGCATTCTTTATGATAAGAGCTTACAGACACGCATGTTGTCAAATCTCAACTGAGATAATAAACTAGAGGATCAGAGACGCATCATATGGTGATAGCCCAAGATGAGACAGACCATAAAACAAGACTTATAAAATCATGGCAAATAGCATAGAACAACGATGAGAACAATGTTGAGGTTCTATTCTCAACCATGATACCAGTATTAATCTTTCTTAGAATCTTAGGCAAGTGTTATTATTTGATGAGTTTGGTTCTGTAGGACTAACCGGCTTGACGTGACACTGAAATTTGCGTTGCTGTTCGCTCTACTTCCGTTGTTTGGTATTTGGTTGGGTCTAAGCATTGCTGCTAGTGTTCTGGTTGGAGTTGGTTATGGTTTTTTTGCACCATGGGTGTCAACTTTTGAGGCCTTCAGATTGGATGGGGTCTTGAAGAAGTTCTTGCACAGCATTGTGGTAAGACTTTCAATGTGTCAGCTGTTTCTGTTTTCTGGTTTACTCAATTGGCTGTGGCTTGCAAGTTTTTTTTTTTTTTGAATGATTTCATCAACCAATGGACAGGACGGGACATGGGGAACAATAAAAGGGTGTTGCACTGTTGTTCGTGACTTTGCTGACTTTTGCTACCATTCATACCCACAGTACTTGAAAGAGTTGCGTGAAGGCACTGGTGCAGAGGGAACACACACTATCAGGTATGATGTATATATGACACTAATCCATTTAGGTAATTTTTCGTGAAAGTTAACTCGATGAAATATGCATTCAAAGAACAAGTCAACTATGGTTTTTTAACAGCAATGAGATGGTGCCGAATGAAGGCAGATACAATTGGATGTTAAAGATGTTCTATTTAACTCACTAGTGAGTATTGACTGTAAAAACCTACTGCAGGTTAGTGAAGGTACCTGGATGTCTCGCTGTGGGATTGATAGGCTTAATTGTAGAGATCCCTCTTTACATAGCGATAGCGGTAGTAAAGAGTCCATACATGCTACTGAAGGGTTGGCAGCGGTTGTTACACGACCTTGTGAGCCGAGAGGGTCCATTTCTTGAAACTGCTTGTGTGCCAGTTGCTGGTTTAGCAATCCTTTTGTGGCCACTTGTGGTAATAGGAAGTGTGCTTCTGGCTATTTTCTCTAGCTTCTTCGTTGGGCTCTATGCATCTGTCATTGCATATCAGGTCTGAAGGAGCAATCCTGTATTCAGTCATTTCTTATTTTGATACTCCATGAACCTTTTGATGTATCTCTCACATTTCATCCTTTCCTAAATCTTATCTGTTGGTGTAGGAAAAATCATTCCGGAAAGGTGTGGCTTACATAATTGCCATGGTTTCAGAATTCGACGAGTACACAAATGATATCCTTTATCTGAGAGAGGGATCCATATTTCCCAAGTAATCATTCTTCCAGTTATATGTTTTTTCAAATTACTAGGGAATGTTGAATTTTGATCCATTAAGTATAACTATAAGAGCATTTGGATTACATTTGTATGTTTATGGGTACTGTTTTTAATCGTAGTCATCTCATTGCACTCAGCCAGGCCTCGGTACCGAAGGAAGAAAGTCCCTCGTTCACCAGAGATTTCTGTTGGAGCCAGTAGTGCAGCAGTGAAGCACGACTCTTCAGAGGCACCGGCAATGCTTGTTCCAAACTTAGCTCCTTCAAGATCCATTAGAGAGACAATACAAGAAGTGAAAATGGTGCAGGTATGTTGTACAAAGTGGACTGGTAATTGGCATTCCAGTATTTTAGGAACAACTTCTTTCCACTTGTTCATTGGATTTTTCTGAGATTGTGATTAATCTGTGAAACTTTACTTTGAAACATAAACCTGATACCTGACTTGTTGATATTATTTTCCTTTAATTATTGTTACAGAGAAAAATCATTCATTTCCCTCAAAATTCTGGCTGGCCATTGTCTGAATATACAGTTGCAAATTTGTCTTTTGATATAGAACGATTTATTCATTCAACTGTGTAACTAGGAAAAAAATATGTTGGTCATTGATATAAATTGCCAAACATGTCACACCACTCCCACCGTAGAATGCCCACACATGCATCTATCACAACTATCATTTTGGGCATTATGTACAGCTCTATCATCATAAGTTGGGAACCAGTCAATAGGATTACTTAGTGTCAACTTTCAAATGGCTCATGTATCTTCCAAAATTTGCATGGATATTTTCCCCTCTAATGGAATTTACAACTAGCTAATACCAATCAAGTACTATCCTTTTGGTGCATGAATATGATTTTTGTTTGGGAGAGCCAATGAATATGAAAGGCTTGTTGGCAATGCCTTGACCATCTGGTCGAGTGGATTGCCCATATATGGGTGTAGCTCAGTTGGTTTGAGCTTTGGAAAAGACTAGAGGTCTTGGATTCGACCCTCCCTGGCGTTACCCGGTACACAAGGCTTGTGGGCGATTTTGTATATTTATGAGATTAGTCTCACCTCCAATGTAGGGTGTGGATACCCATGTTAAAGAGAAAAACAAGGATCTAGATCAAGTGGATTTTTTTTCCATCCAAATTGCTTTTTTGATTGTTTCAGGTCACCCCTGATATTCCAAAAACATATTTGGGTGGAAAGGCTTGAACAGAAGCCTGCCTACCTTGGTTCCTGTTTTGGTCGCTAGCACAATGATGTGAGATCCATCACTGGGAGTTGGTAAAATTCTTGCTACTTGGGTTATATCCAGTGTACCCAGTTGTTTGACACATTTCAATTTCACTGCTACAGATATGGGCAGATATGATGAGATCATGCGAAATAAGGGGCAAGGAATTGTTAGATGCAAATGTGATATCGCGTTCCGAACTCTGTGAGTGGATGGGAGCCAAAAGCAGTGGCAGGGAAACCATTGTTAGCCTTGGTGTGCCTTCTTATGCATTCCTGCACTTTCTACTCAACTCCATCAAGTCAGGAACAGATGGATTAATGCTCTCGGATGGAGTCGAAGTCACCCACCTGAACCGCCCACAAGATCGGCTGTTGGACTGGTTTTTCCACCCTGTTGTAGTTTTGAAGGAACAGATAAAAGTCATCAGATTGGGAGAATCTGAAGTGAGGTTCTTGGAGAAAATTACGCTCTTCCGTGGAAATGTTGAACGCATGGAGGCTTGGAACAATGGCTCTGCAGCTCCACAGGATGCTCTCAGGGCAGCTCAGATTCAAGCCATCAGTAGAAGGTATTAACTTTCATTGCATTGCATTTATGCTGTATGAAATGTCTTTTGGAATTTTATTCTTATGATAATTCTTCAGACATCTAGGGCAAATTCAACCTTCTGATTTTTCAAATCGAGAAATTGATCGACATCAAGGAGAAATGATCAAGTTGAACTTGTATTACTGTAGCAGTCTAACCCACCTTGTATGACTCACCTAGCTTTCCTACACAAGTTTGATTTATGAATGTGTGGCCAAAAGATCACTGTGCTTTCATTATCATAAGCATCTCATGAGAACCCTTTCAAAATGCAGCTGGATCAATTCAATCCAACCATTCTATAATCTCTTTTTCTTGTTTAGCCCCCTAACATGCTCATTTTAGTTTTTTTTTTTTTTTATAGAGAATTTAAATTTAATTTAAAATTATAATTGTCTTCTTGATTTTCTTCAAACTTTCAAGATAGAAAATTAGGAGCACCCAGTATCTATAGTCTAGCTATTAGAACTTTTTACTCTTCTAAACACAAACACCAATAGGATGGTAAGTTTCATGGACAACACCAGATGAAATTCATAACTTAATTAGTGAGAATTACGATTATATGTGGAATCATGTTATTAGAACCTATGGGGTATTTATATGGCTGATCTAACTTTACCAAATTAATTAAAATAATTCGAACTCTCAAATACCAAAATTCAGCCTCATATACAATTTCTATAGTAAATTGGACAATAAAGTTGCAAATTCCTTTTATCCCACCAACCAGATACATAGAAGTAGATCGCCATAGAACAACCATCCCACATTTCCAGAAGTTGTTTCTGGTCAATCAATCTAGAGGCAACGAATATGAATGAACCAATTGCTTATGGTGGACATTTTTCAACAATCAACCTATATTGAATTAATCATTTAATGACAGATAATATACTTTTTAGAAAGATTAAGAAAGAAAAAAAAAATTATATTCCAAAAAATTTGGATATTTTGACAACAATTTACAGGAGCAGGGCTCTTTCTGGTCTGAGTGGAAATCAAATAAATTTTTAGTTTCCGAACTTAATGGTACTGTTGGCATTAACCTTTCTTTTCCTTTTTGGAATATTACAATGATGATGGAAGCACAGTAACACTCTTTAAATACTGATTTGAATTGGCTGGCAGAGTAATAGGAATTACGAGGAGCATATCGAAGTTTCCAACCTACAGAAGGAGATTCCGTAATGTTGTGAAGGCATTGATTACGTATTCTCCAGAAAGAGAGGGTTCTTCTTTGTCCCGCTCTACCAGATCTGCCAAATCAGCTGCTTCAATTGAGGTCGTGTAGGTTGTAGTTACATGGAAAAGAGAGCAGATTTTTTTATCAACTCTACATGCTTTTTGATTGCAAGTGGAAGAGCTAGAAGATTGGAGGAACACCCTTTTTGATTGGGATGCTTCTTTTGTTCTTTAGCTGCAATAGTCTTGATGCATCCAATGGTTCACCACTGGGGGAATCACATCCAAGAACAG
This sequence comes from Chimonanthus salicifolius, assembly GCA_013350335.1. Lineage (NCBI taxonomy): Eukaryota > Viridiplantae > Streptophyta > Magnoliopsida > Laurales > Calycanthaceae > Chimonanthus > Chimonanthus salicifolius. The sequence goes on along the minus strand of CM023537.1, from coordinate 12,829,181 downwards.
GCAACTACTTACTCCAAAGAATGTTGTAATTTGTAAATATGTATATTTTGTTAGAAGCAGAAAATTTTCCACGAAAAGAAACAGTACTTATTTATAGAGAAAGCAGACCAGATATTGCCAATAGACGTTTGAAGTTCGGGGCTCGCTCCCCAGATATGTACCCATGTCTTAACAGGTAAACCAACCAGTTGACATCATTACTTTAATAACATTAAATCAAATTGATTTTATTTAACTATCATGTCAACCAGTGCCGTGGCCCATTTGGCATTTTAAAGGGGAAAAAATCCATGATTCTTCAATAAACTTCCTTCATTGCACTGGCAGAGTTAGAATGTGAACTGGCTTTTTTCTCTCTTTTGCTAGTATACAAGGCAAGAAGACGAGTGTAGTAAATACACAACAGGATTAAGGTGATGAAATAGAGGGAAACACTACATGCATTACTCCGTGGTTGAGCAGTAGTCTCCACTCTCCATACAAAAGTGTATAATCGCTCAGTATTTTATCAAGCCCAAGCCTTTCAACCATGGTAGCATCTCTTCCAAACCTTCCTTCAAGCTCCTAGGATTATATCCCAATTCTGCTTTTGCCTTTTCACAGGAATATGCCCATTGATGTCCCAGAACATTCACTGTCTGCAATACGTCATGGGGAAGAACCTTAGTCATGGTTCCACCAAACAGTTTGGTAAATAACAAAACTAGAAGTGAAACTTGACTCAAGGTTAGAGCATACTGGATAACTGATAAGAGGAAGTTTTCCTGTAATTCGAGCTAAAAATACTGATATCCATCCATAGGTCGCGACTAACCACAGAGGAATGTGAAATGAAGGCCTTCTAGTTTTAGTAATGATGGCTGCAATGTCAAAAACACGCATGAAAGAAGCATTTTCTCCAGTAAGTAGGTACCGTTCACCCAATCGTCCTTGATGCATTGCTGCTATATGTCCATTAACCACATCCTCAACGTGACTAAATGATGATCTATCAGTTCCATTGCCTATATAGCCAGGTAGACGTCCATTAAAGCGTTCAATCATCTGACACGACACAAATGATAACATTTGAATGAACTGCTGCTGAAAATACTGAATAATCTAGTACTTGCAATATATTTTAAAAAAATAGAGAAATCTTATCAATTTATTCAATAGATGAATTTTTAAACTAGATCATATCATGCATGTGATACAAGCATACAAATGTATGGTGCATAACAATAGTTGATAGCAACCTTCACAAAAAATAAAGTGAATGCAAGAAATGCATTTTAAGTACCAAGATCATGAAGAAAGACCATGCAAAGATCAAGGTTCTCTTTTGGTCATTTCAATAGTAAAACTCATTCTCAGCAGACCTTTATGGCAAATTTCATACGATTCATCAGAATTTGCAAATCTACAATGTTTTGGCATGACAAGATGATGATGATAGACCATGATATATCTTTTGGTCATGTTGTCGTCCTGCATGGGTATATAATCATAGTGCTAATTATTTCAAAGAGGTATTTGGTCAAATAATATTTCTTCTCGTTAAATAGTGGAATATGTCGAACAAAACAATATCCACAATCCAAATTGATTGCCTTGTCCAATCTTACAGGAAGAAGGTGATTTATAGAACAAGGGCACTGTTTTCTTCCTACGTAGTGATGGTTCTTTCCTGTAGTGGTGGTACTGAGGATCACACTCCTGACCTGACCCACCAACCATTCCCAATAATTCCTAAGGTTTTTGTTAATCCATTTAATAATCAAGCTGAATTTATGTCAGGTTGATTAAAGGGGCTATTCTAAAATATAGTAATCAGCCCCATGACGCTCTATGAAGCTGAATGTTTGGTGGAAGTAAAAAGCCAAGAAGATAAAAGGCAATCTAGATGCGGATGGTAAGATGGGTAAGTGGAGTAGCATTAAAGGGCCTTGTAGGTGGCCCCACCAAATGAGAAAATGAGGCAATGCCATTTAAGTTCATTTTGGCATGTATGTAGACAACCAAAAACAGCCTTAGTATAGAGAATTGAAAGGTTACAAGTGGAAGGTGCTAGAAGAAGGAACCTAGGATTTAGATTGAGCGGGTAAAAAAGGATATGATAGATTGTGGTCTTGATAGAATACAATAAAAATGTAGAACTCAAAAAGTCGACCCTAGATTGAAGGAAGATGACTATTGATAGTATTAAGTTCATGTTAGGTCAATAGTTCAATACTAGTTACCCTTGGTGATCAAACATCATCATCATAGGCTAGAATCCCATCGATTTGGGGTTAGCTTTATGAGTTCTCCTCCATCTGATCTATCATTAGTTATACCATCAATTACTTCACAATCTAACATGTCTTTCTGTACTCTTCTCTCCACGTTTTTAGTGTTTGCCCTCCTCCTTGTGCCTATAGTCTGTAGCCTCTCACCCCCACACACAAGGGTTGTGATTGGTCTTACTAACATGACCAAATAATCTCAAACAAGTCTCTCAGTTTGTCATCTATCGGGACTATTTTTAAACTATCCCTAATGCTCTCAGTATCATCTAACCTATTAGAGTTACACTCCATGTATTTAGTTTTAGCTCTACTAGTTTTCAAACCATTTGACTCCAAATTTCTCCTTCACAATTCTAACCTTATATGGAGGAGTTGTTTTATTCACTGTTGATGGTATATCATTTGCAAAAAGTATACACCATGGCACTTCATCTTGGATTCTTAATTTTAAGTCATCTATGATTAGCACAAAAAGGTACACGCTTAAAACAAATCCTTTGTGGAGTCCCACTCCAACAGGGAACTTTGCCGTCTCTCAACAAATGGTTCTAATATTAGTGGTTGCAATATCATACATATTCTGAAATCTCAATATATTTGTTAGGAAATGTATTTATTTCTCAATGTTCTCTATATTAATTTCCTTCTCATTTTGTAATAAGCCTTTTCTAGGTCAATAAAAGTCATATAACAATTCTTCTTTTTTTCGTCTAACTTTGTCTTTAAGTTGTCTTAGTACAAAGGTAGCTTCTATTCTCGACCTTTCTAGCATAAACCTAAATTGGTTATTGGATATACTTGACTCTTGTTTTAGATGACCCTCTATTATCCATTTATCCTTTCCTAAAGTTTCATCGTGTGACTCATGAGTTTTGATCACTCTATAATTAGCACAATTGTGAATATCCACATTGTTTTTATAAAAAAGGGACCACTATGCTTTTGCGCCACTTATTAGGCATTCCTTTCGAGGTTAAAAGTTTGTTAAACATGCGGCTCAATCAACAAACTCCACTTTCACCTAATATAGTCCAAATTTCAATTGGGATACCATCTGGTCCTAGCGCTCTATGCTTCTTCATCTTTTTCAATACTTGGTTCACTTCTGCTTCAGTTATTTTGTTCACCATCTCCTCATTTGCCTCTCCTTCCATGTCATCTTTACTTTCAAATTTTGTATTCAGCAAGTCCCGAAAATCGATTTCCCACTATTCTTTATTTCTTTGTCTTGCATTAAGATTCTTTGATTATCATCCTTAATGCATCTTATGTGGTCAAAATCTATACTCTGCTCTTGCAAGCGAATTTATAAATTCTTTTTTCTTTCTCCTTCCTAAATTCCCAAAGTAGCATATAAATCGTCGCAGGCTTTATATTTGGCTTTTCTCATAGCTTTGTTAGCGACCTTTTGTTCTATCTTATAGTTGTCCAATCTTTCATCTTCCTTGTAGTGATCAAACCAAACTAACAAATTCCAACAAATTGGCAATGCTAGACTTGACCAACTAATATAAACCAAACCTGACCTGGTAATTCCAGGTTTAATTGGCATTTCGAATCCAATAAACAGGTAAAGTTCTCTTTGACCTATTTATGATCACTTATTCACTTGGGGTTGGGTTGGGTCATTGCTTGCTACCAAGGTCAACCCAACTTGAAATGATTGATCGCCACTCATGTTGTGTCAAAATCACAAATAGTCGGAAGGATGGGATACAATGCATAAAAGATATGGCTAGAATTTTCATCCAAGTAAGGGGAAAATTAGATTGTCAATTAAGACAGGCAAACCTTTCCAAAAAAAAAAAGTTAAGACAAGCAAACTAGTATAGTGATGTAGGACACGGAAGATGCAGCACACAGATTTCACTTCTATTTTATTTATTTAATTATTTATTACTTAATTAGCAAGTAGGATTTGTTATTTTCGTTTGGGATCTTAGCAGTCCAACTTTAGTTAGTTTCCTATTTAGTTTCGGAGTCCTAATTTAACAAGGAAGCCAGGTCAGTGGCTTTCCTAGTTGAGTAGCAGTCCAACTTTAGTTAGTTTCCTATTTGGTCTAGGAGTCCTAGTTTAACAAGGAAACCAGGTCAGTGGCTTTCCTAGTTGAGTAGCAGTCCAACTTTAGTTAGTTTCCTATTTGGTTTAGGAGTCCTAGTTTAACAAGGAAGTCAGGTCGGTGGCTTTCCTAGTTGAGTCCTTTTCTATTTTCGTTTGGATTATTTTCTTATAAATATAGATGGATGTAAGAGAGAAAAGACACAATGGATTATTAATAAAATTATTCAAAGGCATAGACTTTTTCTTATCTTCTTTGTTTTTTCTTATCCCTGCCTAGTTGCAGGCTGTTCTAGATTAATTGGTTCAGAGCTGAGTTTCTCTATATCTCTGTTATACAGAGACGTTCTTGTTCCGAGACAGGTTCCTGCGTTATCAGGGACGATAGTGGTCTCGATCCCCGCCATGTTCGCCAAATCTGGGCATTATCCCAGGTACGAATCTACCATCCCAATCCCCATCCTCCACCCCTTTTCCCACAGACAACAAAAACACAACCAAAAAAAAAAAAACCACCAAATGACCAGTTGACCAAGTTTGACTATTTGACAAGCTATGTGTCCACTTTGATCGATCCCATGTCTTATCATTCGGTCCCACCTCACCCATCCATTAAACCTTTTCCCCACTTCAACTGTCATGTCTTTGATTATGTGATACCCTCGATCTCATTCCCAGCATCATGTAGCCCCGTTAGCATCCAACAAAAACTGGTGCTCAATTTCTCCGCCAATCTGAGTTCAATGACTTTAAATACGAGTTTATCTCTGAGTTGCGATCTGACTTTCACGACTTTCTCCAAGAATTTAGAGAACTTTTGCTCGGCCGAGAATACAGAGCCTCGATGAAGGTGAACAAAACTTCGAAATACATGTTCGCTTCCTCGAGATGTGTGCCGACCACTCCAAAGACATCATCAGCGTTCGTGTATGCTGCCTCGGAGTCAGACTCAGAATTCATGCATCCTCCTCATGCAGTTGTGACCCCACAGCCAATGCCCGTGTTGGAGACAGAGCGAGTTGTGTTGCCGGCACCACCGTCGATACAACCGACGAGTGTCGATCAACCGCCACCACCTCTACCTACACCTCCACCACCACCGCAAATTTCTCACCCATCTCCATTACCCAAACCTGATCCTATTACGAATACCAGGACTTCATCTATGGTTCTTCTTCCCTTATCATGTCCGCCTCCCGTCCTCCATCCGACAGATCATCAGGACCGTGTGATCACTCCAGTGCCATATGACGACCCCTTTGCAATCAGCTTGGTTCGTCCATGCTTGCCCCGTTTGCGGTCCTTCAATTTTTCGCCCCACAGAAAGAATGTTCTCATCGTCTGTGCCTTGAAGATTGTGCAGTTCAAAGCTTCATCATTCGCACCTTCGGACTTAGTCTTCATCTTTGTTTGGTGCCGTGTGCTTTTGCTGATTTCCACTCGAGGACTAGTTCTTTTCAAGACTCGGGGACTGATGTAGGACACGGAAGATGCAGCACACAGATTTCACTTCTATTTATTTTTATTTATTTATTTATTTCTTAATTAGCAAGTAGGATTTGTTATTTTCGTTTGGGATGTTAGCAGTCCAACTTTAGTTAGTTTCCTATTTGGTTTAGGAGTCCTACTTTAACAAGAAAGCTAGGTCAGTGGCTTTCCTAGTTGAGTAGAAGTCCAACTTTAGTTAGTTTCCTATTTGGTTTAGGAGTCCTAGTTTAACAAGGAAACCAGGTCAGTGGCTTTCCTAGTTGAGTAGCAGTCCAACTTTAGGTTAGTTTCCTATTTGGTTTAGGAGTCCTAGTTTAACAAGGAAGCTAGGTCGGTGGCTTTCCTAGTTGAGTCCTTTTCTATTTTCGTTTGGATTATTTTCTTATAAATATAGATGGATGTAAGAGAGAAAAGACATAATGGATTATTAATAAAATTATTCAAAGGCATAGCCTTTTTCTTATCTTCTTTGTTTCTTCTTATCCCTGCCTAGTTGCAGGCTGTTCTACATTATATAGTGTATCTCACAGCCTCATTCGTGGACCCAGCTCGCCCAATAGGAGATAGCTAACCATTCCACCAGTCATGTTTGACATGGTGAAATAGATTTATCAAACCAACCATGGAGAAACTTGGTCTACAAGAGTAGAATAAAAATTCCAAACAAATTTTTGAACAAATAAAGACTTAAGAGTTGACTAAGAGGACCTAGAAGACAATCAAATGCAAGGAACACAAACAGCGAATTCATAACTTTGCGTGGCCAAATAAAAGACCTTTTTTGACTTACACTTGCCTGTCAATCCATCAACCTAGAAATCTCACTTGGAAGGTAGTAAACGATGATTTTTTTTTAAGTGAAGGCTGCTAAAAGATATTATTAGGCACATAGATATGGGCTGCTCGTGATGGACTACTTTCAAACAGCCAAAATAAAACATCTTTTATTACTTGCTACACAAAAGTTGCCCTACACAATCTGAAAATATCATCCAAAAGCTAGTAAAAAATATTACTGGCCAGTATGTGAGACTGATGAAACGAAACACACAATCTGTATTCTGATGGACATCTGGTCAAGGCTAAAGGAAAAAAGTAGCAGGAAAATGTCACTCATGATTTTGTATTGAAGGAGATACTCTTAACATTCTTAACCAACATGAAACAAAAATAAGTTGCTATAAGACCAGACCTGTGGAGAACAATCCTCCTACAGAGACACTGTAACATGTTGGTGTCCACTGCCCCACCAACATATAAGGAGAGGAGAGATCTAGATGTTCTAATATGTACCAAAGATGCACCAGCTAACCCAACTACGGTGAGGCTGATAAACAGTCAATGGCCCACTATAGTTTCCTTAGATTAAACAATTAGCAATGTCTAATAGAGGTATTTTTGACACATCAGAACATCTACACCCTCCTGTTTGTTGGTGGGAGTGGGTCCCAGCAAGAAGCCAAGTGTCTGTATAGGAGAACAATTTTAGTTTTCAATGGAACATCTTCCAGAAGATAAAGAGTCCTGTTGCTACACCCTGTTTTGGGGGGGAAATGGGAACAATTTAATACAAATTAACAATGTAAACGACATGTGAAATTGAGAAGCAAAAGAACCAATCTAAATTGATTCATTATTTAAAAATGCTATCATATGGCAAGCTGATAGATAACCCTAGATAGATGTGATTTTGCTTTTGTTGATGATGATGATGGCAAGCTGATGGATAATGAAAGCTCAATGAGAGCCTCTACAAATGGCAAGCAGTTAAGAGGTAGGTGGTGTTCTAATAAAACGAATTCAATATTGGCTGGAAGATGATTGTCCTATTCACTTTTGGTGTATGGTTTGGCAATCAGCCTCTTCACCAAATGTATCCAACTGTTTTGCTTTTGGCCTCTTGTAAGAATGCTATGGTCACTGATTACCCAGATGTACAAGAAGACAGAAAGGTTGTCTCCTACACATCCAAAGAAATCTTAAAGTTTGGCAGTTTGTCAGTCTAATAAGAGATCTTCAGCAGGTATGTGTACCCACCAAGGAACTGATTACCACATTTGACGGCCTGAGACATGTGGTATGTTTTCCATTAAGCCCTATTACAAATTGCTTTTGTTAGTGATGCCATTCTGAAAATTTTCCCTATTTGGCAGTCACTTAAGGGGGCTTCCAGACAATTTGGTTTTCTGCTGGTTAGCAGATCTTGATAAAATTGTGACAAAGAACCACTCGAGAAGTAGGATAGATTGTCAGCAATGGCTGTAATGTGTTTGCAATCAGCTGAAGGAGTGAATCACCTCTTAATCCACTGACCTTTCTTAGGTAGTTTCTTTGTCTACCTTCGCTTCTCAATGTTATTTGAGTGACGCCAAAATCTGTTGTATTGCTGATTAATTCTCAGTGTAAAGAAGGCTTTCATTCAACGTGTTTAGTGTTCTTTGGAAACTTCTGCTCCCAGATATCTTTGGTTTTTTTTGAATAAAATATACTTGGTTATTTCGGCACAGAAGAAATGAAAAGGTGTTATTAGTCCTCTTTCTGAGGTGAAAGAACCTGTCAAGGCATAGGTTTTCTCTTGGATTTCAGTCACAAAAGAATTAGTCATTCTTGGCAAGATAACTTCTATCATGCAATGGCTGATCACCTGGGATTTGTAAGTAGTCGCATTTGCTACCTAAATGGACTCCTTCAAATGGTATGTTGAAATTGAACTTTGATGGAAGCTTGTGGTTAGGGAAATTCAAAGCAGGTTAAGCAAATATGGATTCAGTGACCATTTAGGGAAGACATCAAATTTATTTTCTGGTGCTACGACAGTGACTTCAGCTAATAAAGCTTGGAATTATGCACTGCTTATAGGTTGCAGGGAATCAGCTAAACAGTCATTTACATGATATGGTGGAAGGAGACACCTTTGGTGATTACGGTGGTCTGTTTCCTTGGAAATTAGCAGATTGGGTGGATGAAATCCAGGATATGGCTAATGTTCAGCAGCTCTCTTTTTGCATGTTGTACGATCTGCCAATTATGAAGCAGACAAATTAGCTGGTTTCAGGATGACAAACTCCCTTTGTCTGCCCTCTTAGTTTTCCCTCTTAGTTTTCCTTCCTATTTTGAATAAAATTGGTATCATTTCAAAAAAGGAGAAAAAATCCTATTGGCTATAGTATACTCATCTATATCGAGCTCCTAAGCATGTTGAAAGCAGAGAATATTTTCCACCAGCATTCAGTTTCTGTTTTTAATTTTATTTTTCCTTTTCCCTGTAGGCAGGACTCCCAATGTTACACAGTTGATAAGTGCTCCTATTGCAACCATAAAGGTTGTGGCTTTGAGTCCTATGGGTGTCAAATAGGAAATATGCCAATGGAAGATGATTTTGCAATCCAATTATAAGTGGCAACCTTAGATGAGATAAATAGCTCTGCCTATGATGGTGATAATGATCCCAACGAAGGAGTTAAGGACAATTTCTCGACTTAAATACTTCCAATACCCAAACTTGTTAGAAACTCTGCTAAAATTGCCAAGTAGATGGACAATGTTGAGAAATTCTTTCAAGGTTCAGAATAAGAACAAGAAATGCTCATATTATTCTTACAAAATTAATAACTATCTTACAATGCGGGCGACAACATTTCCAGTTGTGAGTTTTCCAGGACCATAAATAACTCCAGGATAAACAAGAATAATTGGCATCCCATCCGATGCTGCCTGTAGAGCAATCTTATCTGCGGCAACCTTGGATCTCTCGTATTCAGTGCAGAAGTACATCTCATGATGAATCTGCCATTTTGAATAACGATCATCAGCAATGGCTTGCTTAGTGTCATAAACGAGACAAAGTTGAAGAAAGATGGAATGCTTGGTGTAAAAAACAAGAAAAAATTGGACGGAAGAGGAAACAAACTAAGTACTTCATTATACTAAAATGAGCTAATTGATGGAATCATAATATGCAAAACAGATATTGCTGTTTTAATCAGATTTATGGGCACATCAGATATGATGAATCTACTACACCTGCTTCTCATCTGCAATGTATCCATCAGTTGGTCCCAGAGCGAAAAATGATGATGTATATATTATCTTTTGTGGAGTGTTCGCCTCTTTATAAGCTCTGAGGATATTTTTCAAGCCTTCTACATTCACCTATAGAAGTAACAATGCATGTGCTTATATAAGAGCTTAACAATCAACAACAATGATTAACCAAGAAACTTCTAAAGAAAAGTATAACCATGAAACTAATGTCATTAGGCATAGTTTTCTTGAACATCACGATAAGTCCAGAAGTAGATAAAAAATGCAGGCAATTCATGATCAATGAAACAAGGAAAGAGAAAAATCCTTCACTGACTAATTCATACTGATAACCAAGAAGACTCCAATGAAATGCTCTAACTCCTGACGTAGGACAGGTCACAGATGACTATTTGAATCATTTACATCTCCAGAAGTGGTCTCGGAAGTCTCAAAGTGGTTATAATGTCCAATTTGATCACCAAAATCCCCTATGAGATATTATTACAATCAGCACAACAGGCTCTGTGATATAGTCAATGCTTTGTCATTCTGTGTCTATTTTGACTGCCAAACTCCATTGCTTTAGGGGTTGAATGGCTAAATATAGTCGAACTTCCTATTTTTAGTAAAATTTTGTTTAGAGATGTTTTAGTTGCTTTAGGAGTATGGGAGTGACTTGTTGGCTAGAGCTACCTAATTAGCAATTTTTTTGAAGGATTGATTGGAAAGTTTTATTATTTTTTGTAAAGTAGATTTTTTTGGAGAGAAAACTAAAAAAAATTTATTGAAAGATAAAAAGGTACAAAGAAAACAAAACAACAAAAGAAACGGTCTAAAATGATTAGACCAAAAAAAAAAAAAACAAGTAGTGCATCTCCGCACTACATCAAGACAAAACAATCTTCATACAAAATGTCCCCAAAGATCCCTTTTATAAGTAAAAAACCCCAGATATTGAGTTGTTGATCTCATTCTTGACTAGGAAATCTGCCACATCATTTGTTGTGCGACTAACATGGGCAAAGGAAACATCCGATCCTGATGCTAGACTCTAATCTCCCTTGCAATGGTAATAATCCTTTAGGGAGGTCACTTTACGCCCTTGGCCCATTTAATTACGTTTGCCGAGTCCCCTTCTATCACTAGTTGACATTGTCCGAAGACTTTCCAAATTGCCAAAGATCTCCTAATGCTAAGGAGTTCCGCATCATTTGAATCTCTAATCCCTAACGACTTCGTGAAGACCATTGATGACAGACCACAATGGTTCCTAAGAACACCCCTGTCCCTGCCGGACCCTGTTTTCCCCTCGAAATTCCATTACCATTGTACTTCATGACATCTTGTTGAGGGGGACACCAACTGATATAGGACTGAACAATCCTACTTCCTTCCAACCCTCCTAGGATGCCAAAAATCAGTAGGTTTAAGCCCCTTAAACTCCTTTCTAGATAACAACCACATGCACAATCTCCATTTTGCCCTTTGAAAAAGATCATTAACCTCGGAAGACTTTCCTTCAAAAATTCTAGAGTTCCTTTCTTTCCATTGGATTATTTTTAATGTTTCAAAATGAGTGCATAAGAGAAAGCTTAAAGACTTCCCTGATAGAAAAGAAGATGTGGAAGTATTGGTTGGTTTAGGCAGATATGTAGTAGAACAAAAACAATTCCTAGTATGAAGATGAAGAGTCAAAAGGTGACAACTAGAATGTACTAGAGGAAGAGGGAGGCCGTTGAAGACGTGGGTTGAGGTCATAAGCATAGTTTAAAAACTCGAAAAAATTCAGGTGAGTTAGTCTGAGTTGACTTGACTCAATGGGATTTCAAGCCAAGTGAGTCAACGAGTGTTACCGAATTTTTACGAGTTGAGTCCAAAAACTCAGCCGAGTTACTAAACTTGATAAGGTTTTGGGTTGAGTTCGAGTTTTAAGTTTTTGAACTAGGGTCACTAGACATGATGTGATGGAATATGGGATGATGGAGAACATGATTGCTGATAGGTTACAGTCGAGAAGTTGAACGTGAATAGTAGATCCTAGATAGATAAAACAGGTTTTGATGATGATGACTAGTTTCTTGTTAGGAGTTCATGTGAATTGAACAACTGAATGAATTATTCAAGAGTCAATCTCATTAGTTCCCTAGGAAGCTCGAGACATCCTTTCTTTGATTCAGCTGGAACTCCACAGGCTTTGGCATGTCCATTTACACAGGATCCCAAGGGAAAACAAAGCAGCTCATTGTCTTGCAGTCCTTCGCCCGTTGACACTGCTCTATACCTCGGCTGCCCGACGGACATAATTGAAATACTTGGAAATGAATGCCCTTAGTTTTGTTGTGTTTTGTGGGCATCTATCTTTGTTGTCTGTCAGTCTTGTTATGTTTTGTTGTTATGAATCAATTATGTATCCGGTGGTATGGCATAAACTTTAATCTTTATATGTACTCAATTTTAGTGTTAATAAAATGTATCTACTACTTATAAAAAATGAATTATTCAATCTTATTTCACAAGAATTGAAAGATTTCTTTGTTCTTCCTTGTGGATTCAAAGGTTTGTTAGAGGGGTGATGTTCTCTTTTTCTATCATCTTTCTATGTTGTGTCACTCACCTAGAGGTAAAGGTATTTTGACACAAGTGAAAAATATTGCTCCTTTTCCAACATGCAAAATGATGAAATACCCTTTCTTGCAAGTTAGTGAGAGCATTTTCATTGGAATGCTCATGGTTGCTGCAAGAACAGTATAACAAAGGGATTCAAACTCCACAGCTCTATTTGACAATATACACAACAACAGTCTTAATTATCCACTAACTTGTTTACCCACAAGGGTGTAGTTCAACTGGTTGCCTCCCGCCTCAGAAAGCGGAAGGTTGTGGGTTCAAACCCTCATGGCCTAACCTTGGTGTGCCCTAGGGGTAGTGGGCTCACCCGTGGGGGTTTTACGCTAGGTATCCCGCGGTTTCCCACACGTAATTTCAAAAAGACTTGTTTATATGGAATTGTGTGAACTCAACTGCAACAAGGGGCACTTTAGTCATTTGACCTTATGAGCAACTTTTAAAAAGAAAAAAAAGGAGTGAGTTGGAGCCTTCCATTGAGGTGTACTAAGAGTGCAACTTGGCTTGGGCCTAACCCGAGCTAGCATGAAAAACTTGAAAAATTCAGGTTGTGTAACACCCCGGATTTTCAAGTTATAAATATTTACGGAAATTACTCATTTAATTTGTGAATTTTAGATATGGATCTTATATGGGTAAAGTGTTGGGTCTTTGCCCAATTAAGATCCAATGGATATGTTATAAGTTCAATTTAAAATAAATGGGTAAGATGTGTTTAATTGGGTCAAGGTTGTTTATTTGGGTCAAATGCCCAATTGGGACCTAATGGGTCATGGTTAACTTGGATGACCACCAAGTTAGTTCAATTTAAAATTAAAAGGGCTGAATTTAATTAGTAATGCATTATATATAAACAAGGGATATAAATTAATTGTTATGCGTATGATGTGTTAGAATATCTTGAGAAGATATCTAAGATTAATTTGAAAGGATGCATGGCCGAATATGGGGTATGCAAGTCTATGACTATGCGCATAAAGGGATCATGCAAAGATTTTAGGAATGATAAGTATTGTATGGCCGTGTATGACATTGTTAGATTGGAAGGTAGATAAAAGAGAGGCAAGAGGGGCGCATGGCACCTTCTATTTAGGATCAAGAAGAAGTTTTTATAAAGGAAAGCGAGAGGGGCGCATGGCACTATCTAAGTATAGATTGGACCAATTAAAAGGTAGATACAAGAGAGGCAACAAGAAGGGGCGCACACCATCTTCTAAAAATAGGACCAAGGAGAGTCTTATAAGGAAAAGGCAGCAAGGGCGCATGGCACTCACTAATTAAGAGAGGGGCTCACGGCAATTCCTATGTATAATACACGGCTGAAAATATTACTTGCTATTTTAGCAAGATAGGACCGAATAGAGGTTAATAAAAGGAGAGAAGGAGAGGCACACGGCAATACACAAATCAGCAAGGGTCTTGACGCTGGTGTGCTTGGCAAGAAGGTGTTCTCAGTTTTGTGAAAGATCAAGGAGGAGAAGAGGCTAAGGAAAGAAGAAGATTGGAAGAACAAGAACAACCGAGGGAAAACCGGAGGAGTCGCAAAACCGGTTAGTATATTTGATAATTTTGTTTAAAAGATAAAGAACCATAGGGTTCGGCCAAGGTGTATGGCCGAACCCCATGGAAGAGAATTGATGGATGATTTGGTAATTTCAATGAAAACAATGGACCCACCATGGCCGAACCCCATGGAAAGACATGATTAATGTATGTATTTTTAATGAGGAAAACCATGGGAGTTGGCTAATAAATTTATATGGTTTTAATGGATGTTTTTGGTGAGTTTTAATGGAAGGTTATTGGTTATATTCTAAGGGATGAAAACCATGGAAAGACATGGTTTAAATTATGGGAATTTGTTGGTAAAGGTCTATGATTTTAGAGGGTTTAAATGGAGAAGCAATGGTTATGAGGGATGGCAAAGTTGTAAATGTTGGCCAAATTAAAAGATCATGGGTTCGGCCATGGTGTATGGCCGAACCCCATAAGGTTTAATTATGGATTTAAATTATTAAGGAATTTATATTGGAGTTGGTTAATGAATCCATAGGGGTTTAAATGGTTAAATAAAAAGGGTTGTACCATAGGGTTCGGCCATGGTGTATGGCCGAACCCCTATGGAGGTGTATTGGGATTTTAATGAATGTTAATTGACAAATTATGGAAGGTGGAGATTAAATTGGAAAGTTTCTAATTATGGAAGGTGGAGATTTAATTGGAAAGTCTCTAATTATGGAAGGTGGAAATTAAATTGGAAAGTCTCTAATTATGGAAGGTGGAGATTAAATTGGAAAGTCTCTAATTATGGAAGGAACCTTGAATTATGATTCAAATATGGAAATGAAAATGGAAAGTTAGACATCATAGGGTTCGGCCATGGTGCTTGGCCGAACCCCATGAATCAATGGTGGATCATGTTTGGATTAAGAAATTGTTATGGATCATTTAAAGGGGTTATTTGGAGTGTTATGCATGATTAAATAAATGCAAGGACCTATGTTTTGGAATCTAAACCTAAGGTGATGAAGGTAATGGCAAAGTTGTAATTAAAGGCTAAAATGAAAGATCGTGGGTTCGGCCATGGTGTATGGCCGAACCCCATGAGGTCCTTTATGGACTTAAGTGGTTAAGGAATTTTTATGGGACATATATGGACCTAATATGTTTAAAGGAATCGGTTATGAATTATTTTAAAGGGTCATTGGGAGTGTTATGAATGTTTAAATAAATGAATGGACCTATGTTTTAGAACTCAAACATAAGTTGATGAGGCCAATGGCAATTTGGTAATATCGGCTGAAAATGATAAACCATGGCCGAACCCCATGAGGATTATGTTTATGGACTTAAACAATATTGTAAATTAAACGGGACATGTTTTAATTGATTAATATGTTATAAGGTAACGGGATCTCATAAGGTGTGTACGATCGTGAGCGGTTACCGGACGAAAGACGCAAGGACACGTTAGTGGTCTTTGGTAGGATTCCACCTCTTTGAAACCATGGGTTGAATACAATGTTTTATCTTATTTTGATGAATTTACGTTGCAAATGATATGTTTCAAATGGTGATTTTAAATATGTTTATATGATAAAATAACATGTGTTTCAAATGGTGATTTTAATGCTATATTTACATTATAAAATAGCATGTGTTTCATTGGCATCTCATGCATGACATGGGGTGAAGGATATGTAACCGGAGGGGCCACACTCCGTCGGGGCGTCCGAAAAACCTATGTAGGATACCTCGATGGTGAAAATCCCATCAAGTAGAAACCTGAGGAGCCTACACTCCGTTGGGGCATCCGAAAGACCTATGTGGGGGTTAATTGGAATACCTACTGGGCGCGTTATTCTAACGCCCTACTTCTACCCTAGTGGATGATAAAGGAAACAAGGAGAACGCTGAATGCGAAACGGGCCAGGCATAGGAGCTTGGAGGATTATAGTGTATATTTTGTTTAAGATACTCATGGGCTTGTAATTTGAGTATCTAGAATTCGGATTGTAATAACTTAATGAATTTGCTATGGTTGGATGTTTTATTCGATAATTAATAAAGACTTGACGTACTTTGCTATCTGAAATGGAATAGAACTTGGTTCTATTATGATTCCTCATGTTATGATTATAATTCCGCAGTTTTGATGTTATTCCGCATGTTTGAATTTGTTATGTGTGAACTGTTTTCATGGACTTAGTCCATGCACACATAGGGTTGGCCAGTTAAGGGTCGGATTTTGGAAATTCGGACTTAACTCGCCTCGTGACTGTCCCGCTCTCTATCACTCTTTGTTATAAAAAAAAAAAATAGACTCTGATTTTCGGAAGAGAAAGCGAGTGAAAAAGGGCGGGGCGTTACAGGTTGGGATTGACCCAGTCTTGAGCCTAGTTCATTTTTGGGCTCAAAATAGCATACCTGAATTTGAATTTGGCTCAAGCTGGGTCAAGTGCATCTAAGTTTGGCCCAAAAACTGAAATTTGAATGAAAACAATAGATACCTAATTTTCTTTAATTACTATTATGTATAATATAAAATTTATGTAATTTATAATTACATTTTTATAAAATAATACAAACAAACCCAATTTGGGCCAAAAGAACCAAACCTTGACTATGCTAAATATACATTTTAGGTTTGAAATTGGGCTCAATTCTTACAAATACAAATCGGTCTAGGCTCGAGCTTGAATAAATCAATTCAACTAGGCCCAGGCTTGGGCCCTTTTATTACAAATGAGGCCTGGGCTGTGATTGGCTCCAAAACAGGACTGCCTGCCATAAGGTACACACAGCAATCAGAAGAGATTTTTCCTGATAACTGCTTTCATTTTGTTGTCCATAGGAACAGAGACGAATTTGCCTTTCGAGCGTGCAAATGTGCTTCCTTAAATCGAACCCCGTCCAAAACTTGTCCGAACATGCAGTAAACAAACGGATTTAAATAGATATACCAACCTGTTAGGCTAGGCTCGAGCTAAATTCTTGAGCCCATTTATATAAATGGTCGGGCTCAGGCTTTTGCAAGAAGCCCATGAAAGTCTTTGGGCTTTTCAGCCCTTTTATCCAATATATTTGTATATGTGTATACCTAGTCCATCTTTCTCTCTTAAAGATTATTTTAAAATTACTTAGAAGTCTAACCATTTAGATTAAAAGGAAAAATGATGAACTTCAAATGGACTAAATTTAAATTAAAAATTTAATATCTAGACTCTTAATCTTAATGATCAAAGTCAATGCTACGAAGACAAGAATGTTGGGTGACTTTGACCACTAAAATCAAGCGACTATAAATTGAGTTTTTAGCTCAAATTTGGTTCATTTGTAGCTCATCATATCTATTTTTAATATAAATCGTTGGATTTTTAATGGTCTCAGGCAGGTGGCCTAAGGCATAGTATTTTCCAAACGGGTGGACTAGGCTTTAACCTTGTGAAGCTTGATTGGTTCAGGCGGGCTCACGCTTATGTATATAAAAATGAGCTCAGGTTGCCACATAGCCCGACCCGAACCCGGCCCATGAACACCCCTACTGGAGGCGAGGCATGAATTGTCCACTGTTCACATAGCCTCAATTCGTTACCAACTCTCAACAATTACAAGAAATAAAAACTGGCCCCATTTGTATGGCACGAATTTGAAAGCGGATTTTCCAAGAAACCCATTCCAAAATGCATTGGGATGGATCGGGGATGAGGACAGATGACAATCCTAGATTTTACAAACCAGATGTCCATTGCCAGCACAAATCCAGAAACGATAACGTATGAATTTCAACTTTCCGTATAACCAAACAGCATTTTTTTAAGATAACGCAGATTCAGATAAACAAAGGCGAGTGCAGCTATTTTTGTCTTGCCTCGGAAGTGTCTTCAGAGAAATCCACTTTCCAGGTTTCGTTTTAATGGAGACTAAATATTGCTGAGAGATGAGGGAAAAGGATGTGCGTACGGAGAAGAATCGAGAAGGGTCTGGAAGCCAGGGTTCGACGAGAGCCGCCACGTGGAAGATGACGTGGCAGTCGGAGAACGCGGCGAGGAGTGAATGATAGTCGGTTACGTCGCCGTAGGACAGCTCAATGGATCCATCTTGAGGCAGAGGAAGGGAGGAGAGGTCGCTGGTGGGCCGTACCAAGGCCCGTACGGAATAACCGTCTCTGACAAGTGCGTGGCAGAGATGGCTCCCCAAATATCCGGATGCGCCGGTCACCAAGACCTTCATTCTCTCTCCTCCAGAGTCCTTCATTCTCTCTCCTCCAGAGTCCAGTCTTCCCGTCCTCTTCTATGCATTAGTCTAAGAAGACGAAAAGCCAATGGATGTGCAACAGCTTCACTATTTGACTCGGCCCGACTCGTTTAATAGAAAATTTGATCCAACCAGAACTCGTTTATTAGCAGATACATTGAGCTCAAAAGAGGGCTAAAAGTGTGAAATTGGGCTGAGTTGGTCTCCAATGCAAAGTCGTGCGGGCGCCATGTAAGCTTAGAGCGAACAGTATCACACTGAGCCAAGCCCTAAACTCGGATTTTTTGGCCAGGCCATTACAAATGGTATCAGAACTGAGTTCAACACTTGGACTGTGTGGGCCTTCCACTAGATTCATCTGGTCAAATAGAAGGCGGCTCTGAACTTAAGAGGAGTAGATTGAAATGACCATGACCTAGAAAAGCCCAGAAGCTGAGAGCAAGAGAAGGCTGAAATGGTGAAATTGGGGTGTGTTATATCCCAGTTGGACTGACACCCAGCAGTGGGAATGGCCTGTGTGGATGTTGTAAAAGTCCCACATCAGAAATGGAGGAAGAATGGAGGGGGTTTATAACTAGTAGCGCCCCTCCCATCAGCGTGACAAGCTCCAGATGTGGAGGGTGGACTCCCGTTGGCACACGTGCTAGGAACAAAGCCTTGAGGGTTGCCACGGGTGTCCAGGTGGACTCCTGGGACTTGTGGGACCAAAGAGGACAATATCATGTGGGGGTAGAACCACATTTCGTTATGCAACTCTCATTTCATGTGACGCATTTTTGGTCTACCTGTTGGGCCAGATCCAATGCAAAGCTGTATGGGTCCAGAGCAGACAATATCACGCTGAGCCAAGCCCTAAGCCCGAATTTTTGGGCCAGACGGTTACGATATACTTCTTTAGAAAAATCTCCATCTTTAGAAAAATAAACAAACTCAAATTAAATTTAAAATATATCCAAATTAAACAAAATTCGACCCAAATTTGACACGAATCAACCTATTGCCTAGTGGAACACTTACTGGACAAGGTTGTTTTTTAAATATTAAAGTGAATCACATATCTTTAGATAAAATATGTAGAAAAGAATAAATAAATTAAATTTGTAAAATTTAAGCCTATTAGATCATTTTAATCATATGATTTTAGACTTTAAAAATGTAATTGTCATAGGTTTTTGACTTTTAATTATCCATCTCATAAAATTCTAATGATTGAATTAATTAATTTCTTTAAATTATATTATTTAAAGAGTCTTCTATCTATCTCATCCTGTATATAATAAATGTACAGTATTTTCATTAAAAATGAGAACTCTAGTCTCTTTAGAGCTGCCCATAACTAACCCATTTAACCAAATCAAATTTAATATTCAACTTCATCATCAAGTGAAATTTTGTCAAAAGCAAACCTTTTTTTTTTTTTTTAGACTAGCATATGGTATCTATACACCTAATTGAAGTTTAGAGTAATCCCAATTAATATATGAAATCACCTTCAAACCTCATGTATTAGGATAAACTGAAAAATCATTGAACATGAGACTTCTACCCTAATAAAAATAACCTATTTAAATGAGTCAAAATATTCATGTTAAATTTTATTTATTTTTAAGATAGGATTCAAGCGAGTTAAAATTAGCAAAAATTGTAGAATTTCTATAATGCTCCACTTTTAGAAGCTTCTACACACTGCTACAAGACTACACATTTTCATGATATTCTAAAACATTCTTTAGAATTCTATAAGTCTCCATAGAATTCTAAACTCTTCTACAAAACTCTAGAGTACTCTATATGACTTCTTGAATATTTTGGAATCTTTTGCTACATTCGAGATTATTTTCTCATGTTTCGGACTATTCTTGAGCATTTCGGAAATCTCTACACACGTGGAACCTCCATTCTTAAGTTTGGCCACATCTCATCCACACTTTTTACACCGAAGTCAACCCTCCCGTTTGCTCGACTTATCACAGAATTTTGACCCGTGACAATAGGAAAAAAAATTACAAAAGCTTCAAAGACTCGT
Organism: Chimonanthus salicifolius; assembly: GCA_013350335.1. Classification (NCBI taxonomy): domain Eukaryota; kingdom Viridiplantae; phylum Streptophyta; class Magnoliopsida; order Laurales; family Calycanthaceae; genus Chimonanthus; species Chimonanthus salicifolius. The sequence continues at coordinate 12,808,930 of CM023537.1, read as the reverse complement.
GCTCCATTCCAAGGGCTCATATTTAATAAAGGCCAAAGAACAAAATAATATGAGATTATGAGCAAAGTAAATCTCACTTGTTAATGTTGATTTACCCATTAGAGACATGTTTAAAGCTTATCTAAGGCATGCTTTTCAAGAGTCTAGATTCTCTAGAAATGAACTATAAGCTCTCACGGTCTCGTCATTAAAAAATTATTTAAGTTGTCTTCATTACATCTGACGCATTAAAAGGTATCAACAAGAGAGTAGATACTTTAGAGTGCTTTATCAAAACTCACTTGTAGAGAATCTATATTTATATTTCAAAACTCATTTCCAACCATGTATTATCCTTTCATCCCAATTGATCACACAAACTATTTCTATTAACAAGTCCATCATCAAACCTGAGTCCAATTTTAACTAAAATAAAAACCACCACCAAAATCCATCCATCATTATGATCATTTACATTGTAAAAATAAAGATTTTTCCAACAACATGAGTCAATTTTTTTTTGAGATTTACATGTGGGAAATTTGGACACAGTCCAACAATATAAGTCAATTTTAGTACATAACAACATCCAACAATGATGACAATAGGACAATTAGCCACTTTGGTTTCAAGAATGATGTTTAATAGAATAGAATGGAACGGATTAGAACTAAGACTTGGACTAGGTTATCCAACCCATTTGATTCTATTCTCATTTACACACACGTGTACAAATATTAAGTGGGAGAAACTACAAAATGCCTAGCAGGCCCCCACATGGTACCCACTTTATGTTGAATTTGATTCTTTAAAATTATTTTTTTCTTTTTGAAACTTAGATATACTTTTTTATAATTTTTATTTGATGTATTCTCATTATTGAATTAAATATGATAAAATATTTATTCAATAGTTTATTTTTAATCTCAAAAAATCAAGTGCTAACATTATTCAATGGATCTCATTTTTTAAAATATGATAACTCTCACAATTATCTATCCATCCATATATTTTTTGTAATTATCATGTAAATCCCTTTATCTGATAAGGTTTACGGGCTTCTCAGCCGAGCCACTGCGAGATGAGCCCTATGCCCCTATATTAAAGTTAGAAATAAGAAAAACTCAGACAAATTAATCTAAATTGACTCAAGTCTAGTCAAGTTTCGAACAATGACGCATACACATACTTTAAGTTTAAGAACTTGAAAAAACTTGAGCAACTCAGACTGAGTTGTCTCAAATCAAGTCCAAGTGTCAGGTTTTCTAACAATGCCACGGACCCGGTCACATGTTCCTTATCTCTTTACACCCAATCATCCCCTAATTGGATCTAAATCTCTTGCCAAATTTTAAAGCTTTAGCTGATGCCAATTATTCCTTTTCCACAGACACAGTTTCGGCAAATACTATCAACGATCAATTAATATGCATCCCACCTAATGACTAGACCAACATGATTTTTTTCAAAAAGAGTTGAGAATTTAAACGAATAATTTTGACACACATTTATATAAAAAACACTAGTTTTTCATTTTAAAATCGTGGGTCTTGATCTCTCTCAGTCAGCAGCAATAAGAATGTTTATCCAACACAATAACCCTCGAAGATAACTGAGTATAGTGTATGGTCATGATTTTTACAGCAAATGGCCATTTTCATCATTCCTCTTATTTCCAAAACACCCGAACTGAATAGTTCAGCCTGGTTACAAACTGATGATTTACTGTACATTTTTTGCAAAAAAAGGAACAAATATGGAAATATTCTTCGATGCAAGTAGCAGAAAAGCTCAACCTGTGGTCAACAGCTTCAAATGGTACAGAATAAGTTCGATCCGAAGCGCCTCTTCAACATCAAAAGTCATAGAGCAAGCATACTTCCATCCAGCAAGCTCTGGTAATATTCTGCTACAACATTTCTGATCACGATCTCATAGCCTCGAACGGCGTATACATTTGATAGGATTAAAAGGACGCGAAGAACGGATGATCTGCCTATCCAAGGAACCAGCTGGCCTTATGTCCCAATCTTCTATGTTCTTGGGAACGCAAACATCAAAAAGAATTTTACCAAGAACACCATGGGCATTAATCCTTGGGGGATTCTGCAAATGAATCAACCTTTCCTTCTGTTCATCCTGTAGTGAACTCACACCTTTACTTTCATGGTACTCCAGAGAGCTAGGCAAGAAAAAGTGATCACTCGGTCCCATTGCAACTCTTCTTAGACTCTGGTTTGAGCTCTCTGCTGCTTTACGTAAATTATTGACTGACTCAGATATTTTATTGCATGCTCCTTCCAAGCCCATTCTTTCCCTGTCGAGTCGTTGTATCCTCCGTACATAAATAAAAGCTGCCTTTTCAAGTAATTCTTTTACAGCATCCCTGTAATCAACTCGGTGATGCTTATAGTGACCTGCATGAGGGTATTATATCACTAATCCGGCTTAATTTGATCCAAGCAAGTAACTCCTAGAGGTTGTTTGCTTGTAAAGAAAAAAGAGAGCTAGATTTGAGTTCTTTGATTCACAAAAAAGCTGAAATTTATTGTTGTTGACTCCTCAATATAAATGAACTGTTGAAAACATGACTTTGTCTTGAAAAATTTTAGCTGGTTTTCAAGGTTCCATAACTACTTAAGAGATTCATCCAATTTTTCACTGCCTAAAGTCAGCAAGGAATAAAATCCAAAACTTCCTTCCCATGTGCACCTAGCATTTAAAAGAACCTTTAAGAAGCATACTCTCATACAGGTTCCATCCAAGAACCTTTTTGGTCAATTTTTTTGCATACCAGCTGACATTTTCCAGCTCAGCATTTTGTCACTTTTAAGTAGCATAGGTCCTATTACAACCTCTGGAGAACTCATGTTCTCCCATCTTCTCGGCCCAAAGTGAGGGTTTGGGGGTGTTGGTTATTTTTGTATGAATATTTTTCAGAACACGTTATGTAATGATAAATATTTCTGAGCAGCAACTTCTTTACATGATTTTTTCTAGTTCTAATAGAAACGTAGAACTTAGAAAGCGAACGCCAATTTGTTTTGCAAACCCAGATAGCTGGTACAAAATGGTTTGATGATAATGATGTACGGCTTTGGTGACAATAATGTTGACAAATATCGCACACTTTTGAGGTAGAGAAGCAACAATATTGTTAGAGATTCAAAAAACACAACAGTGGAGTCAATCCTCTATGAACAATGTATTGGAGCAAAGCACATCAAATATCCGTGTAAATCCTGGCTACTAGTTTTGTCTTATACCCATTTAGCCAAGTAATTTCAGTTTGACATTAGAGACTGATTGTAAAGGTCCACTTCTTGGAAATAAGAGCAGATAGGTACTTGCTAATAGTAGGCATCAAGAAGTATTCATGCATGGATGTTTACCAATCCCTGTTTCAGCACTGTCCTTTGGAGCATCAAAAAACATACCTTGAGTTGAGTGAGTTACTTTTAATTTTAGCAGTTTCAAATCTGATTTGAGCTATCTCGATTTTTTCAGAAAATATGTAGGAAGTCAGTAAGGCAACATGTTACATCTGATTTCATGTTCTCCAGTCTAAAATTCTCCAAAGTCTATGTAAATTTTGTCATTTGCTGCATTTATTTTACTATAAAACCAATGGTTCTACGAGTTAGACTGATACCAGATGATAAGAACAATAACAAGTTTAACAACAAAAAGGTTCTAACCAATCATGCATGGGGTCTAATCGAATAATGAATTTTAACTATATATGTATTCAAGTCAAGGTCAATGGTGAGAAAAACTGAAGAGGAAAAGCATTCAAGTTGGTACTTTATACGAGGTCAGGAAACTAGTTACATTCAAAACAATGTCTAGTGATGATATTTGATATCAAGATTCGTGAACCTATAGAAGGAACAAAGTGACTGTATTTTGGATAGAGATGATGGTCTGTGCCAGAGACATGGAAAGAGGCAAGAATCACCTCATAGTGCTGTCCAATCACAGTACATAAGTTTTAACAAGTGAAGCTATTTAGATGCTGGTACAAGTGTGTGAAATATATGAGCAAGTGTCCAGCAGTGCTGAGACCCCTCATATTGCAGGGTCAGAAATGAGACAACACTAATGTGCTGCATCGAGCTATTGGTTAAGATGTAAAATAGGTCTTGTAATCCTAATGACTGATGGTTGAAAGATTTTTTTTGTGTGTGAATAAAAATACGTCTTGTATCCCCATCCCACGTGGACGTGACACTAATCTCATGGATACAGAAACCATGCGCAAGTAGCATTCATTGGGTTACAATGGTCGAAAGAAAGTTTGAGTTTAAAATAACATTTATTTGAATATTCACATGTTACAACAGTAATAGCAAATGCATGCAAGAATACAATAGAAATAGAAAATGGAACCCATTAAAAAAAGTATTCTTGTTCCATTGTATAAATGGGTCAAAGGTAATTAAAAGCCTTTTAAGCTAATAAAATCTCCATTTACAGATATGATACACAGTAAGGCCTCGTTCACTTGATATATATTAAATATAGATCTCATGGGAGCAAACTGTTTGCTTTTTAACAGAAGTCTCTATTCACTATGGTCTTTATCAATTTTGAAGCATGAAGCATGAACGTCAAACAACCATAGTATGAAAAATTGAAGGGTTATAAGTATGAGGAACTAAAAGAAGGGTGAGACCAATAAAACTTGGAATGAGGTGGAAAGAAACAACATCCTAGATTGGGAGTAATGGAGAAGATGATTTTTTATAGAGTTGAATGAAAAAAGAACTCATAAAGTTGACTCCAGAGACAAGGTATCATGATGATAATGATGTTGACGTTGTTGATGCTGAATAGAGTTTCATATCATACTCCTTGCATTTACCTAACATGAATGTTCATGCTGAATAGAGTTTCATATCATACTCCTTGCATTTACCTAACATGAATGTTCTCCTAACATGAATATAGAACAAAATGCTCTCCCTCCCTCCCTCCCTCCCTCCCTCTCTCTCTCTCTCTCTCTCTCTCTCTCTCTCTCTCTCTCTCTCTCTCTCTCTCACTCTCACACACACACACAGTTTTGATGTCTTTTCTCTGTAACTAAATTTAAACCTATCTTAAGCTCATTCATCATTCACTATGATGAAATAATTTATCCGTTAAGAGTAGGACATACCTACATGAGGGGAGCTGTTCCACTTCACTACTTTAACATCCCCACAGAGATCTTGAAGACGCTGAGCAAAATTACACGCAACTTGATACGGAGCAAGATCATCATCCTCTGAGCAAAAAATGAGAAATGGACCCATGTTCTGCATAACAGTGAAATCAAATAAATTGAATGGAAAAATGAAAACAGTGAACAGATATCTGCAAAGACAACTTACAACTGATGAGTAGAGAGTCTGCCAATACTCAGCACGCTGTGCTTCAAACCTATTTAGGAAGAGAAAATCCAGACTGGAAGAAATTCCTTGAGCAATCCATGATAATACTCTTGGTGGTTGGGACATTTTGAGAACAGATGGATGAAGAACAAATTTTGTTCCCAAATCACTGACGAAGTCAACAGGACAGGAATCATATATATGGCCAGAAACACAGTCTCTAATAACTTGATATTTTTCCTGCAGAAGTAATAAATAAAAATCAGTAACCACAATAACCCTACCAAAAGCCAATAACACTGGCATGTGGGCCGATAAACCAAAAAAATAAGAGCAGACTCAAACTAAATAGATGGTACAGTAAAACTGAAACTAAATGATATGAGAACCTCCAATAACACATGAATTGCTAACTCAATTTCTTTCTTTTCACATAATTTGAAAATTTTATAGGTTCAAATGAATCTAGAAAAAATTCATAACCAGATAAGAAACCATAAGTTGGAATACCACCAATATTGCCATTTCTACCACAGAAAGGAATAGTCTGGCAAAGAAAATATGCAAAAGATTAATGATAACTAACTTCCACTTTTTGGCACAAATGAATCACATTGAACTTCGAGAAATACTTGAGCATCATCATCATGCTTTATATATCATCATTATCATCAAAATCATTTCTCCCATCCATCTGGGGATTAAGCTTTATATATAAGAGCAGTTTGTGGGAAACATGAAAGTTCTGAATAGGAGTTGGATTTTACCAATGGATCCATTTAAGGCCATATTTATTTGTCTTAGATATGGATTACTTAACATTAGATATAAGTGATGCAGTCATGGTGTACGCTATTTGCAGCGGACACAGCGTTAACTGGTGAAACAAAAACCAATTGAATGAGAAATCTGAATTATGGAGAAAAGTCTTGGAGACGAATGGGTTGACAATTAGTAGGGCAAAGATGGAATACATGTAGTGTAAGTTTTATGGTTTAGAGAGCATAGAAGAGGAACAAATTAAAATGAGAATGACTTGGTATCACAGTGCGATAATTTAGATACTAAAGTGCAAGTTTCAAACCAAACAGAGGAATAGATCTAGATATAACCAATAGAATTGAAGTTGAATGGGCTAAGTAGGCTTGCTAGTGGAGTGATATGTAATAAAAGAGTGTTGTGTAGTTTAAAGGGAGGTTCTATAAAACAATTGTTAGACCAACAATGCTTTATGGAGAAGAGTGTTAGGCAATAAAGAAAAAACAAGTAGTCAAGGTAATTATAACTAAAATGCATAGTAAAAATTAGAAATCAATGGTATTAGAAAAACTTTTAGATTAGCCCTGATAAATGAGAAAATAAGGAGAATCAGGTGGTTTGGGCACATATATAGGAGACTATAAATGACTCCTATTAGAAAAATTAAATGGACACAAGTAGAAGGAACAAAAATAGAGGCAGGCATTTAAGAACTTAGTTGGAAAGGGTAAAGAGATATATGTTAGACTATAGGGTAACGGAGGATATGGTAAGCTGGCCCCAGATTGATGGGATTAGCAGCTTTGGTGGTGGTGACGATGATAATGTGAGCATGCATAAATATTTGAGACTCCTACTATCTCAACATGCTCAAATTGTAGAAGACAACTTTTCTTTCATGGAATTTACTTAAGAATACCGTGCAACCAGACCAAGTACAAGAGAATCTTTTGGCAGTAATTTCACTTAAAAAGTAAAAAATAATCGTAAAAATCAAGAAAAAACATACATACCAGGTCGAGTTGTATTTCACAGTTCCCTTGAATTAACTGGAAGAAAAAGTGGAAAAGATTTAACTTCTCTTGCTATACTAAAAGCAGCAGTATACAATAATCTCCTTTAAATGAATAGAATGGACAATTTCAAATAAATGACATCAGCCAGAACATGGATGTCCAAAGTTTTGCGACATACACCTGAAGAACCTTATACATGCATGCTTTTGGGCCTCCAGAAAATGGTGCAAATACAATAGGCAATGGTCTAATCCTTACTTCCTGCATTATGGAAACAAACAAAATAAACAAGCCTACCCCACATAAAATCCATAGAAATCCAAAATTATGGCCACTTCTCTTTGTCCTTTTCTACAATTTTAATGGCATTGCAAGATCACTTCAATTTAACTCAATGCATGGAAAACCCAATTTGCCATTGGTGTATCACAGCTTCACTGACCTTAACAAGCTCATTGAGAACATTCACTGCCAGGGATGTGGCCTTGTCAGGGGAGAACCTGCATGGATAACCAATATTACAAGTCAAAGGTATATAAAACACTTCCAGTAATAAACTGCTATGTACAGAAAGAGCAGCCATACATTTGGGTTGTAACTTGCAGAAATAAAATGTTAATATGTTATAATTCCATACCTTTTGTTGAACGATTTATATTTCCATGATAACTGTCTTGAGAATGATAAATTCTGTTTATGATGTGTAACTCTACATTTTGGTTTTCCATGATGAGCTTACAAGAAACAACCTGACAGTGACCTCTTGCAAGTAGAAAGAGGTACAGCACCAGTTCAGAAGAAGGCATGGTGCATGTATGAAGAATGATCCTACGTTACCTCATCCCATGCGATGATTTTTTATTTATTTTTTGAATTTGCAACCCACTATTTCATTTTCTGCAAGGTCCACCATTCTCGAGTTCAACCTGCTCAATCACTCTAGCCCTTCACAAGTTTTTAATGCCCTAAATTCCACTATAGTAGAGTTCAGCACGCCATTTGATTAATCACCTGTTTTACGCATGACTATTTAAATCATGTGAAACACACAGTGACTCATTGGCAGGGCCAATTTGAACTGGAGTGAAATTTGAGATATTTAACTAATGAGGGATCAAGATGATTGAGGGGATTTATATCAAGCATGGAATTCTAACTTTTCTGGGCTGGTGGGTTAGTAGTGATGAGTGCTCCACTATGTTACAAGCTTTCATCAGTGTATGGTTGCTGAATTGAATGGAAGTATGAGATCATTACTGTCACTATCTTCTTCTTCTTTTTTGAGAGATAAGGGTGAAGATCAATATTCTTTATTTATTTATTTTTTTGTTTTTTTTTTGTTTTTGGATAACGAGGGCATCCCTGAGGTATTGACCCAACAAGACTAATCTCCCAGGGCCCGCACCGTCATTGCCCACACAGCCGGCCCGGATAAATCAGGTGGTAGCACCAAGTTTGATCCCGGGACATGAGGGAGCAAACCCCACGCCAAGAACATCTTATTTTATGTATACCTAATGACTGAGCTGACAAAAACATCATAAAACAGACAGAAAATCAAGAGCTGACCCAAACTACATCAGTTGTAAATCATCATCAAAGACTACATTAGTCCAACTTAAACACAAACGCCAATTAAAGCATAGGCCCAAATTTCTCCACCCAAAATTCAAACACTTACCACTAAACACAACAAAACGAAGAAAAAATCTAGATAGAAAAACTTACAGAGATTCCTCAGAAAGACTAACCATCTAACATGGACTATAATCCACGAGAGGAGGCGAGATGTATTGGCCTTTTACTCCACCTAAAATACATTACTCCTAGCCTCTTTATTTAGGTCATTGAAAATCATATGGCTTGTAAGTTACAACTTACAACAACCAAAATGTCAAGGACCAAATCACAAGACAAATATGATCCTATGAGTGAGAACCAATACCATCCCACGCCAGTGCAGTGACCTGCACATCCCGAGAAGTCATTCATTGGGAACCCCTAACATTGAGAACTTTGTGTGAACTTTCAGTACAGTGACCTGCACATCCCAAGAAGTCATTCATTGGGAACCCCTAACATTGAGAACTTTGTGTCAACTTTCTGCGGGCCCCACCTCAGACCAAACTCGCAGTGCTAAAATGGTCTTGTGGGTTTCTTTGAACGATCCGCTTAATGAGTCTATTAAGATTCAATACTTTTTTAGAAGCTGGGATTGGTTCAGAGGACAGTGCAAAATTTGAAAATGTTCAAATTCAGTAAATATCTAAACGTTATTATTTTTCATTTTGTAATAATAAGACGGATAAAGATGTAATTTAAGTAGCATTTTGTGTGGAGGTAGAATGCTATAAAAGTACAACCGAAAATTTTAAAAATAAAAATATAAAAGACTCGGGGTTGAGGTCACATGGTTATTGAAGCAAATGTTTCTCTCCCACGCAACCAACCCATATGAGACAGTCCAGGTCAAATAGTAGTAATTTCTGATCATAATCATCTTATTCCATCAATTATCTAAAATGGAAAAAGAGCAGTACTTATAAGCGAGAGAGAGAAAGAGAGAAGCCAAAATTGGACAAAGGGAAAAATGGAGTCTTACAAGTTGAGGAAATCAGAATGGCAGACGAGCGAATTCCAACCCAAAGAAGCGTAGAGCTGCACGTACTGCTTCAAGTGCTGCTCCTCACTCGACATCCATGCAAATACCACAACAATCCCCACCACCAACTTCCCTTCTCCATCCTTTCTATCCCCCCAATATACCCTCCCCATATTTTCCCTTGCCCAAGAAAATCCCAGGAATTGTGTTTTTCAAATCTGTCGAATCCGTAAAAGAAATTTGGGGGGCGGTGGTAGGGGTGTGGGTGGGGGTGGTGGTGGTGGTGGTGTAAGGGAGGATTGACTTTTTTTTCCAGTCGGGCAGAGAAAATCGTGGGAAGAGACTCGAGAGAGTAATTATTGGGGGTAGGACTAACATGCGCATATCGGCGTAGGATAGTGATTAGGTGGGGCTTCTTATTGGCCAGTCGTGCGTGTGACGCGGAGAAGTTTTGCAGTGAATGGGAGATGCCGGAGGCGTGTGGTTTTCGGCTCTTGCGGACCACAAATTCGGGCGGTCCCGCTGTGTACATGTGTTTAGCGTATACGTGTAGATTACAGCTACTCTACTGAGTACTGACACTCAGGTATATATTTCTTTACGGATTTTCACCATCTAAAGTGATAAATGTGGTGAATATTTTTAGGAATATAATATATTTCATCATTATTTTATTTAATTAATTATAACATTTTTTGAAATATATAATGAAATTAATAATTTATAAAAAATAAATTTTTAAGTTTAAAATCACTTAATTAAAATAACCATATAAAATTAAATATTTATTTATCAATTTATCCATCACATTTTTCACATTTCTCACTGAAGTGGATAAAATAATCATTTAAAAAAGTTAATTTACCTTCTGTTTGATAAAAGAGGCTGCTACTCTATAAATTTTTATCCCCCTAAGGTGTGCACATGTCTAGGTGCGTTGCGAAAAGGAATCAATTAATTTGATAATGATGACAAGGATGATTACTTAAAGTGTGGGTCCCACCTGAGAGAATTTTATATGATTTAAAGTCAATTTCACGGGGCATCTTTCGATTGAATACTTTTGCCCAGTAAACGAGGCACGCCTTTCGATAAAAAGGTTTTATCTTCAATAAAATATTAATGAAATAAATAAAATTATATTTTAAAAAATAGAAGTTAATTTTATTGGAGGTTAAAATTTCATAATTTTATCAACTATTGGTATCAAATTAAAAAAAGATGGAGAGTTAAGTGGGTGTAGCACAGGAAATGATACTATTGTGGTCATGCCAGGTTCCACAAAAAGTTTCAATGAGTTGTTATCTAATTTTATTGATTTCTTACATTAATTTGCAGCATATTTTTGAATTTTAGTATGTACTTTAAATGTAATATTTATTTTTCTTTTTTTATTTTACCCTCTACTTTAATTACCAAAGTTTCATCATCTCATAGATTGTAGGGCTGCAACTTGGGTCTGGTTTTGGCTTGACCCATATGATTTGAGCCGAGAAATATGTAGGTCAGGTTGAAAATTTTGGGTCAGCAAGTCGGGTCGGATTAAGAAGATAAAAACCCGTATGAAATTAGAATTGAGTTGGTTTGAGGATTTTATAAGTTAACCTAACCCAACCTGACCTCACCTGACTAAAATGGATTCAGAATGCACGTTGTGTTAGAATTCGGGTTGATTCGGGTCAGAATTTGGATCGGGTCAGTTTATGAAGTTTGAGTTGAGAATTCGGGTCGGGTCGAATTGGATTCTATATATATCAACTCGGGTTCCTTAAATCCAATCCACCTGACCTGAGTTGCAACCCTAGATTATTTAAATAAAACATGAGAATCTGCTTAAACTTGTGATAAGTTATATTGTTGACTACTTTACTATTTAATATATTTCTCTTATTCATTTCTTTACATTTTCAATAGTCTACAATTCTACATCTTTTTCTTACCCCTATAATTTAAAAGCTCTCAAACCTGCATACTAAAACTGTGTCTAATATTTTATTTATATAATCAAATCATCTCAAAATAAATTTAACTATTTTTTAAATCTTTTAACTTTAATCTAACATGTACATCTTTGGAACTTTAGCTTTATTTATTTGTCTTTTTTTAATTATTCAACACTTTCTTCTATAAAATATTGCAAATATAATTTAGCTTATTTCTTTAAAAAATTAATAAGAAAATGAGTGTTTTTATTAAAGGGACACTGATGTAAACTTTACTATATGAAAATGACACGTAAAAAAAATTAAATAAAAAGATTATTATTCTATGACTAGTTTTTCTTTCCTCAGATTGTTGTTTCACCGTAATCTTATCTTCCACGTAATCTTATCTCTGGAATTATCAGGCATCCCTTTCTTTCGATTATTAATCGTTAGGGGTCCCTCAAATCCTTTCTTACCTTCTAACTTTGATAGAGATTTAAGACAATTATTGGATAATTATAGGAGTCGATCCTGTTGACTTTGACAAACTAAACTTACAGGTATAGTCCTTTAATCTATAGGCACGGGAATATCTTCAATAGTTTTATAATTTATCATGTTTTTATCCACAAAATACCAATATCCGTTAATATTTTGAGATTTATTGACACTACAGTAAATTCTCGATAAATTCACGATAAATAGTAATATTACGATAAAATCCCGATAAATTTATGATAAATTCTTGGAAAAGTACCCATAGATTTCATATTGATATTTTTATTTATTATATTTTATTATTTTTTAAATATTATATTTTCTACAAGATTTTTCCGTTAATTTCTTAATAAAAATCCAAGAATTTGAAAATACCTCGATATTATCAATAACCGTTGATATCCCAAGAACAATATTTGTGAATATGGTCATAAGATAGTTTGATCATATTAATAGAAGAGTAAACAAAGTTTCAACCTCTAGAGTTCAGAGAATACTGATAACATACGATACAAAAAGAGGACGATCTTTAAAAATTGACATATTAAATTGTAGAGCGAGAATATGAAATTTTTTATAAAATTGCTTCACATAAATAGAATTAGAATATTAACCAGTTGGTGAGGATGATCATGACGCATCAAAACAATTTGATAGAGATAATTTATTCTAGCTGTCAAGTGAGCTGCAACAGTCATATGTCATATTAAAGTTTTTATTTTAACATCGTCCCAGTCGTTGTATGTTCCATCGGTTGTTAGTTTATTGATAGTTTACTTTTAACAATAATAATGGGTTTGGATTCTTTTTCTTTTTAAACAGCCCCAACCACTGGGACAAACTCAAATGGCCCAAGTTCCAAGCTGAGACCTGATTTCATATGGTCAACCAAAGTCTACCTGACCCAATATAGGCTAAGCCTAGTCAAAGCCCATTCAAATTCATCTTTGGCTAATTTTGGAGTTGATTTAGTACAATTAATATTAATTTAATGATGACTTAATATATTAATGGTTCAACAAGATGAATGGAAACGACCACGTTTTATTCAGTGTATGGTTCAGTTATATTAATGGTTCAGTTTTACTCATCTGTAAATCTGGATTTAGTTGGGCCGGAGCCTGGACCCAATTTAAGATTTTAAAAATAGGGCCCCATCTAAATTCAGGTGAAGCTCTATTCTTATATTTTCAGGGCTCAGTCATGCTCGAAATTTTGAGTAATTTACTGACCCAAGTTAAACTTGAAGACTCTATACTTTTAAAAAAAGTATATTATACCATATTAAATAATCTAAATTGGGCTGAGCCAGGCTTGTGACAAGGCCGATACATGCTCTCCAGACAAGATTCCCATCCATACCTATTTCACATGGTTTTGGAGGTGAACATACTCTCGAAAATTAGTTTTGAGAGGATGGTACCTCAAGTATTATATATAGGCATTGATTTCTCAAATTAGACCACGTGGAATTCTCTTGCCACTTCACAATAATAATGAATGGCGATAATTTTTTTTTACGATGACCTTGCATTCCTTTTCACATTAAAAGTGAAAACTTCCAATAAATAGCGAAATTTGATTGTCACTTATGGATGTATTCAACTTTGACCTCTTGCTAAAGCTCGTAAGTTGGTCAGTCTCAATCCGACCTTCACCTAGCCAAGCTCCTTCTGTGGGCTGGGCTTTACTAGCATCAGAACAGGCCCAATTCCCATCCTTTTCCTTCACCATCTCGCAAATGGAGTCTTCCAGTTTTGTAGAGAGAGAGAAAGTGGAACAAAACTAGATTTAGTATGTACGATAAACCTGTTTGATTTGAAAGAGTTGAGGCAAAAAGGAAGAAGTTTTTAAGTTTCTATGATATTGAAAAATAATGACCAGTGAAAAAGGTTTCTTAAAAAAAGCAACAATTCTATGCTATTATAAATTTTTTCACACTTCTCTCATTTGTCTATCTAACGATAGATTCAATAATTTTACAAAATTTTAAAGAGATATGTTTTAAAATTAAGAAATAATTTAATTTTTTAATAAATGGACATTCATGCTTCAAATGCCACTATTTTCTACCATCTTTATTATTAAAATAACAGTATAAAATCATTCCTCATTTTTAAGGGTTAGATGATATTCAAGTCGTTGACACTTAGGAGTATAAGGAGATATTACAGATATAAAGGACATAATGCTTTCAATTGATTTAAATAGAAGTAGTTATAATAATAATTAAAAAAATTAGAAAATATCAGTCGATATTTGTAAGATTGCTCTCATCAATTCAATCAAAATATCAAATACACTAAGAACCCATCTAGAGGACAAGGTCAAGAACCTACTTCAAAAAAGTTAAATTTGAACTTGGCTTTACATAAATGGAGTTGAATCGTTTAATTATGTATTTTATTTATTTTTATTGAATTTAGTAGAAATTTATCAACTTAAAATTCAATAAAGTTGAAAAGATTCAGATTCACATGAATATTTTCGTACTTTTTACCAGATCATCGCAAAATTACCTACCCCGAATAATAATGAGTTTTAGCCCAATTTCTTACACTTGAGTATAAATTGAAATTGAAATTGAAATTGAAAAGTGTGTAATGGTTCTAAAAAGTCTTCAGTAGTGGTGATTCCATTTGTACGGAAGAGGTGAAAAGTTAACTAAAGTGTCAAGGGTGAAAAGTGAAAATCACCGTCTTTCCTAAATGCACTGAAATAGAGAATCTCAGTTTCAATCTCAACAACCAAAATAATATCTACACCGGGGTGATAATATCGGTCGGATACGATATGAGTTTTAAACTCTGTATAATATCGGTTATACAGTAATTATATCGGTCAATACGACCGATATATTGCCGAATCATATAGGTCTGATATTGGCCGATATAATTAATATCGATATTTAAAAAAAAAAATAAACAAAACGGTGATGGGTTCGGACCTAGATATTGGCTGATATCAACTGATATTTACATTTTCAATTTTTTTTTTAAGAAACAGTTTTTTTTTTCAGTTTTTTATTTTTTTAATTCAAAAAAAATAATAAAATAATACCGATATTTACAAAAATAAAATAAAAAAGAGGAGAGAGAATCATATCGGCCTCGGCGTTTTTTAAACCCTTGTCTAGACCCTTATTCATACCAAATTGCCAATAGAAAAACAAAATTAAGACTTAAGAGTGATTTTATTAGTGGGGGATCCTAGTTTTATTATTAAATAAATACTTTTCCACGCTAATAGTGATAGATACGATATTCTCATCTTCATTAATTTCCAATATCTTATGCTTGACGTAGGCCCATTTCAAGCCCACCATATTCTAATAGCATCTGTTCATTCACACTTAATTCTAGAAAAAACCTGCGGTGTGTTTTGCGATGTTGATTTAGATAGTGAGTAACTCATATTTTTAATAAAATATGAAAATATGATTTTGTTTGCTCTTTTGCACTGTTCACTCATTAAAAAAGGTACCTTTTTTTTAAAAAAAAAGTTGTTCAGATCTCTTAAAGTATTAGACTAATTTTCAGGACGAAACACTAGACTAATTTTCAGGACAAGTGCAAAGTCTCTTTACCCACCACATCAGATAACTCTAAGGAGAGTGACCCTTTCAGATGGAGTGGAAATCGAATCTAACACTCCAATCCAGGGGTACAAATATCGGCCGATACATATCGTATCGGCCGATATGTATCGGTCTTGAAGGAGTGCATATCGGCCAATATATATCGTTATCGGCTGATATTCACCTTCTCGGTCGATATATCGGCCGTTGGAGAGAGAAAAATATCGGCCGATAACGATATATCGGTCGACATATCGGATCGGCCGATATATCGGCAGATAACGATATTTAAACCTAACTAAAATTGGTATACTTAAGTGCAACTACCTAACAAATCTAACATTCCTCTCGAGTCCAAAGAGTAAAATAGAAGAATGGAATGGACGTAATGTGAATGAGTTGGGTATCTAATATTATTATTTTATGTAATGTAAGAAATAAATGAATGAATTTTATGAAGAAAGTTATTTTAATTGAATGGGTGTATTCTGTCTCAGAAAATAGAAGATTGTAAATTCGAACTTTCATGACCTAACTTTAGTGTGTAGACTCACCCATGAAAATTTTAGTAAAATTATATTTAAATTTCTCTCACATAAATTTAAAAGAAATAAAAAAATTGAAGATATATTCTTATTACATAAGCAACCTTTCCTCTTTTATCTTTTCTCTTTTCTAGATTAGAAAAATGGCATTTCCTTTTCTTAGGCGTTGATATCAAATAGTGGCGTCAGATCCAAAGCACATATTTATATAATTTGACATTGAATAAAGAAATGGAAGGTTGAAGAGAAGTGGACCACATCCACCCCACGCCACCACCACAACCACCACTTCGACTTAGACTACGACTTCCCCATGTTCATTCATATTCCCCATTGTTTATTTTATCAAGTGTCATTATACACGGGGCACTGGAACGGAGGGCCTGAGAAGGGGACTCTACGTGGGCGTATTTGGTGGCGGCACGTAATCAATTACCGCCTGCCGTACTCCCGACAGCAGCCCTTCCATCATTGGTTGTGGTTTCTAGGCAGTTCAGTCCGCAGCTAAGGAATGAAAAAAGCCAATTTTATCACTTTCACAACTCGTCATTGTCCTTGATTGATTACCCCTTAATGTATGTTTTAGATCTTTTTAAAAATTAGGGTCTCACCTAACTCGATCAGAGCTGACCCGTTTTGATAATGATCCTACATGACCCTTAAATAGGTAACACGAATTGGCTCTGCTCGAACTCATTTATAAAGGATAAATTTGATCCAAACTAAAAAGCAAATAATTAGAATTAAATGACCTGATTCTTGCAAACTTCTGTATAGAAGACATCTAGCCATATGAGGTCTATATAATAGTTTTGGTATGTGTTTTGTTAAAAAAATTCCTTTAGTCAAATAAATACATAAAATAAATTCGAGCTTGAAATAAACCTAAACTGACATACCCGTTTAAATAGATCTAAAATGGACTCGAACATACCTATATCGAATAAGATTTGATCCAAACTCAGACCAAAACCATTGTTACATCTAATTTGAACATTATAATGACCAGACCATGATCATGCTTTGCGAGAAGTTTATGGACTCCAAATCTAAACGAACTTAGCTTGATTTTGTAAATGGGTCATGGGCTTTCCAACGAGTCCACCATTTCTTTATTAAAACATACAAATTATGGTAAATTGATTTTTCTTTCCTACATGTAAATAAAGACTCCAAAGTTTTGAAAATTCAAACAGTAGAATTCATATAAATGGGTTCTAATGTATGCTTCAGATCTTTCTAAAAATTTGGGTTAAAATTAGACTTGGAAAATTTGATCTGACTCAACATATAATTGAAGTGTTTTGATTCATTTAATAGATAATCCGATTCGACTTGATTTGAACTCATTTATAAAAGCGTAGACTCAATCCAAACTAAAACATAAATAGGTAGACCCAAATTATCTGATTAATATTATGTCTATATACAATACTTCTAGCCATATACATTCTTCATCCATTTAAAGATAGTCTTGATATATATTTCGCTAAAAAAATCTCTTTAGCTAGATAAATACGTAAATCCGAATCCAACCTGCTATAGACCTAAACAGACTTAATACATTGCCACGTGTGGTTCAAACATGAAATCCAAACTTTGGGTCCTCACCACCCCTCAATGCATGGTGTTCTTCGACCTATTGGTATTTGAAAGCGGATTTGGATCTAACATATCTGAATTTGAAAACCCCTAATCCGAATAACAAGTAATATAACTAACAAATTTATTGCTAATATTAATAGTTTTATGCGTTAAGTTATAACAAGAAAGGACCTTAACATTTACCTCACTGCCCACTAAATTTCAAATTAGAGAATAGTATAAGAAATGACATTTACTTGTATTCCACCATTTAAATTATAAATTTTATTATCTATATTGACATATTTTTATGATTTTTTGTATGCTTTCTTTTTTATACACTATTTTAAAAAAATCTTCTAATTTTTACTAATTATATGCTTTATAAGTTTGACTTTTCCGTTTAAACTTGGCTATTTAATTAGTTTGATATTCCCTTTGATGAGGAGAATGTCAAAATTATTAGTTTTGTGAAAATATTCAAATTTGAACCCATGAATAAGATGATGATATGGATTTTACATCTATACGAATCCAATACAATTTAAATCTGAATTTGAATTCATAGATGCAAATTTTCAAGTATCTAATCCAAATCTAATTCATCTACATTCCTATTTTTTAATGTTAACATACAGGAATGACCTAGTTATAGTGGGCCTCTAAGCAAGTCATTTAGTGGTAGACATGACAATATTTAATTTATTAAATTATTTATAAAAATAAATTAAATATTTTATTATCATTGTTGTTAAGGATATTTTGCAGAAAATATTTTGAAAATTGTAAATACGGGTCAGTACCCCTTCATAAATTGAAATTAGTCCAGGGTGCCTTGTATTCTTAGTTAGATTTTTTTGGACAAAATTACCCCCATTTCGCATAGGACTGCACGAATATCAGTTGTGACTGTCCACGCTGGTATTCTAAGTGCGAGCTTTTTTAGATTTACCAGTGCTTTACTAGCGAGGAAGCTAGTTTTTTTCTTTTATAAATATTATTTATAGTAAAAAAACATGAAAGCTATTGAAGGCTAGTGGTAAAGATATTTATTTCACATGTAAGTCATTTGGTTGAAATTTTGGTGATGATTATTTTTTTTCATTTTACCCACTTTTCAATTTTTTTTTTTAAAAAATGAGTAATAATTAAGAGGTGTTCATTTGTCCCAGCTCAACCTAAATAAAGGGGTTTGAACAAAGATTTTTGTTCGACAGCTAGGAGTTGGGCTTTTAAGCCCAAACATAGTTAAATGCGAATCCAATGGGCCACAACAGGCTTTAATTAAAAGCGTGATCCCAGCCCCAACCTAAACAAACGGGGTTGGACAAAGATGCTTTGTTCGACGGGTTAGAATTTTAAGCCCATTTAGTTTTAACCACATGTACAATTAAGTACGACCCCAACGGGCCTCAATGAATTTTAAGCAAAAGCCCAAGCCCACTTCCGACCCAAACAAATGGGCTTGGACAAAGATCTTTTGTTCGTTGGGTCGAGCTCGAGTTTTTAAACCAAGTCAGGGGTCGAAATCTCGGTCGGTACTGTGTGTAATGGCCGAGATATATTGGGATTTCTACGACCGAAATACTATGTATCGGCCAGAGATAAAAAAAATCGGTCGAGATCTCGGCCGAATTTTGTTTTTTATTGAAAAAATAAAAAAACAAATATCGGCGTGGGCACGATCGATATCTCGGCCGATATTCGTCCAATACGGGCGAATATTAGCCTAGATATCGGCCGATATTTATATTTTTAATTTTTTTTTTTTAAAAAACAACCTTTTTTTATTTTTTTAAATGACTTTTTCAAAAAAAAACCACTGAGATTTTCAAAAAAAAAAAAGAGGAGAGAGAAAATTTGGGCCGAAAATTCGGCTGAGCCAACTTTTAGACCCCTAGCCCAAGTACAGTTAAGTAAGAGCTCAACAAGTTTTAAGTAAAGGCCTGAACCCAGCCTCAACCTAAGTAAACGGGCTTCGACAAACTTTTTTGATCGAAAGTCGGGCTCAACCTTTAAGCCCATTTATTTTTTAAGCCCAAGCATGTCGGGCTTAAAAACTTGTTGGGCTCGTTCTTAAATGTGCTTGGGCTTAAAAGTCCGAACCCAACCCATCAAACAAGAAATCTTTGTCCAAGCTCGTTTATTTAAGTTGGACTAAGACAAATGAACACTTCTTAATTATTACACTTTTTTTTTAAAAAAAAAAATTGAAAAGATGGAAAATGAAAAAAAAAATAGTCATTAACATGATTGAACCCATGTCACTTATATGAAAAGTAATTGTCTTTATCACTAGACTACAATAATTTTCATATTTTTTTTAGACTATAAATAATATTTATAAAAGATAAAAGTAACGTTAGCGCTGGTAAATCTAGCGGCTGCCCTTATAGTACCAGAACAGGCAAGTCACGACTGACCTATGCAATCCTCTGTGAAATATGGGACAATTTGGTAAAAAAATAATTGATTAGACGTACGAGATACCCTGAACCAATTTCAATTTCTAAAGGTATGCTGACCCAAATTCACAATTTTTAGGTATTTTTCACAAAATATCCTTTGTAATTATTACCCGTTTGTGTAGTGGTCCTTTGCGTGGGATTTACTCTCTCATGTCCTGAGATGGATTCTTGGTGCTACCACCTGACTAACCTAGGCTTGTTGCGTGAGCTTAGCGGTGTAGGCTCGAAGGGATCAATCATATTGGGTACAATACTTCAGGGATACCCCTCGTTAAAAAAAAATAAAAAATCAATCTGTCTATTTTTTTTTGAGCAGTAATAGAAAAATTCATTAAAAGAGAGGACAGATACATGGAAAAAGTAAAGAGTCTAAAAGAATTAGACAAAAAGAAAAGGAAAAGAAAAAGAAGACAACAGAAAGTCAGAAAAAAAAAATGCCTGCAAACTAATTGTCAACTCCTAATTTGGCGAAATAATCCGCCACTCCATTAGCCGAGTGATCCACTTTGGAAAAAGAGGCTCCCAAATCGCTTGCCAAGTCTTGCACCTTTCTAACCATATGAACCAATCTCCAAGGTAGGCGTCCTCAACCCTGGCGCCCATTAGATGGCATTTGACGAATCCCCTTCAATGATGAGAGAACCAATACCGTGATCCTTCCAAATGATTAAAGCTTTTCTTATACTAAGGATTTCTGCCACATTTGAGTCCAAAATACCAACCGACTCGTTGAACATAATGGTAGTTTCTCTTAAATGGTTCCGAAGCACACTGCCGATCCTTGATGGACCCGGTTTTCCTCTAGAAGCACCATCAACATTAAATTTCGAAATACCAAGTGGAGGAGGTTCCCACTTTAACTTCAGCTTATAATTTCTCCTTTGAGCATTCATTCATACATCCATCCCAAGAAATCATAAGATCATTGATTTTAAGGCCTTTGAATTTAGGGTCCGCCAACAACCAACTACACCAACACCATTTGGTTTTATGGAAAAGATTTTCCATAGAAGAGGAAGCACCATTGAAGAGTCTATCATTTCTTTCCTTCCATAACGTCCACAAAATGACAGCCGGTAACGTTTTCCACGCACATTTCAATATGGATTTCAACCTAGGGAGATACTAAGCAACCAATAAGTGATAACAAGAATACGTGAAGATCCAAGGAATACCAAGGAAATTGAAGAACTTTGACCAGAGACCACTAGCAACCTCACAATTCACAAACAGGTGGTTAACATCTTCATGAAAAGAATCACATAGAATACATTTTAGATCATCCTCATCTCTAAGCATACCTCTCCTTTTCAGCTCAACTCTCATGAGAATTTTCTCCTTTAAAACAGGCCAAACAAAGATTTGAACCCTCGGGGGAGCCGCACCGACCCATACCGAATTATTGATATCCTCTTCATTAGAGATTTGATTATGAGACAGATGCAACAAAGCTTTGACTGAAAAGTTACCTGATGAGTCGCCTGACCAAATCATAACATCATTTTCAAGAGAGACCTCGTCAAGAAGACATAGAAGTCTATTAAGAATATCCTCTTCAAAGGATCTCAAACTTCTACGAAAATCAAATTGCCAAGAGTTTCTATCATTTTCACGATTAACATAATCATGAACCAAAGCTTCGGAATTCTTCAAGATTCTGAAAAGTCTAGGGAAGGACTCTTTGAAAGGTCTATCACCTAAGCAAAGGTCATTCAAGAATAGGATTCTGTCACCTTTTCCAACAAAAAATCTGATGCGACGACTGAATAAACTGCCCAAATGGCCTTCACCTGAACCCAATTTCCACCAGCACTTTAGCATATAGGATCCCTGACTTTTCACTTTATCACTTAGAAACCATCCGCCCATGCCCTCAATACCATATCTAGTTGAAAGAAACTTGACCCACAAAGCCTTCTTCTCTTTACTGAACCTCCATGCCCATTTACATAAAAGAGCTTCATTTTTTATAAGAATAGGCAAAAGGCCTAAGCCAACTTTGATTTTGGGTTTCACCTCTTCATGCCAAGCCACTAAGTGTACCTTCTTTTTTGATTCCTTATCACCCCAAAGAAACTTTTTAAAAAGTTGTTCAAGCTTCCCTGCAACTCCTTTAGGAATTTGAAAAAGAGAAAGGTAATAAGTTGGGAGATTTTGAAGGACCACCCTGATTAGGGTAACTCTCCCACCCAAAGATAAGAGTTTCCTACCCTAACCAGAAAATCTCCTTTCCACTCTTTCAATAATTGAAGTCCAGAATCTTTTGAGTCTCGGATTTACCCCAACCGGCAAACCCAAATAAATGAAGGGAAGTCTCCCTAATCCACATCCAATATTACCAGCTATCTCCTACAACCTTCCATCGTCCATATTGATTCCCATGAGAGAACGCTTTGATAAATTAATCCTTAGGCCCGATACCAATTCAAAACATCTAAGAATGGCTTTAAACCCCACTAGCTCCTGATTAGTGGGTTCACAGAAAAATAAAGTGTCATCTGCGAACTGTAAATGAGTGACTGTTGATCCATTTGATACCGATTAAAAACCTTTCACTATTCCCATCTCTTTAGCTTTATCCACCAGTTTGTTCAAGCTCTCACTAAGGTAAAGATGAAAGGAGATAAGAGATCTCCTTGTCTTAAACCTGATTTCGCTTGAATCGGAGCGGTTGGAGACCTATTCACTAGTATTGAATAAGAAGTATCTTCAATACTAGTTTATTTAGAGTTGACTATTCGATTTTTATTTACTATTAAATATTTAAATAAATGAATCTATTCAAATAAGATCTACTTTTTAGAATTTAAAACTTGAATTAACTTAAAAGCTTAACAAGTATAACCATTTCACTTCAAATTGACAGCATCAGCTTAAAGCTCTGACTTTTAATAAATGATTCATTTTATGATCCTAAAATTCAATGTATTGCCAAAAAATGATCTCATTTGAACATTGATTTTGGACCTTGATTACTTGCTTCCACATTCCACAGCTTAGTTGAGCAAACAATACTCGCTTCTTTACTTTCCTGTTTGGCAAAGTTCAAAAGCTTTACCTCCATACTCGATTCCAATTACTAGAAAGTAGAAACTCGAGAGAATCAGGAAATATGAGCATATTCCATTTAGCATATTCTACTTTAGCATAACATTCCGTTTCATTAGACTCAGTTGAAAAACCTGACTCAATTGAAATTCAAATTTAATTTAAATTTCTAACTATTTTCTCATCATCCAATTCTTTGTATTATCTGCATAATGAATTTGACTTTGAAGCCTAAGTGTACTTGTTTTTTTTCCTTTTTCTTTCCAATTATCTGCAAAAAACATTCAACTTGTCTACCTCATAATCTCTTATCAGTGTGATTGAAATCACCATGGCAAATGACAGTGAAAATTTAAAGAGAAAAAAAAAGTGAAGAAGATGAAAACAATTGAAACAACTCTCAAAATTTAAGTTAAAAAAAATATATATTTATGGTAGCCGCCTCTATTTATTTTGAGTTCGATTCCTCTTAAATTTACTTAATACAAGATTTACAGGTGGTTTAGTGTATCAGTAACATTAATCTCAGGATACCCATATTACTAAAAGAACAAAATTTCAACTCTTCTTTCCGGTATTATGTAAGTCAATTGATTACGATCGACGTACTAAGTAGAGCTTAAAAAATGCAATGTGATACAAAAGTAGGGGCTGGGTTGTAAATTGCAATTCTTTGTTCTCCTCTTTTCAAATTAAAGAAAATGGAAAGATGACAAGAGCAGGCTGCCGGCTACAAGAAAGAGGAGAGGGAGAGAGATGGAAAAAGAAAAAAGAAAAGAAAAAGCGAACATACACCGAATTGACGAATAAGCGCTTAAATTTTATTCCATCCTTCTTTCCCCAGAGGGATTTACAGCAGAAGCCTCTCCGTATATCGTACTGACATCAGAGCTTCTTTACACAGTAGCTGTACACGAAATGGAAAGAAAAGAGAAAAGAAAAGGAAAAATGCAAAAAGAAAAGAGAGTAAATAAGAATGATAATGACCGAAATGCCCTTCCAAGTCGTCATATTTTCAACCTCACCCACTCGTACCGGCCCTCTAATGGGGTGTCCGTCACCACATCGTAATTATACCTGCAAAACGAAAGTGGGAAGGGCGCAGGTTAGAGAATTGTCGCTAACGTACGCCTGTAGTATGACCTGCTTAAACTACGCCTTACTTCTCCGTGAACCGCCTCTGGTCATCTTTCTCCTTCTCCATGGTGGAGAAGAAAGCCTCGATCTCTTCCTCGGAAGGGTTGATCTCTGCCGTTGGTTTCCTGCATGAATTAGTCGAATCCAGATCGTCTGATTCGCAGCGGAGGGTACTCGACGGCGTCGTCTCTCTCCTGCAGAAAATTAAATTTCATGAGAAACTCGAAAGGCAGAAACGCAATTCTCGCTTCTGATTCCAATTTCGGAAGTAGAATGAGAATACCTCTCACTACAATGAAATCCGGCTGCGCTTTCCGCACCCTGGAAAGAAAAGAGAAGTGAGGAAATTGAGTCTCCTTTTAGACTTCATATGCACGGGTAGAAACCTTTTTTAAAAAAATTATTGAAATTTAACATAAACCCATTTCTATTTTCTATTGAAAATGATTATTTTGCAGGAAAGTGGTCCCACTGAAACAGAATTCACGGAATTTGAATTTTCGATGGAATTTCAAAATTACCTCCGGATCGGAAGACCTCAGCCGTTGAGTGACGAGCTCACACGATGCGTTGCTGGAGCAACGAGAGAGCGGGAGGGTGTCGGGGCTAGGGCAGCGGTCGACTCGGACCCTGCCGGAATTAGCTGGATTTCCAGCCGGGATCGGGTTTTCGGGACGGCGGGTTCGGATCTCGTCGGCTTGGGACTTCTTCCTTCTGGCCGCGGTGGCAAGGGCGAGGGTTCGAGCTCGCGTTCGTACCCCCACGGGTGAAACCTCCATGACTGCAATTCCTCCGGTTCCTTTGCATTTTTTCATATACTTTCCCATTTTCCCCTCCTTCTTCCTCGAAATTTCCAGCTCTCTTCTTCTTTCTTTATTCCTCTCTTTCACTTTTCTCTCAATAGCTGCTCCTGGCGACTGGTGTTTTCCCTATCGCTGAAAAATGCAAAAGCAAGGAAAGCGAGTGGGCTTTTAGATGCCAAAACTCTAACGTGACATGCACGATGTCGCAATGACCACAACCTTTTCTATTGATGTGACACGTGGCCGAATATAAGTCTGCAAGTCTCACTAAAAGAAAAAATCTTATTAAAAAAAAATTAAACTATTATATCAAAAGAAGTTCAACTAATTATTTAAAATAAAATTTTGATTTTATTTATTTTATTTCTGTGACAGTAAAAGATAAAATGTCTAATAAGATGAAAATTTTATTTCAAACGCATGTACCATCTATCTTTTTCATAGGTACACATTTTAACACGAGAGAATTTTTCTTCTTCCATGAGAATTCAATTTTTTTTTTTTTAATTCCTATTTGACCCTTTCAATTAATATAGAAAGTGAAAAGGTTAAATGGAAGTGGAAGAGTAAAACAAGAATTTACAAAAAAAAAAATTGAATTCCGGTATAAAATAAAAAGATTCTTCCATATGAGAATCTTTATCTTTTTTATTCATGAATTTTATTTACTACTGCATTATATGTTGTTGAAAAAAACACTTACAGTTCATTTAGTTGTTATTTATCTATAAAAAAAATTATCTGATTTTGATTAATATTTATTAATATTTTAAATGAAATCGTGTTATGCTCATTCGTTTACAAATCCTTCAAGGATCACCTATAAATTTTCATAATTACAACAACTCTAATATTTTTAGAATAGAAACGGCTAGAAGAAGGTGGAATCAATGTAAATAATGTGATGCCGTATTGTAACCACTTGTAATGTGTAGTAATGGTAGTGAGTTGAGAATTATGAAAATATCTTTTTATAATTAAGAAACTCAAAGAAGGGTACCTACGCCTTCTTAGTTAGGAAAAAAAGTTCATGCGACGTACAATATTTAGTCAGGATTTATAGAGAAGATATTAATGGCAGACCTATAAAATCTAATTTTTTTTTGTTATTTTAGTCATATAATTTTAATTTTTAAAAATTGATTCTTATAAATTAATTACTGTACAGTTTTCTTATTTTAATTGAATGTGAAAGTTTCTTGTTCAGGTTCAACTCATATTTATATAACTGACTCTATAAGAAAAATTATCATCCGGAATATATTTTCTAATGTTTCACCTCCTTGATATTTAAATTAGTAATCTTATTAATGAATAATCTTTCTATAGTTTTGCTTTTTAGACCCATTTTAATAAAATGTGAAGTAAATTTTTTTTAGAAAGTGATTGGTGCACCAACATTTTTACCCTTTGAGGCTGGAGCACTAAAAATGAGTGAACTACCTAGTTTATAAAAGAAAATTCAATCTCTCTTCTTTTCCTCTTTCTATTTGTTTGGACAAATAGATATTTCAATTATTTTTGGTGCACCAAAAATAAAAGTACTAGTGCACCAATCAATTTTCATTTTTTCTTGAACGATCATTAAATGAACAAAAATTTCTAAGAAAAGGTGAATCTTACATAAATTTTTTAAAACTTAAGTAGTGCTGCATTTAGATAGAGGGTAATTTTTCAAGGGGGTGCAGGGGTAAGGTTATTCAAAATAAATACCCTCTACATAGAAAGGGTATTTAAAAAGTGAGGAAAAATGAGGTAAAGAGGGTTGTTATCCCATGACTCCCCAATTACCAAACAAAGGCAATATAGGATTACTCCCATCACCCTCCTTTACCCCCCAGCCTAGATTTTCGGAAAAATGGAAATTCTTTAGACACTAATATTGAGAGTCATAATGATTTTGTCTTTCATTTAAGCATAATAAATTAAAAAAATAAAAATATTATAATTTATTATAACAAAATAACTAAACTCCACTGATCACTCAATTTTGCCCATGTAGTTTAGATTATAAAGTGAATTTATTAGAAATATTTATGATAACTTGATGGTCCACAAGATGTTAAACCATGATATTAAGCTGAAATAAGGTCATATGTTTTGGATTATATGGTAAATATATATCTCATACTTGTCTGAATATAGACATTTAAATGGCCACCGACAAAGGGCGGTAGAATACAAGTTTCAGTAGTCCGCAGACTAGCGAGTACAGACTTTTTCCAGTAGTGTAATACACTCATATCCATGTAACGACCGATAAACAGTTTTAGTACTTGAGAATATGAGACGGTTTTTGCTTTTTCTACTGTGGACTTGTAAGGAAAAACCTTCTGAAATAATACTGCCACAAATATGAAAACTCCCAAGGCCTTCTTTGCTTTTGGTACATGCCCACTTTAGGATTTTTCCTTGAGGATATAATTGATAAAAACTTGTCATTTTTATAAAAATAAATTCTATTTTTTTTTTAAATTTATGTGTGGAAAAACACAAAAAACTTAGCATAAAATTTCACTGCCTTTAAGGTACACTAAGTGACATCATAAGAGTTTAAACCAGACACCTCTCCTTTCTTGAAGTAAAAGATTATCAGTTGAGCTACACCCATATAAATTCTATCATTAAAAAAATTAAATGTAAACATCATTAAGGGACTATTAAATTATGTAATAATGACATTATTTTCAAAGTCACTTATAAAAAGAGATTTATTTTAGTTAACAATAGTGGCACCTCTTTTTTTAATTTCAAGATCCATTCTAATTAAAATGTAAAACAAATTAAATTTAGTTATATTAAGATAAAATAACTATGCCTTTTACCATTCTAAATAGGAGTTCCCTTAATTAAAAGATAAAATAGGTATCCACTACCAAAACCACCTTTTAAAGAATATGATCATTTAACAAAAATAATAATAATTTTGGTTTTGTAAGATAAAAGTGAATGTATGAGTGAAAATGGGCACTTTAAAATGATATTTGCGAGCCCATAACACGTGACACCTTGGTTGAGCGGGATTATTTATTTTTCTTAATTTTTTTTTTCAATTTGTAAATTTAGAGTTTCAAGCTGTTGAATCTATAAGAGAATTTATAGTATGTAGTTATAATGGATTTTTTATAACTTTATTTTTATATTTTAACAATAATATTTAGAAAATAACAACAAAAATAATAATAAAATTACTTAAGGATCATTTTAAACATTTTATTTATTACATTAGTGTTATTTTTAAGTTTGATTGATATGAGAAGTTAGCAATAGTATTCTTTGAGAAACCAATAACTCCATATAACATTTGAGTTATCCTCGTCTCAACTGTTGGTTTTTTAAGTGAGTTTTACTTCAAGAATATTATTAAGTCATGGTTTTTTAACTTGGTATAAGAGTATGTTCGGCGTGTCCAATGCACGTGAGGGCGAGTCTAAAGTTTCCACGTGCAACAGTACAATGCGTTTCCACATGTAGCCATATGATCCAGCTGTACTTGAGGGCAGAAATGAAGTGACAGAAAGTCTCATATCGGTTAATTTGAGAAACTAATGACTCTATATAATACTTGATGCACCCTCCTTTAAGGGCTAGCTATTGAAAGGAGTTCTACCTCAAGAATGTTATCAAGTCTTGATTTTCTAATTGATTGCATTAAATGAAGATAGATAAGAGGAAAAAAAATTATACAACATAGTCTTGATCAAGATTTTGAATGAGAGAAGAATTAAAAAAAAAAAAAAAAACCAACAGGAACATAGACATATGTGTGGTTGGCCCTTTTTAGGCTAAAGAGAAGGTAGGCAGTGGACAAACAGAAGGTGAGAATAGATAAGGTATCAAAAGGAAAAACATGTTAAAATTGTTCTTTTATTTAATTGTAGTTTTTTTTGCTGCTGTAAGCCAATAACTTAAATGTTGTCTCTTGTAAAAGGATTGAATTTTTTTCCAAAATTTATTAAGGAATTTTTTTATGAGATTGCACATGAAACAACAATCTAAACCATAACTAGTTAAAATCCATTGTTATGCTCTAGAGGTTACAAGTTGAAGTCTCATGAGCATTAGATAAGACAATTGGGACAATCCCTTTAGATAATGATGATGAGTGATGTCAAATCCAATGGAGGTGATCATTTAGAGCATTTTCATCATTTTATAATTATTTTTTATTTGTT
The DNA here is from genome assembly GCA_013350335.1 of Chimonanthus salicifolius. Classification (NCBI taxonomy): domain Eukaryota; kingdom Viridiplantae; phylum Streptophyta; class Magnoliopsida; order Laurales; family Calycanthaceae; genus Chimonanthus; species Chimonanthus salicifolius. The sequence continues at coordinate 12,779,442 of CM023537.1, read as the reverse complement.
GCTTTCCCCATATAAATATAAAGTGATAAAAATACTTATAATTTTTATTTTTTGAATTTATATGTGGAAAACCGTGGGATACTCAGTGTAAAATTAAATACAAATTGGATACTTATAACTAGAGCATTCAAATTGGATTACCCACCATTCCTGAGTACAACATTGTGTATAAAGTATTCTAACTCTCAAATTCATTAAGTATTTTCTTCACATATTTTGTTGTTAAATTTCGGCTCTCTATATTTGGGGTAAAAAAATGGTTCGCTGATACGAGTGGTTGTTACTTCTATATCTGCTGCAATAGGTCTATACATAGCGGTTCACACTCATCCGAAACCTATCTGTCATCCGTTCGGACCCAAGCCACAATGCACCGATACGTATCAACCACATTTTTTACCCTTGGCCTATATATTGACATTTATATATGTACATGTTCGACGAGTTGCGAGTAGGCATTTACAAATTTGTAACAGAATTTACTTGCTTATTAGTTTTTTCATCACTTCATATATAGTATGACTAGGTTAATGGTGAAATTTTCTTGGTAGTTCGTCATCATCATCTATTAAGCGTGGATGGTGAAGAGTTTTAATTTTGCATGAAAATGGTAAAAAAAAAAAAACAAGGCTTTCTAGAGGAAGTCATTATATTTTTAATTATAAATTTTTTTAGTACTTCGCCGCTGTTTATTTGATCATCCAAGCTTATTCTAGAACTGATCAATAAGTTTATACGTGGCTAGTAATTACCATTGGTAAAAATTCGGCTTAAACCAATTTTCATGAAAGTGGTTGTTAGGTCGACATCACAAATTCTAACTTTAATATTACCTGTTAAAAGGATGTATAGGAAAAATAGAAATAAGGGAAGCCAAGCATGATCCAATTATGTTGATTGTGATCAACTTTTCAATAGTGTTAATATATATTATATTTTGAATTATCGTGAGATATTTTTCATTCTGTATTGAAGGTGCGACCGCGACTAATCTCTACAGATCACACAAAGCTATCTACAAGCATTATTTATAGAGTAAGTTTCAAAGAAGTAAAATCGAAGAACTTTGGTCTAATTTTAATTCTTTACAAAATTCATAATTAACAAAAAAAATATTTGAAAATTTCCATCAAAAGATTGACACTCCGGGAAGAACACAATATGAAATAGACATGTATAACCGTCCCATTGAGATTAGGGTCTTGGCTATTCATCAATAAATCATATGTAGCCACTAAGTATAAACACCCATTTCAGGCATAGAGACTATAGATATGATAGTTAGCCTTGACACCAATATCAAAGACCACGTCATTAGTTGATAGCTAGGTCCAAATATAAATTACTTATTTTATACATATATTTTAAAAATGCTTAGAAAGTTATAAAAATTAGAGTTGTGTGCTCTTAAGAAGAAGAATGTAATATTCGTTGTTTGAGAGGGACCGTGTGCATCCAGAGTTTTACTGAATACTCTCGTACTCGAGAAGAGGTGAGGGTCTTAGATTTTTTTCATCATAAAAAAAAGAATAATGTAATAGTGCAAATAATGTAGTTTTTATTTATAATTTTAAACTCAAAATATCAAATGGTACTGGGGTAAAAAATTACTTCATATCAACTTATTCAGAATTCTAAAACAAGGGATACGCATGTGTTGCCCATGCAACAACTTGCAAGAACTCACTCTAAAGAATTAGAGTTACGATCATAGATTTAAATATTGATATCATGTTAATTTTTCGAATAAAATATAATGCATGCCAATGTAAAATCTAATAAGGTCCAATAAAAAATCCAACAAAAATCACAATTAATATTTTGAAAACAAAATTCATATTTTTTATGTATTACAAGGGCAGCCATATGAATATTTAAAATTACAGTTATGATAACATGAAACATGCAGACTTGTTTTATAATCCCATAGGGAAGTAGTAATTTTAAATTGTTGAGGATTGAGCATCTAATTCATAAAAGCTCCCATTATCAAAGTAGGTCGGCCCTTCATAGCATCATAAAAATATCAAAGCATCAAATAAATATTGAGCACCTTTTGTAGTATGTATTGAGCACAAGTGCAATGCTTAATGCATTAAGTGAAGCAAATGTAATCTTAATTTATATGTAAATTTTTTTATTCAATTATTATAATTTTATAAGATAAGTCATGAAAAAAATTTAAATTATAAAACTGTAAGAATAATATAATCAAATAGAGATTTTTTTTTTCTATTTATTGTGCATATTGTTTTTCATAATCTTGCCCGAAAATTTATGATACTATAAAAAGTTGGTACAAAGTGGTGCTAATTAGAAAGTAGAAATGGATGATTCTTTCAACTTTACTAGATTATACGTACTATATTGATATAACTGAGTTATGAGGTTCTTGAGACTTAAGTTATATTACATTATATTTGGTAATGAAGTGGGGCCATTCACCTTATAAAATTAAAGAAATTATTGTAAATGTAAGAATTTATAAAAATTAGTCTCGTCAAATATTACACCCATTACATTTAATCTAAGTAAAATAAGCATTTAAGATGGATCTCTTTAGCAATTGTTATCTTTGCTTGCTTAACATGAATAGATAAAAAAAAAAAATTAAACGAGACTCGTTTTTCTTAATCGTAAAGATGAGAACATCTAATTTATTGCGATGAAATTATTTTATTTAATAACGGGTAGTGATTTTTGCACTCTCATTTTCTCTTATACTCACCTCTTTAAAAGGAATTTTTAAATTTGTCATTGCTTTTAGAAAATAGGAAAAGAGGAGAGGATATAGAGTTTTCTTTGTTATTTAGGTGTAGGCTTAGTTAAAAAATTGGCCAAAATAAAAAAAATTATTTGTGAAGAGATCTAAAAATTTTGATCGACATTTAAGTCATATCATTTATCTTAGCTGAAGTTTATAAATGAATGAGCTGATTGAATTTTTTTAATATGACTTAAATATAAGTGAAAATTTTAAAATATGATTAAAAAATCTGAAATTTAAAGAAATTTTCAAATTGAAATATAAAAGATACAGTTTTTCCCAAAAAATATATTTTGATATTTAATTTTCTAACCCCTACTCAAACCTAAAAACTTCAGCTCTACATGCATGGAATTCACGAAAGGAATCCAAGAGAGTTTCCAAGAATAGCATAGGACTGCATGACACCCGTGGGAATGGATTTACCCTTGCTACGCTTCAAAGACCAAGCAAGGAAGGACCAGAAACAAAAGGATGTTGGAAACCAAGCAAATCAAGTCATGATGGACCATGTGAATTGGTGGGCACAGAAAACCAGATCTCATTCTCCTCCTTTCTTCTCAAGAAAAAAAAAATAAAAGAGGAAGAAAAAGAAGCCCTACAACTTTATTCCAAAGTACTTTTCCTAGTTTAAATGATTGATTCAGAGGACTCAACCAACACTTAAAGGAAATGTTAGGTAACCCATCTTTGTTTTACAGAAAAATTACAGGAAATGTTAGGTAACCCATCTTTGTTTTACAGAAAAATTATGCATTGAAATCCTTTAAAACAGGATCACTTTTAGATCTCTACCTTTAGGGTGGTCTCCATTTACTAATGGTTTTTTTTTTTTTCCAATTACATTCATTACCTTTTATAAAGTAAATATATATTTAATTTTACTTCATTTCTAAGTCATGAATTGTTGTTAACTATTCTTCTTTCAAAAAATAAATCTCTTTAATCGAGAGTCATCATCAAAATATAAATCTTTTCAAAGAAACATTTTTTTAAGTTTGGAATGAATTCTATAAACGTGAATACATTGAAATTTCTTTTGAATGAATAAAAAGATGTCATTTTAAGAATCTTAAGCGATTTGTTCCTCATTTATTTATTTTAAAAATACTATTTAAAGGCATGAGTGAGTCGACAATGTAGCTCATGAGCAACAATAGTTTTAGACTGTGTAGAGTACATATTTTTAATCCAATAATGAAATTAATTTGAAAACGGATCAAATTAGATACAAATATATTTTAGGTAGAGTAAATTAATATAAAGAAAAGATGTGTGGATTCAGACGTTGATGAGCTCCAAAACCCTAGTGAATTTTTTCAAAGTGGGCCAACCCTATCTTCATTGATTTCCCATCAATGTAAGCATCAAATACAAAGTCTCCAAGCATGCATGGTCAATGAAAGATTGAAAATGAAAGAAAAAGGGGTTGAGATGAAAAGAGAATGAATCATAAAAGGGCAAAAAAATAGGGAAGAAGGAAAAATGGAAATTGGAAATCATCAGTTAGAAACATTGAAAAGGATTATGATGAGAGCAGTGGAGAGAAATAATAATAGGGAGGTTGGCAATAGGAATAGGAATAGGGATAGGGATAGGGATGGTAATAGGGAGGGTGGTAGGGATTCGTTTCACGTCTAAGCCATGATGTCTTCCAATCCAATCAAAGGTCAGATAGATGGGCTCACACAAAAAAAAGTTCGCAATTCCCCTTTAAAAAAGTGGTCTTTGCGGCTCACGTCTTTTGTCCCAAAACTACACACGGAATTCGAGGAATTTGTTGAAACCAAAAAGAATTGATTTCACATGCCCATGCCATGCCCGTGGTGGTCGTCAAGTGGATTCCCCGTCCTCTTCTGGACCCACCTTGCTCACTCTTTTTCATGACACTTGGCAGCCTTATATTTTAACACGTGGGACTATTCCATGCCACTTGGCATTGTAATCAGCTGTCAGATTTTGTTCTACTCAATAATGGGTGTCTTTAGATTTTTGAGAATAATCTTATATTTTGATTACTATAATCTTTCTTAGCTCATTAAAAAAATCAAGATATATAAGCGTCCTATCTGAATTTTTCTGATGTTTTACTTAATTAATTCTTAAAGCATGTGTAAACTTCTCAAAATTCATTATTTACTCAATGCGAAGTTTTAATTAAAGTTGATTTAAGAGTAGTGATTTTTACACCACTATTTTCTTTTAGACAAGCGATCATCACACTGGTATTTTGTGTATAGAGACACGGGTTTTACCTTATGCCCAATTTTCCATCCACTTACCGTACCGAAGAAAAAAGAATGCATGAACAGTGCAAATCGGCTCTCCAAATTTGCAAGTCGGCTAGCCAAAATTCATGAACAGTGCAATTTGGCTCTCCAAAATTACAAGTCGGCTCTCCAAAATTCATGAGCAGGTAATTCAGCTCTCCGAAATTGGAAGTCGGCTCGCCAAAATTCATAAATAGTGCAGTTCGGCTCTCTGAAATTTCAAATCGGCTCATCGAAATTCACATGAATAGTAAAAATTAACCCATTGAAATTTTGGATATTCCTATATTCGGCTCCCCGAGGGCCATTAAGGGATCCGGTTGGTGATCCGATTTTGGACACTCCTGTATTCGTCTCGCCAAGAGCCATTAAGGGATCCGGTTGGTGGTCCGATTTTAGACATTCCTGTATTCGGATTGCCGAAGGCCATTAAGGGATTCGGTTGGTGATCCGATTTTGGACCTTGCTGTATTCGGGGAATTCGGCTCGCCGAGGGCCATTAAGGGATTCGTTTGGTGATTCGATTCTCGACATTCTTATCTTCTTTACGGTACGGCCAGTGAAGGGTAAAATCGAGATCCATTAAAATCCGTGTCTCTATACACAGATTGCCCGTGGGAGGATTGCTCGCCTTTCTTTTATGGTACATTTTTTTTAAAAGGAAATTTCAATTTTACATTTACTTCTCTCATCACCTCACTTTTCCTCTTTCCCAGAAGCAAAAATAAAAATAAAATTTCCTTTTAAAGGAGTGCATCATGAGAGAAAATGATAGTGCAAAAATTACAACTCCAATTTAAAGGTTTAAAATTAAAATTGATTAAAATTCCTACGTGTGTGTATAATTTCCACTGGATGTATCAAGTGAAGGTAGGACAAAATCTGTACTGAGACCTTAGAAAAGTTAACCTCGATGTAGAAAAATAGGGGAACAATTGTTTTCCCTTTAATAGTTTATTTTGTAATCTACTAAATTACTTTTTTTTCTGAAGAAAATGCACAAATATATCACACATTGTTGTGCAAATTTTAAATTTATAACTCGCAAGCGCACGAATCATTAGATAGTATAGCGATTAAGTGCGAGGTCGAACCCATCGGAACTTAGGAAAATATATCCATGAAAATACACCATTGACTTACGTATTTTAAGAACTTTGAGAAATATGGAGAAAAATCATAAATATGGAATAATTTATCTAATCTATGAAGTTTAATCTTAATTTAGAAACATTCTAGATTTAAACATAGAATCTAATAATTTAACTAATTTTAATTAAGATGGTGGCATTAATATAAAAATATAAACAATTTCAATCTAATTTAAAATACAAAATTAAGATGCAATTAAATTATTTCCAACCTAGTTCATCAATTTCACGAGTTTTTGAATTTATAAACAAAAATAAAATTAAAGACACCTAAATTACATCTGTACATATTTACAGTGGAACTGGCTCAAAGAATCAAGGAGACATTATTTTCCATATTTTAAAATAAAACAAAGGCCTAAAATACGGAGCTCACGTAAATTACCAATCATGCATTCAAATTTTTCATCGATAAATATTCTAAGAATTAAATCTATGGATTTCATTAAATTAAAAATCTCAAATTAAACCTTAGAATGAATAGAATTTAAACTTTATCTTCAAATCTAAAATATTTCATTACACTCTTAAAATAAGAGCCTTAGATCGAAGAAGGAAGTCTATTCAATCTAAATTTTCATCACATTTAATTTGAAATAATTAAAATAAATCCACACATAAACTTAATTAAAGAATAAAAATAAAATCAAATAATCATCATACATAAATTGAATAATTGGAAAACCATAGACTAACTATTTCATCACACCTCAATTTTATTAATAAAACATGAAATTGAATTACAAACCAATGGAATTTAAAAGAATAAAATACAAGAAAAATAGCTAGGAAAATTAAACAAAATACCAACCTAAAAACCCTGTAGAACCGAATTTTCCAAAGCCTCTTCTTATCCTTCCTTCACTTTTTCCTTCTCTCCTATGTACTCTGAAAATCCCAGCCAAGTTCAGTTTTCTCAATGGGAGAGGGCTAGTATTTATAGATGAAAGGATGTGGAATGAATGGATTGGATTTAAAGATTTAAATAAAGAAAGGAACATATGGAGGGCTGATATGATTTGTGCTAAATATGGAATGACTTAAAGGAGGCAAGGAGCTAAATTCGTAGAAGGAAAGTGGGTGCAGAATCCCGTTCTTTACACATGCACCATTTTGCAGCTCAGTTTTGACCTTGTTAATTTCTGAATCAGAAAAAATTATAAACTACAAAGTTGTAACCCTTGAAGTCTTATTTCCAACGCAAAAAGAATCAAAGCAATCGGACATCAGAGTGGAAATTTATGACCAAAATACCAAATATGTGTCAAACCTTCCTTATTTTTCTCCATTTCTTATTTTCTTTCTCTTTCCTTAATCCACTTGCCAAATTCGAAAATCGAAAATCCTCTTATATTAGCTTGTAAATTTCGAATCTTCTCTTGAGATAATGAATATAGTATTCACACATGTGGATTTCTTCATGGGCTTTTCTTAATGGGCTCAATAATTGGGCTTTTCAAATATGGAAAATCTAATAATTAATTTTACCACTTACAATCAATTCTAAAAATGTACGAAATTAATCCAAACTCTCATAAATGGATTTGAATTAATAAGTTTACAAATAAAACCCCTAAAATTGTGGTAAAATAATTATTAAAAATTCCAACTTTCTAAACTATAAACTTATGCCCATAAATTGCAAAATTCTCCTTTTTAATTCTCATATCTTGCATTTCCCTGTAAATTCTGCAAAACATCCAAAATCCAATTAAACATATTATAAAACACACAAAACAATGGGCTAACTAGTCCAAATACAAGGGTAAAATAGTCATTTTCCTGTGCTCATCAGCTATTAAGGGATTCGTTTGGTGATTCGATTCTCGACATTCTTATCTTCTTTACGGTACGACCAGTGAAGGGTAAAATCGAGATCCATTAAAATCCGTGTCTCTATACACAGAATGCCTGTGGGAGGATTGCTCGCCTTTCTTTTATGGTACATTTTTTTTAAAAGGAAATTTCAATTTTACATTTACTTCTCTCATCACCTCACTTTTCCTCTTTCCCAGAAGCAAAAATAAAAATAAAATTTCCTTTTAAAGGAGTGCATCATGAGAGAAAATGATAGTGCAAAAATTACAACTCCAATTTAAAGGTTTAAAATTAAAATTGATTAAAATTCCTACGTGTGTGTATAATTTCCACTGGATGTATCAAGTGAAGGTAGGACAAAATCTGTACTGAGACCTTAGAAAAGTTAACCTCAATGTACAAAAATGGGGGAACAATTGTTTTCCCTTTAATAGTTTATTTTGTAATCTACTAAATTACTTTTTTTTCTGAAGAAAATGCATAAATATATCACACATTGTCATTAATATTTGGGAGCACATATAGACACCTGAAATTTTGTCCCAACACACTCGATTTCCACATTTTGGATGAAATGACCATTTTGCCCTTCCACTTCCACTTCCGCCGAAGGAAATGTTCCTTCAGACGGACGAATGATCGACCGAATAAGGAAAAAAAATCGGTGGGCCCCACCGTTGATCGAAACCCATGGTCTTCCTTAGATGTAGATAGGTGGGCCAGGGGCGATCATGGTGGTGTCAATCGTAGGGTCAGAAGTGTAGGATCCACTTGGATCTAACAAAAAAACCCAAATCATGGATTTTCGGACTCCACAAATAGCAGCCGAAGAAACTGGCCAGAGGAGGGTCCCACCGTACTCCTATCAGAGATCTGACCATCAAAAAATGGAATGGGTATGGTGGGACCCGCGCGCAGAAACCTTCTCCATCACCTTATTTGGTGCCGCCAGATCTTCTTCTCGGCCTTAGATCAAGTGATGGAGAAGGTTTGTGCCCGCGGGTCCCACCATACCCATTCCATTTTTTTATGGTCTATCCATCTGTACCATCAGATCTCTGATCAGAGTATGGTGGGACCCTCCTCTAGCCAGTTTCTTCAGCTGCTGTTTTGGGAGTCCGAAACCCAATTTTGTGGGTTTTTTTCTTAGATCCGAATCTATGCTTCACTTCTCCACCTAGGATCGACACCACCATGATCGTCCCTGGCCCACCTATCTACGGCTAATGATGACCTTGGGTTTCGGTCAACGGTGGGGCCCACAGTTTTTTTCCCCTTCCCAATCGGTTCGGTGGTATATTGTTCGAACGAATGACATTTCCTTCGGCTGATTCGTTCGGTGCGGAGGAAGTGGAAGTGGAAGGGCAAAAATGGTCATTTCACCCAAAATTTGGAAATCGGGTGTATTGGAACAGAATTTCCAGGTGTCTACATGTGTTGCCTAATATTTTATTTACTTCACCAAAAATTTCTACAGGCTCTTTTCTTAGAAAAGTTTTGTAATAAATTTTCCACTACTTTTAAGATTTTTAAAGGAGGATTTCTATCTTACTTGCCAATTTAATTAGATAAAAAATATTTTAAAAACTTATTTTACAAGATTCAAAATATATTCAAGTTAAGTTAATTAGAGGACTCTCAAACTCAAATCTAATTCGACCCGAATGAAAAACATCATTTAAACACAATATTTTTTTTTCCTTATTAGTTTTAGCTTATGTATTTCCATCAAAATTCAAAAATCTTATTTACTTATCTCTATTTTTAATAGCTCAATGGTTTTATTTGAAGAAGATGTATTTTGTCTTTAATTTCCTACTAAAGTAAGTTTGTATATTATTTTTATTTTTCATTTTTTTTTCTAAAAATGCAAGTTGAATAAAATGAAATTTAGATCAAATCGGATTTAGTTAGACAAAAAAATTGTCATATAGAGGATCTATATGGTACCTTCTATTTTCATAACACATGACAGTGAATCTATTTATTGGTTGAGGAAGTGGGAGGTGTCAAATTCAAGCCTCCATAGCCTCACTGGTGTGCCCTAAGGGAGTGATTATCATCTGTAGAAGTTTTACACGGGGTTCCCCACTGTTTCCCCACACAAATTCAATAAAATCAAAGTAAAGGTATATATAGATGTTTTCTGCAAAAAAAAATCTCATTATATATTTGTAGTCACTCAAATACATAGTACATATAGTTGGTGGTTTGAATTCAATACAAAGGAATTTTTTTTTTAATTTATTTACTTAAATTAAAAAAAAACTAAAAATATAATAAATTTAAATTTTGTATTTAAGACATTGATAAAGTTTGCTTTTAATATGTCGGCTAGTGGACCTATTAACTGTCAATATTGTGGAAATGGAAATTAAAATTAAAATGTGAGAGGTTCAAATGTTGTAACTTCCTTGCTTTAAAGAAAAGACATAAGAGAAATCCATTTTTCAAAGACAAAGTACATAAATTTTACTAAAGTGGAACGACAATTGTCATTGTCATTACACAGGACAGTCGCTATCTTGCATTATATTCAGCTACTGAAAGAGATTCCTTTATTTTTGAAATGTCAAAAGATAAAAGGTTAGATATTATTATTTTTTACAATTTTAGTGTAAGGTAGAATTCACATTGGTCTTATATTCTTGGAATTATTTGATACAATAGACTTGAGAGTGGTTTCGTGAAATTAGTCTAATATCGAATATGGAAAGAGAATACCCATGTTATTCAAAAGAAAAAATTGAGACGTGTCGGTTGAAGTTGACTCGATTCTATGAGATTTTGAGTCGAATTGAGTCAATGAGTTTTTTTTTTAATTTTTCAAATTGAGTTTAAAAATTAAGCTGAGACCTTGATTCAATAAAATTTTGAACTATGATTGAAATATAATACTGAATCTCGTGGTGTTGAAACGGTGGCGCCTCGGAGAGGCGGGTCATTATAGCGGCCATCTCTATATTAATTGAAAAAGTGTAATTACAATTTCTAAACTAATTTCGATATGTCACTTAAAAGTTTGATATTTTGCTACTCTCATATATTCGTAGTGTTTCGAAACCCAACTTACCTTATCTTGTAGTTATGAATTTTAATACTCCAAAATCGTCATTGAAAAATATGAAGAGTATATAAAAAATTTGGACTTATTAAGTGCTTTAATTAATTTCTTTGAGTTATAATATCAAGTGTTTATGGGATTCAATGAAGATATGTTAATGTCATTCACATGGTTTTTTTGAGTGTTTGTGTGATTTCTAAGAATTTTCTAAAATTTTGATAAAAGCTGAGATTTCTAAAATACTTCCCATTTTCGAGTTTCTTTTTTAAAAAAAAATTGAATGAATTCATATAATTTTTAGAGTGTCTGTATGATTTTCTAAGTTTTTTCTAATTTTTTGATAAAAATCTAGATTTCTAATATACAATCAATTTTCAAGTTGCTTTTCGCAAAATATGAATTAAATGATATAGAAATGTTTCTAAAATTAAATTAAGGTCCCTAAATATGACCGGTAGAGTTTTTAGGGTCTTTGCGTATTTTTTTGAAATTTCGACTTTCAAGGGCCTAAAACTCTACAAAAATGACCCTTACTTTTCAAGAAAATATGCTCACCCTATGATTTCCATTTTTTCCATTTTTCCTATTTTCTATTATTTTTGTAATTTTTTAAAACGAAAAAAAGGAGAGAGAATATATATTGACTTGTACTAATCAACTATATGCATTTTAAAGGCTTTACGAAGGTTGGGAGTATAGGATAGAATAAAGAGTCAAATCTTCTATATTCAATTAGCTTTGAAGCCTTTACGAAAGGCTCATTAACATATTGGTCAAGTCCTTAACACTTAGAAGATTGGAAATAACTCCAATATAGATAATGAAATGAAAACAAGTGAAAGACTCTAAGAGAAGGGATACACCTTTAATTAATTGAATCGGCAGATTAAGAACAAATGATATGATTAGAATTTGATTTTTTTAAGGCATAAAAGAAATACAAAACTACAAAGTTGACCTTAAGACGTTGAAAACAAGTAAAGTGAAATTAAAAGGAATGAGAGAAATAATTGCATGCTTGAACTTCCATTTCTTAGAGTGGTGTTTCAATAGCTAGCTTTAAGAAATGAGTCACGGAGACTTAACTCTTTAACAATTTCTATATAATTTCAAAATTTGCTTTTTATAGTCATTTTAAGGAACCAATCTTGATCTATTATAGTGAGAAATATGGAATGGAAAGGGAGAAGGTCAAGAGAGTGGCTTGGGCTGTTTCTTACCTTTCTATCTCTAATGCATGTAGAAAACTACAAAATGCTGACATGAGATAATACTTTGGGTACCCACTACACTCTTCCATTCAAAGTAAAAGATGCAGTTGATACGTTGCATATCGGTCATAAAATTGCAGGAAAATCAAGGCCGCAACGTATCAACCACAACACATCAGTGCATTGTGGCTGAAATTCAGACAGGTGACAGACAGAGGTGTATTTGCATGTAACAGCCGATACGTTGTGTTGTGTTGTGTTGATACAGGAGTGTTGGGAGGAAACGTCTTTCTTACCTTACAGAAATAACAATATCGAAGATAGAAAAAAGAAATTAACAAAGAAAAGCAAATCACAGCACAAAGATTTTACGTGGTTCCGTTTTGGTACGTCCACGGGGTTCAAATCGATCTACTATGCTCGAAGGCGAAAAACGATGAAGAAGCGGCTCTGGTTATAGATGTTCAACTCTCTCTCTCTCTCACACACACATACACACAAATCGAAAATATATAATATTTTAATTAGAGTTTACATAATATGAAATGTGAAATTACAAAATTGTCGTCAAATAAAAAAATTTTGGATCTGCCACTACATATCTGAGGATCAGACTCCACAGAGCCTAACAAGGCGCAACGCCACTCCCTATCGGGGGTAACAATTTTTTACCCTAGCTCCCAACTTCATCAAATTAATAAAAGAATTTCAATTAAAAAACCAAAATTTTTGCCTTTAGACTTATCTACTATGAAATTATTTTGGAATTACTAGAAGTAGGCAAAGACATTACGGCCATTTGGACTGAAAAATAAATTTTTAAACTTTTCATTAGCACGCCATGATGATTGGATCTGAGAATAAATATCCATTCATTTTAAATCCCAGAACCAATTCATAGAATTGCAAGTATAAATAAGAAGATTGGCTGGGTTCCTTCTACTTCATCCATTGCCTACTGCCTGGTAATTTACTATAGAGTAAGCCGTCATACTGGATAAAAGAAGACAGCAAGTGGCAGCTCCATTAATGCTCTATGTTTTATCCTCCCTCTTCACTCAATCTTCTTCTCACTTCCACTCCCATCCCAATTATCAGTTGAGGATTTATTTCTCTTGTTGGTCTCTTTATGTTGCATAGAATTCACCAAGACTCTAGTTAAATTCAAATAGATTATAAATGATTGATATTGAACATAAATGATTACTAAAAGAGTCAAATTGCCAAATCCAACTCAAATTTTTTAGGCTGAGTTGGCAAAGGTGCATTAAAAATTATAGCCATGGTTCAGTACAGTAACACTGGTAAAAAAAAATTGACAGAATTTAACTATTTATATCAAAGCTGTTAGATATTTTGACTTGTATACCAAAAACTCTAGAATTGACTGAACAAAAATTAGACCTTTTCTCCTATGACCTATCTCATAGTAGGCTGCCTCAATTAGAGGTCTATACTGTAGGTTGAGCCCCATCAAGCAAATGTTAATTCAACCATGAATCTAAGCAACGTGTTTCATCACAGAGATTCAACTCAATAATGAAAAAAAAAAATCCATAGTATTATTCTCATTTCCACGTATTTGTATTGTCTGCTACTTGTAGTTTTTTTCGTAATGCAGTGGAAGAAAGGTAACAAATCTCGGTCGATACACATTTAATCGGCTGATAGTTGTCCAAAGAAGTAGGAGAGAGAAAGATATCGACCGAGATCCGAGATATCGGTAGAAGCGAGTTTTTTACCCATAAGTGAATGTAAAAAGCACAAGATTGAGGTAAATGCAACAGTGTGGCCATATGGGCTTGAAAGTAATACCCTATTCAGCATCCAGACACTTAATCACGAGATAGGGAAGTGAGAATAACACAATGATATCTATTAAATAAATGAATAGTAATTTATAACCCATCATTCCAATCTAACTCAAAAATGGATTTAGCAGTGTCATGCTTGAGTTGAGCCTTTCAACTTGATTAATAACTGTGTCGAATTCAAATTGGATCACTTTATGTTTTTCTTTCGACCAAACCTATTCAGCCTCTATCCATATAGTCTGCTAATTTCAAGTTAGTTTGCCATTTTTGTATGTTTAACAAATGGGTCATATCATTTCAAAAGGAATCTTTTTACACTGAATACTAAATTGATTTGATTCATTGAAATCCCTAATTAAATTTGTTTCCTCTCAATTGACTTCTCTTAAAAAGGCTGGGATAAAAAAATGCGTGTGGATGCAACGTAATGTATCAGGTGTTATACGTCGATACGAGTCCGTCCGTCACCCATCTTCACCAGTTCGGACTTCAGCCGCAATGAACTGATGCGTTGCGGCTTTAATGTTGCAGCTGAAAAGGGTTAATCTTACCACATAACTAATAATCTCTTCATCAAACCAACTTTCTTCAATTACCAATGGATCAATTTGGCTCTAATTTTTAGCGGATTGTGTTAAACTCGTGATTGATCATTTGCTAACATCTCTCACTTGACTGTCACAATGATATGATTATTTTCATCATAAGTTTTTTCGCAACTTCCTTAAATACGATAGAAGCTCTGAGGTTTTTCACCCTATCATGGATATAGCCCATAAAATATTACAACAACCATATAAATTGTGATAAAAAAATGGTAGATTTTAGAAAAAGAAAAACATTTCATATTGAAGATATTTTTAAATCTAAGCCTCTCTTCAATGATCCTAAAGGTTTGTCTGAATAGTCCATTCCAAGTATGGTTGGATATGCTGCAAGGTTCACTTCTTGTAGACGTCTTATCCATCCATGATTGGTGGTAAGCATGTGACAATAGACTAGCAGTAGATAAATACAAGCAGAGATTCCAATGGAATATAGAAAGAAAAAAAAAGTATTCCGCCACCCATTAATTATCTGCTAATACTGAGTAGAGGAGAGAGATTTGTCCATGTGTGGAAAGCAGGCCCCACAAGACAAATCATGTGTATCAGCTCTCCATTTCACAAACATCTCACTCCTTGTTGTCTTTAATACATCCAATGACTCTAATTTGTAGTTGCAGTTAGAGACATAATCAAAAGGATGAAGACTTCATTTAGTCAAACAGATTAAGATGATAAACTTAGTGGCACATGCACATACCAGTGTACCACCACCACCACCACTACCATTATTCTGGATGGAAAATGACATTAAAACAAAAACTCCACTAGTTTGCAAATCTATTTTTTCTTTTAAAAGAAAAAATTAAGCATAGGGTTTTTTTTAAAGAAAAATGAGTAGTTAATGGAGAAGCGAGGAAAAAGAGGAGACAAAGAAAGGAGATTAGCTCATTTAAATCATCATCATTAGAGATTAGAGCGAGTTCACACAATAAATTTTTTATATAAACTTACTGCCTTTCGGATGTCCATAAAATTTAAATATTTAGGAACTCAAATCGGAAAGTGAAAGTCTTGAGTTCGATGCTCACTCCATTCCAAAGGGTCACTCTTCATAGAGTTATTCAGTTTATACAGATAGAAAAAACTTATATATACTTCGAAAATTAGTCAGATACTCAAACACTTTTATCATAGAAAGAAGAAAACATTCTACCTTTAAATGATAATCGTAAGCACCTCAAAAGAAAAGAGAGAAGGCTGAGTCGTTTGAAGAAGAGTATTTTTTCAAAGAAACTTAAAGCATCCAGTATATTATGACAATAGAAGGATACTACTAACACACAAATGTAAATATATACTACTGATTAGGATTCTAAAAATTAGCCTGTACTTAAAACTCTAGTTCAAGGAAACTTCATGAAGATAAGATGCCTTATTTTGTTCAACATATCATGAATATTTTAGTAAAAGAGATATGCTTTAGATGGTCTCTTTCTCTCTGCCATGGTGTCTTATGTTTTTAACATTTCTTCATAAAAAATGAAAAATGGTGTAGAAGAAACTTTATATATATATATATATATATATTAAGGATTACTTGGTTTATCAACCATTCTTTCCCTGGAGTGGTGCCAACTGACAACTGGGTTTTGTTGTCAAGGAAGAAGCAGAAAAGCTCAGAAGGATTGAATTGCAGAAGCACATGGTAAGAGTGTTTATACGGTGTATTATTAAAAGGAGGAGCACATGTTAATGTCTTAATTGATGCTTGTCTTAGGAGGCAGGAGATGGTAGGATACTAGTCACTGGCCCGGTCTGCCCAACCCAATTAGAATAAAATCAATTTTGGGGAATGATAGTAAATTTAGATCAACTGTCCTCTATTTGGAGTTCTTCATTGACCATTTTATTTTAATTTAATATGTGACATGCAAATTCTATTGCTTTGATGAATAGAATAAGAGGGACATTTTCAGAGTTAACTTTCATGATTTTACAAATGATTCATCTAATGATAGGATGCACACTTTAACTATTATTAAACAATTAACATGGTAATTAATGGTAAATTCAAGTTTAACTTTTATTTAAGGAGAAGTTATTAATCAATGGTGAATTTGAGTTTGACTTTTAATTAAATGGGTCTGTGAGCTTTTCAATATTAAAATAAAGCATTTTTTAGAATTATAAGAAAATTTAGATGATAAAAAAAGTTTGACAAAAGTCATTGGAGAAGGAGTGAGAAGAGGTGAAAAGAATGGGTCATAGGTGGGACTGTGAGACATAGGGTGGGTGTGAGGGAATGAATATGTGACTCTATGCAAGACAGTAGAAGAGTTAGGTGAGTGAGATTTTTTAACAGAGACTGACTGATAAAATTAGGTGAATTTTTAAAAGTTTATAGTTAAACAATATAATAATTAAATATAAATGAAGTTTCGTTTAAAATTCATTTAAAGAAGAATTTTAATATGAGATTATGGTTGAAAAAGTTTGAATGTGCGGCGGGGACGGGGAACTGTGCAAGGAGGAGCACGTGGCGCACTTTAATTTGTCGGGAGTGTGACGCAATGGAGCATTGGATACCCATTTTTCTCGGGCGATAAGAGAATTTTGGCTTTCTTCTTTCTTTCTTGTGTAGGAAGCTACAAAAGAGGGGTGACGTCAGCGTGTCTCTCCCATTCCTTTATTTGTCTTATCAGAAAACGGGATTCGGCCAAAACGGACCGTTGAAAACGACAAGTGGTAACATGCTGCCACTCACACCTTCCCACACCCCATGTGGACGGTCGATCAACCCTTGGATCCATCCACCATGTGGTCCCCATTCACATGATTTGATTCAATGCCATCTCTCTCTCTCTCTCTTATCTCCTCACTCTATGATGTTTTTTTTATTAAACAAGTCAATGCATATTCATTTTAAAACTTAGTCAATGTATTATTATTAACAGCATTCATAAATTGTCAATGCTCCACTGTATCAATCGGGTTAGATGACTTGGGTCCATAAGTTTATTTTTCATTTTTTTAAAGAAAATAAGAGAATTTGACTTTGATCTAGTGTGCAGAACTTTGAAGGGCTTTCTTGAAAATATATAAATAAAGGGTAGCAACATGAGTTTTAATCATCATACACCAGCATAAAAGGAAATTTTAAATTTTATCTTACTTTTGGAAAAGGGAAAAAGAAAAGAAGGGACAGAAATAAAATTAAATTTGAAATTTCCTTTTTCTGTCAGTACACCATGACTAAAAACTAAAACTCATAGTACAGAAATCATTATCTGTATGGTAAATCTCTCTTTCATTGATTGCGTACATCCAAAATAAGTGTTTTTGTCATTCCATACTATCTCTCATTAGTTATCTTTAGATGGATGTATATAGATGCACAAGTAGTTAAGAATTTTTCAAATTATAATTTCTATCAATTTATTCTATTAAGTATGCTTGTATAGAATCACCTCAAAGGGTCATTTCGTCAAGAAGCACCTAGTGTAGATAGGTAGGAAGACATGTACATGCTTCAAAAATTAGTCAAGTGACACATTGGCCATAAAAAAAATGAGCATGTATAGAAACCACCTTTGATGAGAGTCGCTACATAAGTACTTAAAGAATTTTTTAAACTAGAGTATCTATCAATTTATTCTCTTAAGCGTGCTTGTATAGAAACCATCTTTGATGAGAGTCGCTAAAATATTAGAAAGGAAAATCGTGCATATTTTCTTTGGAATATACACATTTTCCATTTCTAGAAGAAAACATCAAAAAGAGAGAAAAAGTTTGACAAAAAATATTAGAAAAACCAATTTTAGTCTCTTAATGCCTAGGGAAGCAATAAAGGTTTATTTGACTCTCGACTTTCTTAGGAGAAGTATTAGCCACAGAGATTAAGCTTTTTCCATGAAAGAGGAAATGGGTGGTTCAATGACCATCTCCAAGTCAAGATGTGTTTGGCACATTTCATATGGAAAACTGATCTGATCCTTTCCCCAAGGAAATTGAAGTCCAAACATTCAAAGGAAACCCACTCCTTCAAACTTTACCTCTTCGGATCATAAGAAACTTCCTTTCCTTTCTATGGAAAATGTTAAAAGACTACCAAGCACATCCTTTAGTTTTGTACTTTTATCATCTCTGAAGCTGTCTGGAATAGGATAGAATAGAAGGAATCTCTTAACGAAGGAGTCTGGATAACATGCAGCGAATCTCTGGCATTCTCAGATGTCCTGTTTGACAAATCACTTTTGTACAGAAAGGAAATTCTCCTAGGGAGAAAAGGAACTATCCTACAATTGTACAAGAAATCACTTTTCTCATTAAATTTCCCCTGTTCTTGATAAAGCCACTTAGATAATCTTCTAAAACTTTCCAGGCAAATGCACTGAAATGCATCAGTAATGTATCAATCAATCAGCAGCTTTAGATAAGCTGTTGCTGTTGGAGTGATGGCCAGAAACCCACCTTAAAAAGAGGGAATCCTGAGTTCAATTTCCACTCGACCTAAAGGGCCACTTCCCATAAAGTTACCTAATATGTGTAGGTAGAGACGCTTGTAAATAAAAACCGGCAGCTTTACATGATTTTAGTGGTTCGATAATTATTGGTTTATTCAATCAATACATAAACTCAACAGGTATCTACTTTCAGTATTAAAAATGTATTTTATTTCCTTTGTATTGAAGTAATAACAGCCAACTCTTGTCATTTTATTCTTACAACATTCAGTCATTAGATATATGAATAAAGCCCCTAGTACCTGGAGGTAAAGTGACTTGAAGGGGTACTACAAGGAGCATCTTTCCAACCGTATTGAGGGCCATTGTCATGCATGCATCATTATTCATGCCTTGCAAAGTACTAGGCATCAGCTGGTAATTGGCAATTGCATTAATACTCTTCAAAAGGCCCCACGAAGACTGCTCCTATGGGCCTTACTTGTACCAATTTTGCCAAATTAAGTAGTCGCCAAATGACTAGTCCTCTCAAAGAACCTTTCAGTTTCTGAGTATTAGTTGATTCCACATCGGAATACGTTGATGTTAGTGTAAAAATTGATTGGTCTATACTAACCCTCCGATCCCTGGAGATGAAATGGCCAATTCGATCCAGGGCCAAGTAAAATTAACATCTTTGACAGGCCAACCTGACTGACTCAAAATCTGGGCCTGAAGTTCCCGATGCCTGACCCATTGATAGCTCCAGTCAATTGGGGTCACCAGTTCAAATTTCATTTGCAGGAAGCATGCATGAGAAGGAGAGCTATAAATGTACTATGAGAGAAAAATGAAGGTTCCAGGAGAAAAATTATTAATAAACACTGAAAATGTAATAAATATCATACATGTATGCTAATGCTGCAACAAAGAGTATATTACATTGTCATCAGTATCAATATCAATGTTGGTGTTGATACCACCAGAAGAATACGGAGATGACTGATTCCACATCAGAATCTGCATCAGGAACATGTTCTGAAAAACAACTGAAACAACCTTTTGAATAATTGAATTTCATAATCATGGCAGGAGGAAATTGAACCTCTTTACCTCTTCCACTTGACATGTTTGGCATCATCTTTCTAAATAACAGCAGCCCAGAGCAATGAAGAGATACCATTTGAAAAGATTATAAATTCCCCATAGCATGTAGAACAGTACAAAGGTGATTCTTCTGAAGAGAATTGATTTGAGTATAAAGAATTGACTCATACCAAACAGCAATGATCTGCCAATAGCCCTCTTGAGCGGCTGCATGATCTCAGCATTGGGTCAATATCTCAGCCCCATTTTCAGTGATTAATATTGTGTGCTCAAATTGTGCCGACAAACTCCCATCTTCTGTAACAACAGTCCAATCATCGGCCCACATGATGGGATGAATACCACCCATTGTAAGCATAGGTTCTGCACAAGTTAACAAAATAAGCTCTGGGGAAAGTGTGGTTAACTTACTGCTCAAAAGAAAAAGTGTGGTTAACCAGGAATGCCAATTGAGAACAGCGCTACAAGGAAATATCAATTTCATGTAAATATCAATTTCATGTATAATTACGCACTAAGCATCTGTACACCTTCCAGTAAAAGAAAAACATTTGCACAGTCAATCTCACTTAGAAATGTGAAAAACTAATATTCAGTTAAACATGTATGAGACTGAAAATTAGCAAATCTACATCCTAGAGTCCTAGACAAATTATATCAGTGTCAGGACTTGGACAACATTCTTTTTTTTTTTAAAAAAAAATGGATTTAACGTATGGGAAACAGACACAGTCCTACTAAAACCCCCATGGATAAGCCCACTACCCTCAAGGCACACCAAGGTTAGGCCATGGGGGCTCAAACCCGCAACCTCCGCTTCCTGAGGCGGGAGGCAACCAGTTGAGCTACACCCATGTGGCTTCACTACGTGGAACGTCAAAGATTCAAGTTGCTATAACCAGTTCTTACAACCAATCACCAAGTACCACATACATATAATCCCATACATGTACACTTAAATGCTGGTACCGTGACGGTATAAATCTTCATGTGCAAAGAGAACTTGATATGTAAATCCCTCCGTCCCTCCCTCCCTCTCTATGTAAATCTCTCAAGTTGCTTGATAACCAGTTCTTACAACCAATCACCAAGTACCACATACATAATATCCCATACATCTTCACTTAAATGCAGGTACTTTGACCGTCTAAATCTTCATGTATAAAGAGAACTTGATATGTAATGTTGGATCTTTTCTTTTTTCGTTGGACAGATCCATTGTTTCTTCATTTATTAGAAGTATCAATCAACTATCGAGCAATCAAACTCATGAGTCACATAATGAAACTTTACAAGAGTCGAATATATCTAAAAATCAATTTGGGTTTATGTCGGGTAGGTCAACAATAAAAGCTATTTTTATTCTAAGACAACTTATGGAGAAGTTTAGGGAGAAGAGGAAAAAACTTTTACATGACTTTTATTGACCTAGAAAAGGCCTATGATAGTGTACCAAGGAAACTAATTTGGAGAACCTTGAGAAATAAACACATCTCCAAAGACTATGTTAAGATTATCCAAGATATGTACGAGAGTGCAACCACTAACGTTAGAACCGTTTGTGAGGAAAAAAACGGAGTTCCCTGTTAGAGTAGGACTCCATCAAAGATCCTCTTTAAGCCCATACTTGTTCGTGCTAATCATGGACGACTTAACATCAGAAATCCAAGATGAGGTTCCATCGTACATGCTTTTTGAAGATGATATAGTATTAATTAGTAAGACGAAACAACAACTTAATATGAGCTTGATTTGTGGAGGAGAGCGTTGGAGCCAAATGGTTTGAAAATTAGTAGAACTAAAACAGAATACATGGAATGGAATTTTAGTGGAATAGACGATAATGAAGATAATAAGATAAAAATAGAAATCAACTTTAGTTGCTCACTGTGACAAGTTTAGATATTTGGTCTCTATAGTAGAATCTCAAGGAGGTTTCGACCTAGATATAATGAATAGGATAGGAGCGAGGTTGTCAAATTTAGACAAGCTAGTGGAGTCTTATCTGATAAAAGAGTTCCCCTTCACCTAAAAGGACGATTATATAAAATAATTATTCGACCTGCAATGCTATACAGAGCAAGAGTGCAGGGAGTTGAAAAAAAAAATACAAATAGACAAAGTTAGGACAACGGAAATGTGCATGCTACGTTAGATGAGTGATTTAACCCTAAAGGATAGAATTAGAAACAAACACATTAAGGATAATCTAAAGATAGCTCTGATGGAGTATAAATTGAGAGAAACTCGTTTGAGATGGTTTGGTCATATTAGTAGAAGCCCAAACACTGCCCCTGAGCGTAGTGTTGAAAGGCTACAGATAGAAGGCACTAGGAGGAGATGACGACTTTTGAAAACATGGAGAGAAGGGATAAAAAAGGACATGTTATATTGTAGAGTAACTGAGGGTATGGTTTACGATAGGGTCAATTGGAGGAGAACTCGAAAGCCAACCCCAGATAGATGGGATATTGGCTATTGAAGATGATATTTGATGCAGTCATAATTGCAATTAATTTCCCAAAATTTCTTTTGAAAAGAAAATGAGAGTACCATAGAAGAAAGGAAAAAGGATGCAAAAAACAGGGGCAACCAGTCAACTATCAATGTGCAATGAAATTAGCTCCTTCCTTTAAACTCCCTCAGCTACAGCGGTTGTTGACTGATCACAAACTATGCCACACAGAAAACCCCTCATTGCCGATTAAGATTCTAATCTCATATATCTGATCAGTTATACTTGAACAAGAGGTTGGAACTGTTCCCCCATCAAGCAGCAATTATGAACTGAAATGCTCTGCACCTTGTAGCCTGAGCCCCATAAACTTCTCAACCCAGTTATTATAGCATAAACATAGCACAGGATGGCTAATTCTGGCCATAATAGGCTAACCTGCCTTCAATAATGATCCTTTACGATGCCTCCAGTTCCACCCTTCTCTGCAAGCAGATTCTTGCTCCCATTGAAACTCATCTTAACCACATGTTGAAGAGAAGGATTCCAACTTTTGACCATCTTTGCACTAGGATTGAAGCATGAGATGATAACAAACACTGCTGCGATAAGCTTTTGAGAACCCATCATCGGGTATTGCAGAACCCATGAAATTGCCCTCCTTAGTTGCCCACTCCACAGATGAAACCACTGTTCTGGGTGTGAATCTTTGTTTCCCACCATATAGATAAAAAAGTGAGAGAACCAATTTCCATAAAGCAGCTTATCTCTGAAACCTAAACCCACACAAAATGTGAATCAACTAAGATCGACAATGGCATGAAGCTACCCAGTGCATTAGATGAAACCACAGTGGAAGGTGTGGTGGTTACTCTCCACCATATGGATCAACTGCAAATACAATTCTGCTAAAGCAACACGTCTGTGAGAGACAAACCCCAAATGAAATGCCAATCAACTGAGACGGAAAATGGCATTGCCATGTGAACATTGAATAGCTGCAGAAAGTGGCTACAAAATCACCATAGCAAACAGGCAGTCAACAGTCAAATGGTTGACATCCTCCTTGGCTGGAAGGCACATGATATAATGATAATCAAGTTCTTTTGGCTCCAAATATGATCGATGATACTAGCACCTTATCCCCTTATCTACACCCTCCAACAACCATAAACAATACCTTTTAGTGGCCTTTTATCATCCAATCTTTTTTTCTTCTTTGGAGACACAAAGGAGGATCTGGATGCCTAATTATATGCATGTAAAAAGATTGAGTGTAAACAGGCCCTGAGTATCTGGCTGACACATACTTCAATCCTCATCTGTTGGAAACAAAAGGTCACTGATTATTTTTCCAAAATTCATTAAAAATCAACCAGGATTCTCCCTAGACACCTCAACAAATGGTCACAACCATCAAGCACACAACTGAATTTTTATTTTCATCAAAACCATGAAAAGGCACATGGAAATCACTAGTGTGTCACTGCCTGCCCACACACAGACCACATGCACAAATTGAAACTACAAGCTATTTCTGCACTTCCCATCTTCTTTTAATGACACCTCTACATGGAAAGCACTAGTGTGTCCCTGCCTTCCTACACACAGACCACATGCACAAATTTAAACTGCAATCTATTTCTGCACTGTCCATCTTCTTTTAATATCACCTCTTTTTCATTATGTGGAAACTTAGAACCACGTAGGAGCTAAATAGGCATTCCACAACACTTGCTATGTTGACCATTAGGAGCATCCGTGAAAATTTGCATACCAAAGAAAAAAAAGTGATATTATTGTCAGACTTTTTGTATGTGTGTGTGTGTGTGTGCATGCACGTGTGTGTACATGTGAGTGTGTCTGTGTGTTTTCTCATAGTTGAGATAGATGAAGATCTTGACTATCACTTTTATTTGGTGTGATCTTGGTATGCAGATAATGTAATGGGGTGTCCAATTGTTTGGATCCTTGAACGGTGGCGCAATGTATTGATTTTATCCGATATGATGTGGTACAACCAGGTGTTTATGAGCATTCACACCTTTTAAAAAATAAAACCAATGTTACATTATTCATCAACATCATAGCCACTGATCCCATCTATTTAGACTCAGCTTATGAGTTATACCTCTTGTACTCTAGCCCATCAAAAACCATAAACTCCATCAGTTTACTATAACCACAATATTATTCGAAACAACTTGAAATTTGAATAATATTATGTTGCCTGTTTATTTATAATTTACACTACATTCCTGGAAGCTTTTTATTTATGCATGATATTTGAAGGGCTAAGGGAAGTTCTTGTTTGTGGGGACTTTTAGTCAAAGTGGAAGAACTTAGAATGGCAGTGAGGCATAAATTGGTAATTTTGCATGTCCTGAGATTAGCAAATTCAAAAGCTAATGAGTTAGCTAAGCAGGGGTGTAATCTGCAACAATGTTGTGAAAATCAAATTGTATCGTAAAATTGTTTTATACATCTTGAACTGTAAATCGTGTATCGTAAACCATAGAATCGTAAGATTCATAAGTGTTCACCTTAAAAAAAATTAATATATAAAATAACGTAAAATATATTTAAAAGGTAATAATATAAGCAATTCTCCTTATTTCAATAAGTGAACATTATATAATTAGATCATTGGAGCTCAAATTTCAATTTTCCAACTCTCAAAAGTATAAGATCAGTATATAATCCAACTATATTTGTGAAAAGTCAATAATGAACTAAAAAGTCCCAAAAAATCGAAAGTTCTTAAATGCCTAACAACTCAAACCTTAAAGCTCACTAAAACAAAAGGTTTCATGCTTTTACATTCCTAATAATCCCATAATTTTATTATTGATAGGAATTATAAGATTTGTTAATAGATACGAATCGTTCCTCTTATCATATTTTATGATTCTTAAGATATGAATAGTGTATCGTAAGATTTTAATAACAATGATCTGCAATATGATGTGATCTTAAGGCCTTAGGGTGGTTGGGTTTTTTCTAAGGGGGTGTGGTCTTATTTTTTGTTCTGTTTACGGTGCCATGTGTGGGCTATATATATAACCAAATGGTCCCAATTGCTCACAGTTACAACTATAAATAAAGAAACATTAAACTATGAGAACTTTAGAAAAGTGAATTTTATGTACATCAGATGATGAATTACCGATTGTGAAGGTTTGACCCAACGTCATGCGTCCACCATCACTGTTTCCTAAAATAAAGAATAGATGCAAATGTAAGACCAAACAATTCTAAGACTTTTTCTTTAGTACCATGTGAAAATTGGTGATTAAACAAATGAGTGGCAATAAGATCTATGCTATGCTAAGAAAAATGGACAGATGCATCTTCAGAGTGCTCAAAACCCTGGTCTTAAAGAACAGAGAAACCATCACTTGTGTACCAGAGGTGCAACTTTTAACTTGTGTTTATCAGCAATGCTAGATCGCTAGTAGACATAAAAATAGCATTAACATTACGTAAAATATAACAATTAATGAACCATATAATATAAGAACATAAACCTTATGAAGTACTGAGTTCTACATTTGCATATACCAGTTTCAAGAATGCAATGTGCACAGGTCCATGTTGGAACACAAACTACAAATGCTCTAACAGAGGAAGCTTGGAAGCAAATTATCAACATGCAATAGCAATGATTTTTCTTTAAGGAAAAAAAAAGCTGGAGTACAGAACAGTACAAGGAAGCTAATGAAAATCAGTCCTGGCATTTACAATTATGATATTCTCCCCACACAACATTGATATAGCCAGCAGGACAGGTGTAATTAAGCCAAATACAATCATTCTGACTTCAAAAATGAAAACATGAAGTGGCACACAAGTTGAAAGCTTCTTTAATTACTAAAACCCATCAAGTAGGGACTTAAAGACAACCAATGTTGTCAAACTCGAATCATATCGTGAATCAGTATAGGAGTATGAATTGTGAATTGTAAGATTCATAATATTTTTTCTAAAATTATTATTTATACTATAAGTACATATAGCATGACATAGAATAATAAGATGCTTTTTCTATTCACAGAAATTTCTAAAGTTACACCCACAAATTTGACATTTATCATCCATCATAAATAACCATCCACCAAAAAAAAGACACAAATATATTAATATGGAATTTAAATATAAATATTAAATACAAATAAATACTTGACATACACATCAGTAACTAATTATTTAATTTTATGGGTTTGTTCAATCCCATTTTAAATTCACTAAATGAAATCTTCAAATTATTTTTATACGATTTTTACATAATTTTTAACTATTGATGTTTCAAACGTATAATGAACCTATCTAATTAATTAAATCCAACTTTGAAATCTCTTATCCTATTTTTACCTATTTTTGAATGTGATATATGACTAACCAATGTAACTATTATGTTGTATTTAAAATTATAAATTTCTTTGTAATAAAAAATTTAAGACTTAATATCATTTCCATGTATTCAATTGAAATATATCATTAGTCAATACTAATGACAAAACCATTAATTTTAATATACTCAGATAAAAATATTAAAAATGAATTTTATTTTAAAGTATTTTATAATTTTAGTTTAATATAATTGAACTCATTAACTATTATAAAAAATTATATTTATTTATATTATTTCATCAACAGCCTATATGACATGCTATTACTTCTAAAAAGCTATTAGTTTGCCACATAAAATATACAGAAAAAACAACACGGATAATATTCATTATCTTCGTATTTACTTTATCACTAAAGCCACGACATGAACTAAAGCAAGCTTAAACCTAGACTGTTGCACGTGGAATAAAGGAAACATAGAAGAAGAAGCGATGAAAACCTAAGGCTTAGAGCTGCGGCAGCAAAGAAAAAGGGATGAAAACCCTAAGGCGAGAGCTGCGGCAAAAGAAAAAGTGATGAAAACCCTAACAAAACACAGAAGAAAGGGCTGCGACGAAGAAGGAAGGCCTTCTTCGCTTTTTCCTTCTCTTTCTCGCCTCTTCTTCATTTTGTCCCTCTTCTTTCACCTCTTTCTATGAATCGCACAAGTTTCCAATTCATGGGGGTGACTCGTACGATTTACAAGTCACCTCCAGAATAGCACGATTTTCTTCTCTTCCGATTTTCATTGCGAATTGACTTATTGGAGCATCCGAATTGATTCAAATCGTAAATCGTGCGATTTTAACAACATTGGACACAACATTGTGCAGTAATAAATAACCACATTCAACCTATTATTACTATTTCAATTAATTACTCTTCTCTAGGACTTACAATGTGGTGTAATATAAAACTAAAGAAATCTAGCAAATTAATATATAAAAAAAAAAATCTTGGAATCGACAATTGGAGTTTGACATGAAACTAAAGAATATGCCAAAAGAACCAAGAACAAAGAGACCCATTTGGATACTTACTGTAATGAAGAATAACTGGATCAGCATGAAAAACTCGTCCCACCCCGTGGCCAACAAATTGTCGAACTACACCGTAACGGAATTCGTCTGCATGATCACTTCACAAAGTTTAATTGTAAGTATAAAGTTATTGCTTGAAAAAAGTATATATAACTAAAGATTGTCTCTCATAACTAAAGATCGAGTCTCATATAATCACATTTAGAATTCAACACCAGTTAATGTAACAATTTTGCAATGCTGCCATGCTGCATTAGTGGCAAGAGTATCAGGCACATAGATGTGAATGTGTATATGTGCATGTGCTCAAGCATTGAAAGCCTCATGATGTCAATATTTTTTTTTGAATGATTTTATAATGTCAATATGTCACCAAAAGTATATTAAACCCTACTCAAGAAGAGAGAGAGAGAGAGAGAGAGGACGAAGCCAATATTCATACAAATGCTCAGAACAACTTTAGAAGCAACTTCAAACAAAGGAATAGATAGGAGCTCCATACTTCAGACTGCCAAGTCAATGAAGCAGACCTCCAAGCTTTGATGTATGGGGTGAAGAAGCTGGAAAAGATTGGAGCAGTGGGATGATATGATAGGAGGCTCATTGGTGATTCAAAGGCCACAGTGTCTCCATGCCCCTGGTGTCTTTTAGATAAAGTAGAAAGGGTGAGACAGGTAATTATAAGGAAGAACTTTCAGGTACAGTAGAGTTCTCTAATCAACAGATAAGAAGGCTGACTCTTTGGTGAAAGAAGGGATGTGCTTAGATCATGCTGTAACCGGGCAGTAATCAAGCTTTTTCCGCTCGCTGGCCTGTTTGTTCAGGCCTGTTGGGTGTCTGTTTGTGTTGAGGCTTGCATGCCTTTTCTTCTTCATCAGTAGGCTTGTGTCTTGCTGTTGGATGTTTCTTTTTGCTCCAATACAATAAAATCCAAACCTTTCAAAAAAGGAATAATATAAATGAAACACTACTTTAACATTCATTCTTATGTTTTATTACTAAGATGGTACGACAGAATTTAGCCATTTAAAGATCCAATGAGGTAAGTGGTTCAGAGAAACATAGGTTCCAAGTGAAGCTTCAAAGAGTACAGCATAAAAGCCCCATTAGTTTTCCTCTTACATGACAGTAGAACATCATTGGCATCCTAGAAGTTGTATGCCAAAAAAGAAATGATTTCTGGGTAATCTTAGGACTAAAGTCCTAAAAAAGTCAACCCAAGATATTCAAATTTCTAGTGCAAGTTAACTAAAATTATCAATATCATAAATCACTTTAAAGAAATTTTAATGCAAATGATTTGTCTATAAATGCACAATTTCACAAAATTCAAACGAACTTGAAAAAAAAACAGCAATTCCACAACAAATTACAGAAATAAATCAAAACTTTTTCCATAAATCCATAATGCAAAAATCACAATCATCATAGCCATTTTCCCATCTATTAAGAACATATCAATTTTTCCCAAAAAAAAAAAACATTAAAACCAATAGAGAGTACAGTCCACAGAGGAACTCTGTTTTCCAAATCAAGAAGGAGAAAATCCATAAATGTTTCTTTGTTCCTTCTATACCACAAATAAACCTTAAAAATAACAAAAACAGAAAAACACCACAATAACATAACACGCATTTTGATTGACACTTTAGGTGCTTCAGGAGTTCAGGCTTTTCCAGGAAAAGAAAAGGGGAAAGGGGAAAATAACTTTATAAACAGAATGTCACGGACCGTGTGTGTGTGTGTGTGTGTGTGTGTGTGTGAGAGAGAGAGAGAGAGAGAGAGAGAGTACAACCTAACAATTGGATAATTACTGATATGGTGATACCAATTGAATGCAAATCAGAAGTGAAGCAAAAAGAGTAAAAAGAGAAGAATATTCAAAGTGAACAAAGAATATAACCAGAAACATACTGTATTGTTCTGCCTATTCTTTTTAACTCCACTCCAGGTGCACATATTGATATCGCTTTGTAGAGACATTCTTTGGTTACCTGGAATGCTAAAAAAACATATTTTCATAACAGACGCACAACAATGATAGTAATAAACAATTTCATGCCCGCACACACGCACATACACACAACAGAGAACAATTAACTGGAACAATCATATAGGTCTCTTGTACGATAAAATAAGGGCATTCAACTTAATAACTTGCAATTCAAACAAGCCCAAGATCTTTTTATTTGGTGCCCCAGAAAGTTGTTGATCAGGATACTATGCAATTTCATATATTTCTATATTATTTGGGAAAATTATGGATCTCATAATTATGTGATTTCATCATCATCATCTTCTAAGCCATTTATCCCATCAATCTAGACTTGGCCTCTATATATAGGGTCCCATATTGTGAAAATACAAAAGAGGACATTCCCCTAGATTTGGGCCTAAACCATGGGCTGCGCTTATTTTGGCCTAGATGTCATGAGGCCATTGCATGGATCCACCAGTCATCTAATCAGAAAAAGAACTATCACATCAACTTCTCAAAGTAGGTCAATAGAACTCTTGGCACTCAAAGATATTAATATTTTCAAAAGGTTAAATTCTTTTAACACTACCATTCAAAAAAAAAAATTCTTTTAACACTTAATAATGTCTACACACGTAGAAGAAACTGATCATTTAATATTTTATTTAGGAAATGATGTTTACTTGTTTGTATGAGTGAACATCAAGGTTGTCAAAATCGTGCAATTCGACTCGTATCGAGTCGGAAGGTATTACGGTTCGAATCGGTAAAAAACCAGAAATAAATAAAAAAATTACGGTTTATACACGAATCGCGAATCGTGCGAGTCATCTCGCACGAATCGCAAAATCGTGCGATTCGCGGAAATGGGGTTCTGTTTTTTTTTAAAAAAAAAAAATCGAAATATTATAATATTTAAATGGTTTAGAAAAGACATTTCACCTACCCCTCCCTGCATGGCTTCGGCTACACTACACGAAATGAGAAAACTCTCATTTTCGCTGGTTTGCTTCCCTCCTCTGCGCTCGCTGCTTCCTTCCCTCCTCTGCGCTCGTCGGGATCTCCAAGCTTTCCGAAACGAAAACTCCACTTCCTTCTGCAACCCTTCGCAGGTGCAAGGTACTTCTTCTGCTTCTTCTTCTTCTTCTTTTACTTCTTATTCTTCCTCCTTTTTTCGTTTTTCTTTTCTTTTTCTTCCTTCTTCTTCCTCTGATTTTCGTTTTTCTCTTCTTCTTCTTTCTCTGTTTCTGGTTCTTTCTTCTCTTCTTCTTCTTTCTCTGTTTCTGGTTCTTTCTTCTTCTTCTTTCTCTGTTTCTGGTTCTTTCTTCTCTTCTTCTTCTTTCTCTGTTTCTGGTTCTTTCTTCTCTTCTTCTTCTTCCTCTGTTTTTGGTTCTTTCTTCTTCTTCTTTTCTTCTTTCTTCTCTTCTTCTTCTTCCTCTGTTCTTTTTTTTTTTTCGCTGTTGCTGCTACATGCTTCTTCTTCTTCTGCCTGGTTTCTTCTTCTTCTCTTCGTCTTCTACTTCTTCCGTTTTTGTTTCTTTCATCTTTTTCTCTTCCGCTTCTCTGCCTTTTCTTTTTCTTCTTCCTCTTTTCTGTTTTTCGTTCTTTCTTTTTCTCTGTTTTATAGTTGCTGTTTTATATTTGTGTTTTATTATTGTTTTATAATTTCTGTTTTATATTTGTATTTTATTATTGTTTTATAATTGTTGTTTTATATTTGTGTTTTATTATTGTTTTATAATTGCTGTTTTATATTTGTGTTTTATTATTGTTTTATAATTGCTGTTTTATATTTGTGTTATATTAATGTTTTATAATTGCTGTTTTATATTTGTGTTTTATTATTGTTTTATAATTGCTGTTTTATATTTGTGTTTTATTATTTAGTATTTACATAATGTTGTAAATATATTTTAATATCATATTAACATATTTTTATGCCTTTTTTTTTATGATATTGTTTTGGATGTGGCTTTACAAATTTGTAGAGATTAAAAAGTAAAAATCGTTAAAATGGTCCGAGGTCAGTGGGAATGATGGACAAGATGAAACATGGCAGTTTTGTACTAGAGTGGAATTAGGCAATCATTTGCATGTGCAATGCAATTTTTGTAAAAAAAAAAATGTATGGTGGTATATATCGGATGAAAAATCATTTAGGAAAAACAAAGAAGGATGTATCGGTATGTGACAAATGTCCAGAATTGGTGACCCAAAAATGTCTTGAGTTGATGGGGCACAATGTGGACACAGAAAGGAGAAAAAGAGAGGCTCAAAGAAGACTGGAAGACCTGAATTTTACTTTGATGATAAGGACACAACAAAAGGGAAAGGACCGATGGAAAACTTTGTGAATTTGGAGGATGACAAGAAGCAAACAACTCTTAATAGAGTTTGGAAAAAAGAAGATAGAACAAATGCTTGCCTTAATATTTGCCGGTTCTTCTATGCAAATGCCCTCCCCTTCAATTTGGTAAAGAGTCCATTTTTTGAACCCATGTGTGAATCAATTGGGAGTTTTGGAAAGGGTTTGAAACCCCCAACATATCATGAGATAAGAAATACTTATCTCAAAATCGAAGTTGAAAATGTAGAGAAGATGTTGGAAAATCATAGAAAGGAATGGGCAAAAAAAGGGTGCACAATTATGACGGATGGTTGGACTGATGGGAAGAATCGGTCTATTACTAATTTCCTTGTCAATAGTCCAATGGGGAGCGTATTTTTGAGAAGTGTTGACACCTCTTCAATTTCCAAGAATGCAGAGAACTTATCCAACCTTATAGATTCAGTTATAGAAGAGGTAGGCGAGCAAGTATGTTGTGCAACTCGTCACCGATAATGCAGCACCATATGTAAGGGCTGGTGAAATTTTGATGGACAGAAGGAAACAATTATTTTGGGCTCCATGTGCAGCACATTGCATTGATCTTATGCTAGAAGATATAGGGAAGCGGAAGTTGGAGTCTTCTACTATTTCTGATGCAAAATCAATTGCAAAATTCATTTATGATCATGGTTTGGTACTAAATTTAATGAGGCATTTCACGAAGAATCGTGAGTTAGTTAGGCCAACAATAACAAGGTTTGCAACAAGCTATCTTACATTGAAGAGCATACTAAAATGCAAATCTGGCCTACGAAAAATGTTTAGCTTGGATGAATGGGATTTAATGCCTCTGCCCAAGACTGAAGGGGGAAAAAAGGTGAATGATTTGATTTTTGATAGTAAGTTTTGGAATCGTGTTAAATTTTGCACCAAGGTTGGAATGCCTCTTGTAAAATTGCTTCGATTAGTTGATGGAGATGAAAAACCGGCAATGGGATATATATATGAGGGCATGGATCGAGCCAAGGAGAAGATTGCAAAGAGATTGAACAATGATGAAAAGAAATACAAGCCATACTAGGCCTTGATAGATGCTCGTTGAAATCAACAACTCCACCATCCTTTGCATGCAGCTGCTTATTATTTGAATCCTTCTTTCCACTACGATGAATCATTTAGCCCAGATGTTGAAATTAAAAGGGGGTTATATCAATGCCTTGATAAGTTGGCTTTAGACATGGATGAGAGGATTAAGATTGATGAACAATTGCATAATTTCAAAACTGGAAAAGGATTGTTTGGGGATAGGATGGCCATAGCAACAAGGAAGAGAAAACAACCAGGTATTTACTATTTACTCATTTATTACTTAAATTTGGAATTTGATTTTTTATCTCATATTTTATAGCCATTTAGTGGGATGATTATGGTGATGAAAATAAAGAATTGCAACGTGTTGCGATAAGGATTTTGAGTTTAACTTGCAGTGCAACTGGGTGTGAGCGGAACTGGAGTGTGTTTGACCAAGTATGTTTTATTTCTATCTTTAATTAAATAAATACAAATTTTTAACATTTGTTTAAGAAGTGGAGATAATGATCTTGTATGTTTGATACTTTGATTGTTTTTTAGATTCATACGAAAAGGAGGAATAGGTTAGAGGCAAAAAGGATGAATGCCCTTATATTTGTAAAATACAATTTACAATTACAAGTGAGACAAACTTTAAGAGATTCAAAGAAAGATTATGATTCTATTTACCTATCGGATGTGGAATCTGATGATGAATGGATAACTGAAAAAGAAAATCCAGTTCTTCCAGAAGACAATTCTTGGTTGCAAGCCGACGAGATGTTTAATGAGGAAACGAGTAAGCCTTTTAAACTCTTGAAGATATGTATATTATAGTTAGATTTTAGAATACAAAATTTATAAAATATTTGATTTTTCTATTAACAGGGGTTTATTCAAGAAAATGAAAGAGAGTTGAAGGAGAGGAGGAAAGCGTTGAAGAAATTAGTGAGGGAGATGTGGAAGATGGAAGAGACAATTTATCTTCATCCTACTTAGATGTTTTAGATGATATTGATGACAATGACATTCTTTAGAATATTAGATGTTTTGTATTTTGGAATGTAAAAACTTCACTTTTAATGCATTTAAAATCATTTTGAGTTGGTACATTTTGTCATATATTTATGTCTGTGTATATTTACTTACATATTATGAGAATTGAACAAAATGTTATGAATCTTACGATTCTACGATTTACGATTCACAATTCACGGTTCAGACCCCTAAACCGATTCACGTTACGATTCGTTTTTTACAACCTTGGTGAACATCATAAACAGTATCAGTTTTTTCTAATAAGTAATAATAAAATATAAACACTATTCAGTTATACAGAAAATAAATGACAAATTGGTGCCCAAACAAGTTCAGGGAGGAAAGAAAAAACTGTGCTAACAATATGAAGTTATTGTGTCTATTTTTTGGAATGTTGACCTCAACTAGAGTCTTGGCTTCTTTATCAACATTGCCACAAAAGAAGGTTGCTGATGTATCCCCGTGATAACCCTACATAACATATCATACAAGGAAAAAGGTATTAAAATCATGTGATTTTGGAACATCTGATAGATTGCAAATATCGTGAGGGCAGGAAATGATATGAAACCTCTACAGACGCTACCTTAGATAGATTGCCCATCTAACATGGATTGGATGTCACGTGGCATGGAAGGATGTGTAGGGACCACATGGATAGGAAGGGAGGGGGATGAGTTTCAGCCCATTTGAAAATCCTAGTAATGCAAATTTGATCGACGAAAAATCAATGGCTCATAATAATTAAAATTTCAAGAACCAAAATCAAATAGCTAGGGTGATTAGATGGGGATGAAACTTCACCCACCCCTAATCCATGTGGTGTCCAAAACAATCATAGAGGCCCCAATAAACATTAGATGTGTAGCCTCCCTAAGGCAATGTCTAAGTTATATGAAGATTACAAATGATTCAAATGAAGAACCAATTGGAAAATGCATTAAGCAAAACTGTACAACAACACAGGATGGGGCATCACTGAGAAACCTTGCTGAACCACCAAATTTAAGTTGAAGGGAAAAAATTGAAAATTTTCCATAATTAAATAAAAAGGATCATTTCTATCCAATTATCTGTATATATAACAACTACTACAGGTAATAGAATGAACTTACATTCAGATATACAGTAACATCAATATTGATTATGTCTCCATCCTGCCAATGACAACAATCGAATGAACTTCTGTCGTACCATGATATGCTTAGGCAACAAATGATATAACAATTTGATGATTAGGAATGGACCTCAAGTGGACGGGAATCTGGTATCCCATGACAAATGCACTCATTGACTGATGTACAGACACTCTTCGGAAAGCCACCATAGCCAAGAGGTGAGGGATATGCTCCATTGTCTATAATCATTTGGTGAACTGCTTTATCAATATCATCAGTCTTCACACCTGGCTGCCAATAGTAGAAACAATAAGACTTTCATATCAGAAAATTATGGCCCATATCCTTTTTTTAATTGATAGTTGCATTTTCCTTTGAAAGGTTTCAATTGATAATTGCATCCCCAAGTCCAAACTCTCATAGTTGGCCCAATGAGACATGGTTTTCCCTTTCTAGCACCGTCATTCAAGTTGGACATTTCATTGCTCTAGTTAAGACAAAAAATAAAGCAGAAGGCCTATGAGCAAAACACCGACTGTGATTTTGACATAATAATAGATGTTGAGGGTGACTCGTACACCAGAAATAACATAGCATAGAATATGCATTTCCATTGTCCCTTCCCATATAAATATCCTTGAACAGCACCAATCACTATGTTCATTAACAAGCCAAGACACAGTATTAGCATACTTGCCTTTTAATTTCTTCTTCTTCTTCTTCTTTTTCTTATTTTCACTTTCCTGAGATCTGTGTCATGCCAAATGCATGCACTGAGAATACTGAATGTTTTCCTATAATATCTAAACATTTGCAGTTTTAGGCATATCCAAACAAACCCTAAGGAGAGAAGGCAACAGTCGTTCCATTTCCAACAATCAAAGGGTTCTTAATAAAATATTTGACAGGTTTACATACATTTTGATCTTGAAATATGTATAATGAGTTCATTCCATTTCAGTCACTGTTCACAGGGAAAAGATATTTCAATTTCAAGCTAAAACCATAGCTGATGCATGGCTGATAATCTTTATACAGAACATCTCAATGAAGCACAAAAAAAGGTTAATCTATTCAAAGATTGGTGATAAAATTAAAAGGTTCACCTTCACTAAAGTCCCAGCATATTCTAAAACCTGTGCTGCAAGCCTTCCTGATGCTCTCATGCATTCAATTCCCTTCTCATCATGAATTTCAGGTCCACTTGCAATTCCAGGTGGCTGTCGTGAACTAACATATGGAGGCTTTGGTATATAATCTGGAACAGGCAAACAAGGCGATACCTTTCCTGGTTTTAGATGTTTCCTTTTACCATTTGACAAATCATCTTGATTCCTGTAAATATTACAAGATCAGCACAGAACAAATAACCAGACAGCCCAAAAGCCATATTGCTAACATAAAGACATATAGGTGATTCTGCATATGGTCAATTTCAAGATGCAACAAACTTGAGAAAAGTAATGAGACAAAGTTCACATCCGGTGATCAGTATCTGTTAAAGTGTTATTCACCCTCTAACATAATTTTCAACATACATCAACAAAGTGAAGAAATGGAATAACCATGTCACTGGAGATATGTAATAACTAATAACCATTTCCCCAGTGAAAAGCCATTTTAACAATTTAACTACAATTCCAAGGTCCAAAAAACAATTCAAGTCAAATTCATTCAAAACAACAAAAACTTGTCACAGCAGGAATTCTAAAGTGCCACTTATAAATGAGAACGTTTTCTCCAAGTAGCAATTTGTCACTAATTTTTGCTAAGGACACTTGTACCCATCGCAGTGAAAGTGACCCCACAAGAAATACTGATATTTTATCCATAGTATGAAGCAAGAGTAAATTGAGAGGAAGAGGCAGTGTAAAGCAAACCTTTTATTGAATAAGAAATCAGTCAATCCAGACAATGTCCTTGACAACTGCAACGAGACATGCCTAGTCCCTGGGAGAAAGAAAGATACATAAACATATAAGTTGTAGAGCTTACTCACTAGAAGTGCATTGACAATTCAAGATCGAGAACAAACATCAACGAGACATGCCTAGTCCCTGGGAGAAAGAAAGATACATAAACATATAAGTTGTAGAGCTTACTCACTAGAAGTGCATTGACAATTCAAGATCGAGAACAAACATCAAAGAAAACTATAAAACAGCACGACCAAGATCAAGCACATCAAAGAGTACACCACAGGATAAGGAAAAACAAACATAATCATCATGTATTCATGTCAAGGACCTTAGGCATGCATGATCATCAATGTGTCATCACAAAGCCATTACCCCATCTCATTGAGATCGGGTTTTGAGTTTACTCTCATAGTAGTCAAGGCACAAGGCCCAAACAAAACACCAAGGGGTCCTAGAGCCTTGGGGCCCAGGTGAATATCTCTGCACAAGTCAAATTTTGCAGTCACACTTATGTATGTAGTCATTGACTTGTGTCCTTATTACATCAATTTTTTTAAAAAAAATAATATACTACTCATCAAAAACACCTTGGACCATAATATTTACTTCATGTTAACCATAATATTTACTAGCCACTATAAAAAACTTAAAAAATAGGTTTACTATAGAATTTTTTTTAAAGTAAGCTTAATTAAGGTTGGCCTGCCTTAGAGCTAGGCAAGGCACAAAATGGTTTTGGAGCCAAGTGTCACAGATGCAATGAATCACCCCACAATTCTAGCTTATGCAGCACTCACTTACACCACATTTGCTAAGTGAGTCAACCTTGATCAGCTTTTGGTCACACCTTGGACCAAGTTTCTCACCCCAAAGCACACATAATAGTCAAAGAAAGATGACAAATAAGTTGAACAAAGAGAATACTTCACTCCACCTTGCCTGTCAGAGCTTTTGGGATGTGTTTCATCTTCTCTTCCCTTTACTTATCTAGGCCTTCCTTTGTGTATTGGCTCCCCCTATTACTTTCAGTGGGAGCCCAACATTCACAAGTTCAGTAAGCGCCTCACCTATCTTTTGGTGGCAAAATCACCCTACTAAAATCCATACTGTTAGCACTGCTTGTTTATTTCTTGTCAGCTTTTAGGTGCCCCAATAAGGTCATCTGCTTTTTGTAGAAAATTATGAGGAATTTCCTAGGGGTGACCAGGAGGACAAAAGAAAAGACCACCTTGCCAGTTGGCAGTAAGTTTGCCTTCCTCTTGAGGCAAGTGGCCTCAGTGTTAGACCCATTAAGGATATGAATGTTGTTCTTCCGTCCAAATGGCTATGGAGGATTGACTCCGAGCAAGATGCTCCTTGGAAGTCTTTACTCATTTCCAAGTACAGCTTGCGAAATTCTGATTGGGACATCAATCATGCTCCCAGTAGAGCCTCTGGTATGTCGAGAGCCATCAATGCTTGTGTTGATAAACTTAAGCAGGGTATTTAGTTTAATGCGGGGTGCGATAACAGAGTTAAGTTTTGGATGGATACTTGGTGTAATACCTCCTCTCTGGTTTTATATGTCCCTTACATCTATCACCTATCGCGCTCTCCTTCTGCTTCATTTCTGATTTCTACTCCTTCATGGGTGACCAAGTTGTGTGGGATGTCCTCCTTCGTCGGAATTTGACGGATGCAGAATCAAATGATTTCTTGAATCTACTTTAGATCCTAAGCTCCTCTCGAATTCATGTTTCGGAGGAGGCTTCCCTCCTTTGGTGGCTTGACCCTTCCGGTTATTTATCAATTAAGTCCTTCTATGTAGGGAACAATCAGAGTATTTTGTACCTTGGTCAACCCTACCATTTGGTCTTCCAAAGCACCGCCCCAAGCAATTAGTTTCATCTAGACTACGGGATTGGGGAAAATCCTGACTAAAGATAAATAAGTAAAATAAGAAAAGCGATGGTCAATACTTGCCCCTTTTGCCTTCATGCCTATGAGGATGTGGATCATTTACTTAACAATTTGGAGCTCAATTTTGGATTGGGTTGCCTTTCATCATAGATTGCTCAACTTTTCTTCGCTTGGGAGATCGTTAAGGTTTCCTCAAAGTGCTCCTCTTTGTAGCGTCTTACTCTTTTAGACACATGTTGGAGTCTTTGGTGGGAACGTATCAATAGGGTATTTAGAAACTGACAGCACCTCAAATTGTTTTCGATTGGATCTTCGCTAAACGTGCATCTTGTGCCTCGATTCTTGATGAGTTTTGGAATATTCACATGTTAGTTATCATGCGAGCCTGGAGAGAATGTATTGATATGGCATAATGTCATGTTAAACTTTTTCTACTTTGGGTTGTTTGTGGTTGTTCTGGGTTGCAGTGATCCCCTTCTCCCTTTTTTTGTTTCCTTTGTATTTGCACCTCTGGTGATTTTTCTCTATTAATATAGTTACCATTTCAAAAAAAAACTTTGGTGAGGGTCGAACCCAAAACCTCTAGTCTATCCTAGAAACTCAAGCCAACAAAGCTACACCTGTGCAGGCATACTCTTCCACCATGTTTTACATACTTATATAGACTTCAACACAATTCTACACAACTCCAAACTATTCTAGACTATTTTGCATAACATAAGAGATCTCTACATCATTCTAGACGATTCTCCAAAACTCTAGCACCTTGGAGACTATTCATGTAGAATCTAGAACCTTCATGTTCTTCTAGAGCATTTTGCATTCATTTTGAAGCTTCCAAGAATCTCTACAGGACAACAACCTTATTCTTTTAAGTTGAGCTTGTCTCATGACACAAGGCACTTTTGAATACTATGGTTCTTCTTTTTCACACAGCCTTATCAACAAATCACTTTCACCTCACTTAGTCTAACACATTCTCCCTCATCACCTCAATCCAAGTTTCTAATTTTCACCCCTTTAATTAGAACCTATATTACAAGACTCTTCAAAACGTGTGATGCACTTGTGTTGGACATTTGCACACATGTCAGACACAAACACCTATATTGACTCTTCATGGACCCTTCCAATACTTTTTAATATTGTCTCTCTCTCTCTCTCTCTCTCTTATAACTCAAAATACGCCCGCATGACATTATGCTTCTAACAACCTCCCTTTAATTAATATCTAAAGTCAGTAACACCAAGCTTCTCTTCAACTTCTACAATGAATCTACCTTCAATGGTTTTGTCAGAATATCTGTAACTTGGTCAGCTTGATTTTATCATTCTTCACAAACTCTCGAATGAAGTGATACTATCAATATGCTTACCCTGTCATGGAGCAATAGATTCTTCATCAATGCACTAGCCAAACTTGTTGCCACTACTTGCCACACATGATCTTTATAGGACCTTCATACTTGTGATTCAACTCATAAAGCATCTTACGAAGCCAAACAGCGTAGCATGTTGTGCAAGTTGCTGCCATGTACTTGAGTTTCTGCCATCATTAAAGCAGCCCCCAATTGCTTCTTTGACAATCATGAAAATACATTCACTTTGAGATAAAACACATAACTAGACATGCTATTCCAAATCTCATTATCTCCTACCCAATTACTCTTTATAGCCAACTACATTGAATCTATTAGAGTAGCTATAAAAAAATGTAGTGGTCCTATGTACCATTTATGTACCTCAAAATCTACTCCATTATTTGCGAGTACAACTGGTGATGTCTATCCATAGATCTGCTAATAATCCCCAATCCTTAAACAACATTCAGCTTGGTAAAAGTCAAATATCTGAGACTACCTACTATCCACTTAAAATTGGTGGGATTTACCAGCTCTCCACTACTTTCCTATATCAACTCCAACGTTTGTGCAACTAAAGTGTGAACTGGAGTCTGTGATTCCAACTTAAACTGCTTTAGAATATCGTTGGCATATTTCTTTTGCAAATCAATATGCCATCATCATTCTATGAACCTGAATGCCGAGAAAGACATTAGTCCCATATATAAATCATCTCAAACTTACTAATCACAGCCTCCCTAAAATGATCAAGCATCTGTTGAATTTTTTTAGTAAATATCAAATCATACACATAAAGCAGAAAATAAGTATATCACTGTTGGAGTTTGATTTGATATAAAGAATATGCTCCTAAGGACACTTCTAAAAGCCGTGGTGTAGCATATATGTGTCAATTTGCGTGTACCATGCTCAAGGTCCTTGCTTCAAGCGTACAAAGCCTTCTTCAATCTATACACTTTCCTATCGTGCCCTTGCTTCAAATTACCTAGTGGTTGCATATACTTCCTCTTTGAACATGTCATACAAAATGCTAATGTCATGCTCATTTATAGATCTTTCATCTATGCTAAGTGTTAATGCTATGATCATCCAGATGGAATCAAGTCTAGGAACTAGTGTGAACACTTCAAAGAAATAAATGCTTGGCTTTTGCTCATAGCCTTTTACAACCAACCTTGCTTTCAACTGATCCATTTGACCATCAGACTTATACTTCGTTTTGAAGACCTACTTGAAACCAAGCAGCTTCTTTCCTGCTGGTAAAGAAGTTAGCTCACATATGTTATTCTTCTTTGATAACTAAATCTCATCATCCACGATTTGGATCCATCCATAATCACTGGCTAGATTTTCATAAGTAACTTGGTCACAATCTATAAACAAAGTTCACCAATCCTTCATTAGTCAGATCATGATCATTATCATTAGTGACCACATAGTCTTGTGAGTGCATTAGCATAACTTGAGAATGCTTTGGACATCCATTAGGTGCCAGAGACACAGTTTGCAAAGGAGAAACTCAAGTGGAAGATGAACTCCTGGTTGAAGGTATGTCATGGTCTTTTTCACATACTCCCATCCTTTTTTTTTTATGACCGAAGGCATCCAGACATCTCACCCGTCTAAAGAAAGTTTCATGAAAACGTCAGTGGAACATTCTATATGGTCATACAATATAAAGTTAATGCAATTGAAAGAGTAGAGTAGGTCTCATGTTGGTGTTCTTGTCCTCCCTCCCTATCTATCTCTTGCATCCATGTGCTAAAAGTTTTTGTTGTAAATGAGGGCCTTTTAGTTGGTTTATGTGCACTTGCATAAAAATCCAGTAACCTTTCTCTCTCATCAACACGTATCTTAAATGGGCGATGGTGGGATGCCAGAGTATACTGTCGATATTGGGCTCACAACACTTGTATCGTGATACAATACAATTAGACCTACGAATCGTTTTAGTTCCTACAATTTTAACCAAAAATGTTCAAAACATGGTTATCTTTTGATAAAGAAAAAATGTATATTTTCAGTTAAACACTTCCTCTTCAAAGCATCCAAACTGAGCAATTCTTAGAACATAACTGCTTTTAACTAAAATATAAATGGGTTTGATACTTTCTTATTTGAAATGGCTATTTTCCAGAAAAATGGTTTCCTTTCCATGCATCCATACACCATACGGACACTTTTTGAAAAACAAAGGATGTCTTCTTTCTGTTTGTGTTTATGCCCAAGTGGCCGGAACTCAAAATCAAGGAAAATGTCTCACACAAGGGCCAATTGCACTTACTGATTTCTCTTACTTTAACTGAAAATAGGTAGGAAAGTTTAGCAGTTAATTCCGCACATGAAACATGATGAAGAGAATGGTAATGGACAATGCATAGAAATGGCTGTAAAAATCCAGAGAGAGAGAGAAGAGATGGGGCATGCCTGGGCTGTAGCGGAAGAGAGTGTAAAGAGGGCGTCTATATGTTGAGTAGATGAAGCGATCCCCCACCAATGAAGAGAAGAGACGGGGTTGAACTATCGTCATCCTTTTTCCTTTCCGCTGCTGCTTCTTTGCTTCACTTCCTTCTTGTATCAGATAAGTCCGGAGTCGGGCCCAAAGGGGAGAAATTATCCGTTATGATACATTGTTCGACCTAAAGAGAAATTTATTTAATTTAAGGCGAGCCATTCAAGACTCGAAAAATCTAACTCTATACATCCGGTTTTTAATTTTTTTGATCAGGTTATCATCCTACTCCTGGATATGAATTCATTCGAAGGGTTCATTCTCAATTCGTTCGAATGAATATACTCATCCGAACCAATATCTTAGTATAATTTTCATTCATTCGAATGAACGTATATATATCAATTTTTTACAGAATTTGACTCATTCATTCGAATGAACTAAGCTAGTTAACTGATAGTTCATTCAGATGAATACAGCACGGAGGGGTAGAATGGTAATTTCACTCGATTTTTTGAAAACGGGTGTGTAGAAGCAGAAAAATTGGGTGTCTGAATAAGGCACCTAAAATTTAACAACTTCTTTTATTAAACATTATAATTTAAAACTCATATCAATATTTTTAAATTAATTTACAATGAATAATTTCTCTCTCGAAGTTCCCTCATCATATCGCTCATCTGATTGGGTGCACTTGATCCGAGGACTTGTTAATCCAATATTCCAATTAAATCATGGATAGCGATTTTCTCATGGGTATTTTGTGTAACTCTATACAATTTTACCCTTAAATTTTACTGTTCATGCAAATTTCAACTAGTCGATTTTACTCCCATGGGAGGATCACTACCCTAAATCATTCATTGTGAACTACTTCAATTGAAAAGCGTGACTAATTTTTTATAAAATTGATTTTATGCAATAAAGATGAGTTTACTTGAATGGGAAATATTTATATTTTAAATTTAAAATAAATGCATTTTTTTATTAACGTGTGGGAAACTCAAACACAGTCCTACTAAAACTCCATGGATGAGCCCACTATCCCTAAGGCACACCAAGGTTAGGCCATGGAAGCTCGAACCCATGACCTCCCGCTTCCTGAGGCGGGAGGCAACTAGTTGAACTACACCCATGTAGTAGAAAATTCCTTCTTCTATACACTATTACTTACCATAATTTTCATTTTCAAGACTTTGTAAGAGGAGGGCTTTTTAAATAACTTCATTTATATTCAAACCAGGGGTAAAAAATCGCCCAGACAGCGATATCAACTCAGGGCCACCGTTTTGATTTTTTTCTTAAAAAAAAAGAGCGATATTATGAATATCGGCCGATATCA
This sequence comes from Chimonanthus salicifolius, assembly GCA_013350335.1. Lineage (NCBI taxonomy): Eukaryota > Viridiplantae > Streptophyta > Magnoliopsida > Laurales > Calycanthaceae > Chimonanthus > Chimonanthus salicifolius. Next base: position 12,734,856 of record CM023537.1, on the reverse strand, counting down.
GACCGATATATATAGGCCATATCGACCGAGAACTACTAGGTACGGCCGATACAATACATATCGGCCGATATGATAAGGCACTGAAAACCCGTATCATATTGGCCGATACGTTTCTTATCGGCCGATATCTTAATCCCTGATTCAAACAACAAAAATATGTATTGATGATATATTTTTAATAAGAAATTCTCTTTAAAATTTATAAGGTTTTAACAGACATTGAATTGAGTGCAAACTAAATTCATCTAATGATAATAAGTACGAGTAAGAGAAAGATCAGTGTAGACTTAATGAAAAAAAAATAGTCATACAATACTAAATTAATTAAGATGGAGTTAAATTTTTGTTTAACATTTGGTCTACTTATATAGTTCATCAAGGTTGTATTTGGATCAGAGTAAGTTAAATTAAGGGGTTATATAGGAACTTATAAAATTCCCCGGAACAGGCGGAGAACCTCTTACCTTTTCTTTTCCTACTATTTAAAACACTCTATTTGCTAAATTGTGAATTTTTTTATTTTTATTTTTTTTACTTTATAATAATACATCAGTACTTATAATATATAGAAGGATCACGTTTACTTAAATCACTCAATTGACACAACTAGGTACTAAAAAAATACGTGGTGGGCCATAACTCATTTCCATAATCTTGTTCAGGTTAGATTTGTAATTTTGAGAAAGTGAATTAATGATTTCATTAGGCTCTGATAAATAGAGTTTCCATACTGAAAGTTTTTTTTATTGGTAGAAAATTATTAGTTTTTGACAGAGTGCTATATTTAACATTTTATCATCAGGTAAGGACTTATGCTGCATGACTTTTATGCATTCTGTTTTCCTCCTCCACTCTTAGCCCAATTGGACTTTGAATTGCTTGACTGAAATCAATTGGCAATTGGGACACTCATTTTATGAAAAAAATAACCGTAGTTAAAGCCTTCAGATTTGAATTCCTCATGCCCTTATAATTTCTCACAATAGTTTGACCAAAACTATCCCAAAAATTAAAAGAAACATCAACTCATTTTATACAGGAAAACACTGGAATGTATAGGGCCGAAATGAGCCAAGATCTGATATTTCGTTCTAGTGTTTTCCTTGTTTTGCTATCTATGCAGAAACAAATTTTAACAGAATTTCTAATTGCTAGATTTTGCTAAAATTAGGAGAGCGGATCAATCAGTAACACATACATTTTATTCATATTATGAACATGGCAATATTAGTTAAGCCTCCATATACTTTCAGGGGCATTTAAGAGATCAACAGGCCTTCCATTTGGTGACGAAATGGACTGACTGGATGTGGTTTTTGTTTTATTACTGAGTTCAAATTGCCATGTTTGAATGTCAAACATGCTTAAAAACAAAATAAAAAAACCCTAAGTTTTCATAAGAAAAAGCTTCTCTGAATACTTTTCAATAAAAACACATGTTAAGTGAAACTAAAATTATTTTGGAAAATTTTGCTAAAGTTATAACAGTTGTTTTTTTATCGGTGCATCCTTTCAAAGTCATCAATAGGAGGCCATCAGAACATAATAAGTTCATGAAAACACTCAAAAGGAAACAATTGCTTGTTTTTCATGACCCATGAACCGTCAAAGTTTGGTCCAAACGCCAGCCCAGTATGATCTATGGCTACCAAATTGGCGAGTTCCATCTTGCAAGTCAGATCACAGATAACCATTTAGTGACAGATAGTAGCTGACCCCAGAAAATCCAAATGCAAACGCTACAAACAAATGAGATGATGTTGACAAAAGACAGGTACAAGGACCTCATTATTCAGTAATTTCCAACTGGCGTTATAGTGATCTTATTTGCTGAGCCTTGTAACTTTTAACACCAAAGGTTCCTGGAGGAGAGAATGCATCAACATGTCTTAATTATGAAAAACAAGATTCCCAATCAGAGAGGTAATGACATGACAACCAGCTCTAATGAGAAGTCGCAAATGCCTCAATAACACAAAAGAAAGCCTTCCAGGTCCCTGTCTGACATCTTAAGAACCTCTCTGTTCGAATGTATGAACCAGACAATCCGGATGTCCCAAGAACAGTAACCTGTAAAACAAAAAGACAGAATGTAATGTTTAATGTTCATCCAATAGCCCATCTGAAGATCCTGTGTGTGTATGTGTGTAATCATGTTTGTCTGTCACATGGATAGTAAACACTGAGAAATCACAAGGTACTGATCCCATTGACCAACATTCTGCTCCTGCCAAGCATTCATGAAGAAAAACAAGAATTTATGGTATATTAAAATAAGCTAGAGCAGCAGAAAAATAAACAGGTGTTCGGGTACAAAATCAGGCCGAAATCTATTGGTAAGAATGGAGTTTGGACTTGAGACAATCCTCTGAGAATAGAGATGACGAGAGGAGGAGCGTTGGGAAGGAAAGAGAGGGGAGAAGAAGAGGAAGCATTCTGACCTATAGTTTGAGTTCCACTGAAGAACAGGGCAGGGAGGGTGGGAATTTGAAGAGGCAAAAGAATTTTACCTTCCAACTCCTCTTCCCTCCCATTACCCTCTCGCCATCTCTCTCCCCCTTTGCTTCTCCCTCACCTTTCTGGTCTCATTTCTCCTGTAGCTTACTGTAATTTTGTTTTTTGTTTTTTGAAAAGAAGTATAACAATTGTATCTTTAGTACAAAAGAATAATATAACATATTTTAATACTTGAAATTGTGTTTAATGATAGATGGTAGAGTATTTTTAAAATTAGGATTCAAGGATAAAGATTGTTTTGAGTTAGACCATAATGCATCAAAATTATGAAAGTGAGATGGTAACAGATTTTAATGCATTCTGATCATAGTTTGAAAACTTAGAAAAACTTTGGCAGGATGGTTTAAGTTGACTTGATAAAATTTCGAATTGAGCAAGTCAACGAAGTTTACTAAGTTTTTTCAAGGTAGTCAAAGAACTCATTTGAGTTACCCGACTCGATAAGATTTTGAGTCAAGCCCATATTTCGTATGTTTGAACTATGATTCTGACTAAATGATTAGCAATGTCTTTTATTTCCTATTTTTTCTAGTACCAAGACAAATTTGCATGCAATAAAAGTAAATTTATTGTCTACAATTTCATACTATTATTATTTTTTAATTTTTTACATTTGATAATCAAAACTCTAGTACTTTTCTTACAAGTTTCAAAATGGGGTTACCTATTTATGACTAACAATTTCTTGCATTTATATTATTAAACTGTTTCTCTATTTACTTTACATTAAATGCATTAGTTTCTTCCATTTTTCTTATTTTTCTACAAATTTTATTCAAGGTTATTTAAAAATATTATAAATGGATGATATATAAATGACTTATATTAAAATTATACAAAATTTCTTGATTATTTTTCATTTACTACAATAATTTCTCAATACTTTCTTAATTTTCAGCAATTACTATACAGTTTAAAAAAAAAAAAAAAGTTCAAAAAATAATAAATGGACGCTATTTTGCATAAAAATTATACCATTAGATTTTAAGTAATATATACTACTTTTCTACATTTTATTCTGATTTTTCACTCTTCTTTGAAAAAGAAATAGGATTTATAACTTTTGGCTGATATGGCCGAGATATTGGCCAAAATTTTTGGTCTTCCTGGGGGCCCAAAAATGCATTTCAAAAGAAATTTTTTACTCGGTAAAGGTGCCTAATTCTATGCGTTGAGAATATTGGACCAGAATTCAATACATGTCGCGTTCCATCTTTCATTGGTCCAGATTGCTCATCAAATGCAACCCAATGGGGATGAGCATTGCTACAAAAATCACCCCCATTAAACAATCCATTGCCATATGATTGGTGAAGGGTACACCATTCATATGGCTAGTACCTTTCAGAGCAGAGATCTTTTTCCTTCATCAGCAATGAAGGGGAGAAACCTCAAGAAGATAATAGAAAGTGGATTGATCAGTATAGAATGCTGGCCTAAACAAAAAGAATCAGATACAACCCGAGAGTCGCATCAAATATGCAAACTTAACTTAGGGATTCAAATGAGGAGGAACTCCTTAGTATTAGAAGAGCTTTGACCCTCTAGAAAGTCTTCGGACAAGGTTCATTAGTGATAGAAGGGGATTTGGCAAATGCAATTGAGTGGGCCAAGGGTCTAACACAACCTTCTTGGAGAATGATTACCATTGCAAGGGAAATTAAGAGGAGACTAGTATCGGGTTTGGATGTTTCGTTTGTCCAGGTTGGTCGCACAACTAATGGCGTGACAGACTTCTTTGCTAAAAATGGGATCATCAACTCAACATCTGGAGTGTTCTACTTTTGATGAAGGGGAACTTTGGGGATCATTATGATTGCTTCTTTTTTATATAGAGCGGTGCTGCACAGCTTATTTTTCTTTTCTTTTTGTTGTAATTCTGTTAGACCCTCTCTTTTGTTGTTTTGTTTTCTTTGCATTTCTTTAATCTCTTTCAATGAAATTTGTATCATTACCTCTCAAAAAAAAAAAAAAAATTGCATACTTAACCCTGATACAGTAAGCACATCAAATTTACAACAGAACATCAAAATTGAACTACTAACGTATGACACACCTAAACCTGACTCCACACAAGGTGTCAAATTTTTTTGAGTTGCATGTTTGTGAAGATAGCAAAACAAGGTTCTTCCAGAAATAGTTTTACCTTTCCCCATTCAGAACCAAGGCCACTGCATCTCATCTTTAAGTGTATCATCTTCGTTCCTAACTCCATTTCAACTTTCTTCCTCAAATAGGTCTCATCTGGGCCAAATGCATCCAAGTATGTCATATAGCGGTTGTATGCTGCACGCAGAGCGTCTTGGAATTCATTTGACATGTACCCCACTTTCTGTAAAACAATCTGGGTGTCAATACAAGGAAAGAAACTGGAAGATTCAGGACCGCATTAGTGGCAAGTTAGCCCCAACTCTGAATTTTCCCCAAACAAAACAGGAGAGGAAGAAATCAGCTAGCAGTTCACACTGACTCTGAAACAAATGCACAGTTGAGATTAAAGAAAACTTTGTCAACAGTTCACATTGAATGATGTCTCCACCAAGATGTATGGCTTGTAAGCAATATGCGTGAAGATTGGAGTAAAAGAATTGATATGTGACTTCTTTTCCCTCCTTTTGTCCTCAAATGGTAAGTGGTTTGTGTTTTTTATAACCCCTAAAAGAGAAAAAAAAGGAGATGAATTTGCATACCTCACCACTTAATCCAATTGAATCATCAAGCTCCATTCTCAGAGATACCAAAACCCCACCAAACATCTCAACGGCCTCAGCAGCTCGAAAGACATTTGCCAAAGCCTCCTGGCTGGCCTTGTCCTCAGTAGTTTTAGACAAGGCTGCATTGACATTATGGATAACACCATCTGAGAGTTCATCCCAGCTTGCAGCCATTAAATCCTTGAATGCATTTTTCACATCAGGATCAGATATAACAGGCAAGTCACTAACATCCGCGCTGAAGAAGCGCCTGCTGCTAATGCTGATTGAGGAAGCTCGCCAGCTATCTGCAACTGTTTAAATGGACAGAAACAGTTCAAGGGAAAGGGGAAAATAGGTTCAACCAACAAAAGGATAAAACCTGCATCTAATTCCTTGGCATTCTAGAAGCATAGTGAAGTTTCCCCAGAATATCATGGTTCTGAAGATCCCATAAATGAGGAGAAAATTTTCCACTCCCAAAATGAAGCCGAATGGCAATCCAAAACAGTAACCACGGGATGTACATCACAGCCCTTATTCACTAGCAGTCAGACATTATCATGAATGAAGAAACAATGGAGATGGCTAGAGACTGCCAGTTAAAAAGCTTTACTATTTTCAAGACTTTGTGAGCAGTACATGTTCTAAAAGGTAACTGGATGGAAATATAAGAAAGCAAATAACAACAAAGAAGCAGTTGGTCATTAATTTAGGTTAAAGGGGAATTGTAATATCATATGATACAGTTTTAAAACAAAGACTTCTAACCAGGTTGTGGATATTAATGACAGTGTGACACCACCATCACTGCAATCATCACCACTTTCCCACCATCTGTGGTTGGTTTCTTGAGTTCTACTCTTCCATTCTATCATATCATAAAGCATATCCTCACCCAATCTGCAATCGTTGATGTCATTTATCCCTTTACTCCAGTTTTTCAGGAGAATGAAACTCATATGACAAAAAATGTTCATATTCCAAAATTCATGCAATTCAAAAGTCCCATAGGCACACCCAAGATTCCAAAAATAAAAGATCCAATCCAGCTCACCATATTTGCTTCTGTATCTATACATCCATTTCTGGGCATGACAGGCTACTACTACCATATATAATGTTTGCAGGCTAATACACTTCAACGCAGAATGGAGAAAAAGATTAAATAGATTCACAGCAGAAGAGAAGAAATCAACAAAGATTCAAGAGAGAGTAAATAAAACTACAGCAAAATGCAAGTATTATGATGATATTTCTGTTGCAAAATGCATAAAATTCCAAAACCCTTAATCATGTACTCTCCATTTGCTCTAGGAGTTGAATTTGGGCAATGAAAAAAAAAGTGAGTAGATGAAGTAATGCTGAAAGAGATGATGAGTATGCTAAGACGGATGTGTGGCATTTTAGGAAAATGAATTTATAAAAGAAAATAATCAGTTGTTTTTAATCAATCTAATTTTTTTAATCCATATCAAAATCATCCCAGGGAAACCACCACTACATATAACATTTGTATGTACATGTATTGAAAAATGGTCAACTGCACACCCCATGAAGTACTCTTATAGGGAGAGCTCCATGTGGAGCCAACACATGTTGTGGGGTAGGGTGGGTTTGAAAGATCGATGCTACATATAGTGCTTCTTAAAAATCAACTTTATTGAATAACTCTAACCATGGCTTTGAAGGACCCAAAAATCGACAATAGATAGGAGTGAGATATTTTCAAGTTCAATTCCATAGCTAGAGTCATTGAATCAAGCTGATTTTTTATAAGCACTATATGCAGGCACAAATCTTGGAAACTCACCCAATCCCATAATCAAAAGTAAGCTCCACATGGAGCTCTCAACATGAGATCACTTTATGGGTGTGTGACTTGTCATTTCCATATTGTGTATGAGTGTCCGTGTGAGGATCACCTAGGGATGCGTCCTCAAATTGTAATTTGAGGATACTAATCAAATGGGGTCCACCATGGCCCTAATCATATTCCTTCTCCCTTCACACCTACCTACCCCCTAATGAATTGTATCCATACCCGATTTGACTCCAATCTGAGTTAAAAAGCAGTTTGATCTAACACCATGAATTTCCTCGAGATTCCCATTGATGTGGCAGTTAGTTCTTTTTGCCACAATTGGACCTTGTGGTGGGAGTGAAATAACATAGAGTTCAAACATAACGCCGAAGAGCCCCATCGAGGTCAATAATTGGATCAACGCAAAGTGTGCTGCTTGGGCTACTACTCTGAAGGAGTTTAAGGATTTTTCTATCTTTGACATCTCTAGGACTAGGAAAGAGTGGATCAGTTTGTATTAGATCTTTTGAGTGGTGTTTTCTTCTTTTTCTATTGGTGTTGGATGTATTGGGTGTTTGAGTTTCTCCTTTCCCTTCTTGGTGAAGGTTTGTACTTGCTTTTTGGTGCACTTTCGCTGCCCTTTCTGATCATTAATGCAGTTAAAATTTCCCAAAGAAAAAAAGAAAAAGAACTTTCCTAAGCTTTAAAAAACATGACTTCACTTATCCAATCAAGATGATTTTTTATAGGTAACTTATTTAAGTAAAGACATTTCCAACCAACTCATCTCCATTGGTCATGGTGGCTCCACATAGGAGTTCCCAAATTACAATTTGAAGATGCATCCCTAGGTCATCTATATGGGGAGTCTTTGGTGTACATCCAAAAACATCACATCAATGTGTATTTTAGCTGGAAAGGAGCTTGAAAAAGCTAAAAAAATAGGAAAAGGACTTGAAAAAGTTGAAGTATGTGACAAGCCATGATGCATGGGAGAAGCCCTCACATATACCATTATCATCATCAAAGCTAGAATCCCAACCATCAACAATTTATTGAGTTCTACTTCTCTATTTGACCCTGCCATAAACCATGTAAATTTTTTAGAAAGGTACCATAAACCATATAATAATTAATCACTCCACTATTTGTTATGTCTTTCTTTATTCCTTCTCTCCATGTTTTTGAATATCATAGGTATCCCCAACCTACATTGGAGGTGAGACTAATCCCATGAATACATGAAACCACCCACAAGCCTCATGTATCCCTTTTCTCCATGTTTTCAATGGTCTTACCCTCATCTTTGTACTTGCAACTTGCAATCTCTCAACTCTACGTACTAGGGTTGTCTTTGGTCCTCTACTTGCATGCTCAAACCATCATAGATGAATTTTTCTCAATTTGTCTTATATCGAGGCTATTTTTAAAATGTCCCCGACGTAGTCATTTCTAACTCTATGTTTTAGAGTTTAATCCACTCATCAAACGTAACATAGACATCTATAAATGTAACATGGGCGCCTCTATCAATGATGCACATCTCTATCACCCTAACTTTGAGTGTGTGCACGTGCACATGTGTATGGGTCATTTGTAACTTTATCCTTTAGAGTTAATCCATACATCCAACATAACATGCATATCTATATCATCCTGACTTTGTGTGTGTGCATGTACGCAGGTCATATCTAACTCTATGCTTTAGAGTTAATTTAATCATCCAACGTAATATGTACATCTCTATCACCTATGCACATCCCTGACACCCTAACCTTGCGTGTGTATTGCAATGATCCAAAGAGACCAGTCTCTATTTTGCAAAATAGATACCTCACATTTTTTTTTAATTATGGGGCCAGTTAAATGCATCTTAATCACTAGAGCTTAGATGAATAGGAAGATCATTAGGTGAATTAGGAGTGTACAAAAGTTCAACCCCATCTCATCGTCACGGCAAAAAATATAAAAGTTCAAAATTTAATGAGTTTAGAGGGTTTAGATAAATACAATTTTTGAGTTCAAAATTCTATATATATATATATATATATTGGTGCCAATTTTGGATATATAACAACCCATAGCAAGTAAGTAAGTGTTAATGGTTTGGATTAATCATTGGAGGGAGTCAAACATTCGAGGTCTCTCCTGAATATTTTCCTATATATATATATATATATATATATATATATATATATATATATATGTATGTATCAGAGGGGAAAAAACATTGTTGCACTATATATATATATATATAGGAGAATATGGGTCAATATCGAGGTTTCCCACCTAGCATTGTTTTTGATAACTTTCGCTATGGAAAGTAGTACTGGATGACATCTTTCCACATCATTAAGTTCTCCTACTTTAGAGCCTACTAAATTCCACCACTCTACTCGGTAGAATCTAGTAGAATCCTCATGCCCGTAATTTTATAAAGGAGAACCCCTCATTTAAGAGGATTACCTCAAAAGTTATCTCCTAATCCAAATGCACCTTAGAATCTAAATGACAAAAACAGAAGCAAATATTGTCTGACCAACTTTTCCACCACAAGCTGAAGAGGCCTTACCTCTTCCATGACTCCTCTGTGTCTGGTTATGAGATCAGATAAGCAAAGTAAATATGGTTTATAAACAACTTAGTGATGCAGAATGAGAATGGATCTAGTCTCTGAAACTTTTTTTCTTTAAAATGATGGATTTAGTCTTTGCCACTCTATCAGAAAGACTTGTTGAAACAAGGTCAGAGAAAGCAAAGAAACTTGTAATACCCATACTGTGAATGGCATTCTTACCTTTTAAATCCACAGAGTCAGCTACTAAAGTATTTATCATGTCTAAAGTCTATTATTCATCCACATACTGAAATATGCGTCACAAACTAATAAAAACCAAATGATTGATATTCTGTTGGAGGTCAGGGCTTCGAACCTGTGTAGCAACTTACCCGATCCATGATGCTTGTGGGTGGTGTCATGGATCCAAGGTTTTCCCTATGATCACCACGAAGTGGAGTCGGCGGGTTTCCACGGTTACAAAAAAAATAACAAAATTCAATAAGAAATAACAAGACATGTTGGAAACTTGGAATCAAAATTAGAGGTCAATCTATGCATTGAAAGCATGACTGAATTATTGAAAGAAAGCTTGCACTTTTTTCTCATAGGTAATTTGTGAGAATGTAAGTTGCCTGCTCATAACCTAAGTTACATGGGTATGGATGTCGGTGCCTGAGATGGGTAGAACGGGTCAGACTAGCCAAATTTAAATGAGGAGACGGGAACACAACACCATAATTGAATAAATTCAAATCTAATTTTATTTTAAACAAACATATGATGAAAAATAACATTGCTAGAAAATAATGTACCAACTCTAACAATCAAGTGACAAACATATTGATATTTGAATTAGTTTTTTAGAGGGAAAATGTGATATAATACTATCATCGTATTGAAAGCACAACGTTAAAAGACACTAGAAGAATCATAAAGAATGACTGTGAGAGTGGACATGGTTAGCCCTACATATCTCCAGGTTATTCAATTAGCAAACTGTAATTCCAGCTTTCTCAATGTGAAAAATGCATCTTCGCCATATCCAGAAAAAACCTCCCAAACAAAAGATGTGAATAATAACAACTACAACAACAATAATTAGCGTATTACTCAAAAGATAGCAGACAAACACAGCCCTATTTTAGCAGACCTAATTTGTAAATAGCAAACCAGATAAGAAACACCCAGATTTATGCTGTTTGTCATTGGGCAAAGGGGGAAAGAGGAAAGAAAAGAAGAAAAGGGAAATACCAGAGGTGAAAGTGGAAGGCGTGGCGATGGATTTTCCGGTAAAAGAGAGAAAACTTGGGTGGCAGAGGGTAGAGAAAGCAGCAGTAGCAGACTTGATATTGGTATTCCGAGAAAAGAAGCATCTGGCAAATGAAAAGGATCTGACTAGCGCACGTCTCTCCATTGCTCGGCTACGGCCGCTTCTTCTGCTTTTTTCTTCGAGAAGAGGAGACGGACAAGAGAGAGAGACTCGAGAGAGAGACTCGGTAGGGAGGAGTAACGATTCAGTTCTGCATATTACCGCACTGAGCCGCCGTAAGAGGAACGAAAACGGACGACAGAGAGACGCGCTGCACGTTCAGGAAAAAAAGAAAATCCCTTTCTTTTCTTACAAAGTTACAATTGAGTCACGATTTTGTGTGACTTGATTTTAAAGTTGATGATATGTAAGAACAAGAAATGATCTGATAATTTTTAAAAATTATTAAAATATTTATTAGTCTATAATTTTGAAGAAATTAATTGTAATAAATATATATTATTTGAACAAATAGATCTCTCCTTCAATAATGAATTTATTGCTTAAACTTAATAGATAAATATATTTAGATAAGATTTATTTTTTAAGTGACACATTGACAATTCTTAATTTAATATGTTAAGATTAGTGGATCTCCTAAAATATCAATAATTATTATTAAAACTTTTACAATAGATTGGATAAAAAAGTTTGTGTTTAAACATAAAATTAATTAGAAATAACATTAATTGACTTTTTAGACTCTTCAAAATTTGACAGTTTTAATCTACCTTTTCTTTACTTTTATACTTTTGTAAATTATTTAAATATTCATTGAAAAAATTACATATGAGTATTGAGCCTAATAAAATTCATTTTAATTAGAATAATCAAACAACGTTTGAGATTTTTCAAATTTGATTACTTTAAAGTAACTTTTTTATCTCTAAACAATTATAGATTATTAAACTATTAATCATAATTGCCTATAGTGTAATAAGGCAACAATATAATTATGAACTAATTAAGTAAGTCATGCTTAGACTCTTAAATTTTGATAATATTAAATTATTTTTTAGCTCTTCAAACATTCAAGCTACAAGATCATTTGACGTCTTGAGATAATTTTGTAAAAGACCAGATATCCAAAAGATTCATTCAAAAAAAATTAAAACAAAATTAGAGAATCTATAATCATATTAAGAATGCCCAATGCCTTAAGCTTTGTGTGATGCAATTTAAGTAATTAGTTAATATATATGTTTAGTACTTTAGTTAGGGCTGCAATTCAGGACCGTCGGCTGAGGTTTTGGACTTGCCTGAGTTTAGACTCCAATTGTAATTTAAGGACTTGAGCCTAAGTCGCTCAACTCAAGTCGAATTATTCACAAGCTCAGTCTGAATTTTATTTGTAGGGTTTGAACCTAATTTCAAGCTTAAAATGTATATGTGGGCTTCGTTAGACTTTAATAAATTAAAGCAAATTAGATTTTACAAAATGTGGCTCAAATTTAAGCTTTCACATCAAAGATGGGCTTTCATGCACTAGGATTGGGCCGACCAAAACTATGATTCGGGCTTAAATTTTGCACTAAAAAATGAGCTCGGGTCAACCCAAAACCAACTTTTTGGGGGTTTTCCATGCAAGTTCGGTTAGGCCTAGCCCAAGTTGCACCTCATATTAAAATTTCTACGGATGAGCTTATTACTCCTAAGACACACCAAAGTTAGGCGATAGGGGGCTCAAAACTGCAATCTCCCACTTCCTGAGTCAGAAGGCAACTAATTGAGTTACATCCATGTGGATTACTGATATACTTTTTCACTATTTAGATAATGCAATGGGATAAAATGATAAACTCTGTGTCCTTTGACATAAAAAATATCAATACATCTTTCACCTTCTGACACAATAGACTTAAGCATATAGCCTATGCTTTATAAACAGGTAAGTAGTAAATAATTTTACTTAAATATTCAAGGCACTTCTCACATACTCATTTTTCGACTCCCTTACTTGAACATTATCACCTAAATATTATCAATGGTGTTCTCATTAAGAAGTCCACATTATCAATGGTGTCTGACAATATTCATTATACTTGTAGAGTATGTGCTTGTAAAATGTTACTGAAGAAAAAATTCTATAAAACTTGAGAGAAGTACACATCTAATATACAAATGACTAAAATGCATCTTGCAGGAATACATGTACTAGTAGTCATAGAGAAATTGTTTATTGTGAATGGATTCAGTATAAACTTTCAATTTCAGCCCTTTAATTGAAACACTGGTTGAATTTAAACTGAAATTTGATTAAGATTTTTTTATCTAAAGGCCATGATTCAAAATTTATACAATTTTTGCGAACCAGTTCACAGGACTAAAGAAAAAAAAATTAAGTAGGCTGCTCTAATCTGTGCTCAAGCAATTGGTCACTGTTCATTTTGTTATTATCTGTTGAATGATATAATAAATTTGATCATTTTGTTGCAGCTGAAATGGAATACAACGTAGTACATAAAAGTGAGATTAATTTCAATTGCACTTTGGACAGTAAAGGAGTAAAAAATTAACTTATAAGGGTGTAACTCAACTCGTAATCTTCCGTTTCAAGAAATGGAAGGTGACAGATTCGAGCTCCTATGATTTCACCTGGTGTGTACTAAGGGCAGCTGTAGGGATTTCTCACATTTTCTCACATGTAAATTAAAAAAAAAAAAGCAAAAAATTAAAAACTCTGAAAGGAACAAAAAGTAAGAAAGAAATTTCAGATTAATATCATACGCAAACAATCTTTGATTTCTTAGGCTAAATTTATCATGGAATGGGAGATTATATATCATGAATGGATGATTATAGCTTTCATATAAATACAATAATTATTTCATGAGTGAAATTGATATGAATATTAGTGTTTTTGTCAATAATGTTGATATTTGGCTCGATTTAACTCAGTCCATCACTGAGTTGGTATTTATGGCTCATTTAACTCAACCCATAACTGAGTTGGTATGCTGTTGGGCAGGAGCATTTCCTTTATATAGCATATTACTCCTTGTATGGAAGAGATAGAGGAAAGGAAGAGGGTAGAGACTCTACATTATAATATCTCATTTTGATTTAGTGAAAACTCTTCTCTGTGTTGCCCGTGGATGAAGGCATTCAGATTTTATTGATTGTGTGATTGATTTTATCGCTTGATTTTCCGCTGTAAAATTCAACAAATAAAACATCGAAATAACTTGTTCTTTTATTCATTTCGCCACTCTTTTTTCTATTCTTTTGATATAGAATGTAACACCACTGCTAGAAGTTGAATCTATTAATTATTTGTCAAACAACGTAGCATAATGAGTTGAGGGGGAAGACTCTTTGCTAAGAATTGAAGTTTCTGCTCTCGATAAATTAAGAATAACATGAACCTGTTGTGGAGTAAAAAGAATAAAAAGAGAAATCCCCACACTCTATTCATAAATGTAAAGTGATTTAAGTTCAAAGTCCAAAGGCAATTTACTGGTAACATTTGTATATTATTTTATAATATTTATTTTATCAGAAATTTTAAAATAGAATTTCATTAAATTATTTTTACAAAAAATCTAAAATTGAGATTATCTTAAAGAAATTTTTTTAAAAAAGAAGGAAAATAGCTCAAAATAACAAATCTAAAGAGAAAAAATGTTGGGATGAACAAACACATTTCAAATGTGAAGAACTTATTTCGTAAACCATCTTAAAATTATACTCAATGCAAGTTTTAAATAAAAAAATGGTCAAAATGATAATTAAAAAAAAAACTATAAATGATTGATACTGTATCGTACCAGTCAAGTCAGGGTGGCCATTTAAAGACTTGTATTGCTTGGACCGCACACCCATATTTAATATTATATAAATGATACAAATATGTGTATGACACTATGACTATGACTGATAAAAAAATACACCATAACTCTAATATAAAAATACTAAGTTTGTGTTTGGATAAGGGAGGTGTAAGGAAAAATAAGGTGTTACCCTTGTTAAAATATAAGGGTAAAAAATCTCAATTTTATTCCTTTTTATCTCTGCATTCTCACTTTTGAAAATTCTTTTGGAATAAAAGTTGCATTTGGATGGAGGTAATGAGTGGTTACCCCTCATTACCCTTATTTGGTAATGAAATGATGAGGGTAAAAATTCAAATTTTTATCTCTTTCCTTCTACTTTTAAAAACCCTTTGTTGTTAAAGAGTATTCGTAATATGGGGATAACCCCTGGTTAGGAATAATCCCAAATAACCTCTATAAAATTTATCCCTCATTCAAACACAACCAAAGAGCATTCAAAATTAATTATCCACCTCCAATTATCTATCCACTCTAACAAAATTTACTTCTCAGACTAATATCAAAGTCCTCCAGAATTTACGTCTATAACTGAAACTTCAAATGGAAAGCATAGGCTGGCAGTTTCGAACGGCAAGCAGAAAATCGTAGGGAGCAACCTTCACTCTCTGTTTATTTCTCATTTTTTTCACCACATACAGAGTACAGACAAGCTTTCATGAGGGTATCCAACGTGGGAACGACTTAAGACAGTGAAATCATTGTAATATACCCAATTCGAGTAAAATTGGTAGAATTGGACCTAGTGAATAGTAATATTAAAACGGGAAATTTTAATCATCTTATGTCATGTATTGATTAATTGTGATTTTATAAGGTTTGTGACGTAAGTACCACTTTTACCGGGCATTCCTCTTACATGTTACCATTTGACTGTTGCTATGCATAAAAATAATAAATATGTATTCTTCTGTTAAAAAAACTTGTTAACTTTTATTGATATCAAACAATGATATCAAACCCGACCTGGCCCTTTGGTTCAACCGTGACCTGGTTGAAACATGGGTCAAATCATTTTAAGACCCTTCTCGAATAAAAACCCTCTAGAACCCACGGGTCAATTTGATTTTTCTAATAAATCCGTAATTCTTGACTCTTAAAAACCTTTGATTTCTTTAAATGAAGAAAATGAAGACGAAAATGTTGGTTCTTTTGAGAATATGATTTTTTGATTATTAGTTTTTAATATTTACAATTGAATTTGTGAGAAAAAAATATTTTTATGAAATATAACCTTAGTTAATAATTTAATATTATATTAATAGCACGGATTTGAACGGGTTTGACTATAGGTTAACCCGGTTGAACCTTATTTGACCCACCCTTCTTCCAAGACGGGTCGCTCAATGGGCCGGGTTTTAAAACATTATTATCAAATAATTAATTCATTATCGTCGCTTTAATTGAATAGCCTAATTATATTTGATGAAAATGCATTTTAATATATATAAACTAAAATACAAAATTGATTCTTTCGTTTTTTTAGATAAGATGAGTATCTCCATTGCACACTAAAATTAAGATTATTTTTACGAATAAAAAAAATCATCTACAATCCTATATATCAAATTAAGTTAAATGACTCGAACCTTAGATCTCTAATTTATCTTGTAAGTTTACCAAATGAGTTACACATGTACATAATTTTTCGACTATGCCGATTTCCTAGTCAACTTGATGAAGCAACCTAGTCCAATAAAAAAACCTAGTCACTCAGTAAGGTTGGGTCAAGTTTTGGCTAACTATATTGAGTTGTTAGTTGACTTGCTTAGTTGACCCAACCTAATGATGCATTTGTTCAGAATTGGGCAAATTAGGTGAAATTAAGTTTTCAATTTAATCGAGTCAAGTTACTATTAGTAGACTTATTGAATCATGTTAATGACTAAATTAGGCCTTTAAATATAAAAAAATAGATTAGTATTTATCAGAATTTAAGAGTTGCTTGAATGGACATTAATATATTTGAGTGGGAACTATGAAGCTATTGATAATATATGATCTAGAGTTATTTTTATTTTGATAATTTGGTTAATAATTTTATTTTGGTGCTTTATTAATTATATTACTTTTTAATTTTTGTAAGATAATATTTATTAAATTCAATAAAAATAATTGTATAAATTTGAATTGAGTCACCTGATTAAAATTCAATAACTCACTCGATCCGAATAAAAAATAAAAAAATTAAATTGAGTAACCCATGTACCTACTAAATCTCTTAATGACCTCAACAACTCAAGTTAATGACCATGGATTCCTTTCTTCTCCTCTTAGTCTCCTTATGACGTTGCAGCACGTGTCAACTTGCAATTGCAAGACGCATTACACGCCATTCCATTTCACCACCAGTTTTCTTTTACAGTAAAGAGAAAACAACATTTGACGTTTTTATTTTAATATCTCCAACACAATTAAATATTATCTAAAATGCATGAGAACTAGAAAAATACAATAATAAAAAGAATTTTTTAATTGGGTATTCTATTCAAAATTATCTTAATTAAAATAATCAAGTTATATTTTTTAAAATTTTAAGTTTTAAGTAATTTAAATAATTTTAAGTACTAAATTTTAATCTTTAAAAATATGTTAAATTAAATTTAATTAAACATTTATATATTTGAAAATGAGTTTCATAAAAATCAAATTGATTGAATCATATAAACATATTTTTAAACCTCTAAATTCTAAATATTCTATTTTAAATATTTTATGGTTTTTAAAAATATGTGAGCCTACAAAAACTAATTTGGAAGAAATAATGTTTTTAAAAATAGAACAGTTAATTCTCACTTAAAAAATTACTTTGATTAGATCAATCAAAGTATGTTATTTAAATTCTTAAAATTTTAATTATTTTAAATTATCTTAAATCTCAATTTTTGTGTATCTTTTAAAAATGTATGAAAGTCAAATGATCTGGCCTTAATTGGAAAGTACTGTACTTAAATATGGGATCATAAAAAACAATATTGATTGGATATTTCAACTCTTATTTTTACACTTCAAAATTCTAAATCATTTTAGGTCTATTTTAATCCCTAAAATTATGGCCTTAAAATGCGTAGAGCCATAAAAATCAACGTAATTAGAAATGTTATGCATGACAATTGAGTAATTAGATCCATTAGGTTATATTTTAAGCCCTATTTAATTATTTTAAAATGCTTTTAACACTAAACCTTTGCAGCTTTTAAAAGCATATTGAACCAATGAAATTTATTTTGAATAAATATGAGTCATCTAAATTATCTTAATTAAAACATTCAAAGCATACTTTCTGAACTTCTAAAAATGATTAGGTCAGATTACTATCATAAATTTTACAAATTTTAAAATAATTTTTTTAAAAAATATTAAAATACCATGATCGGAAACGTCTATGATGAAATATGAGACACAAATAATTATGATCCATACTTTTAAGCATTAAAATTTGATAATTTAATTATTTCTAATATTTATCTTTTTACCATCTTTTAAGAACATGTGAAATAAAAAATCCCCTTATAAAAATTGTAGTTTAATATATGGAACAAGAATTTTCTTTTATCATGTTTGATATATTTACAATAGTGAATTGTTGAACTTAAATGTGTCGATGGTTAACTTCGTACTTTATATTAAATAGTTAAAAATATTAATTAAATTAATTTTTTAATATATTAATTAAAGATATTTATTCTAATACCGACAAAATTTATTATCGGTACCTGTTGCATCCGTGAAAATAAAATGAGAATTTAACTCCCTACCGATTGTGTTAAAGATGAGTTGTCTTTAGTGTTTTAAAGGACCCCCATTTCACACTTTCATTTACCTAGTGCGGAAGGGGAAGAGCCGACGTTGACAGATCGTGTCTGTGTCGGTGACGAGTGGCTGGTGGATAAATAAGGCGTGGAAGAGTTTCCTGGAAAACATGCACACCGCTTCCTTCGTCTCTCTTTGATCCTTCAATTTAATACAGTCACGATTAGCAAAGGAATAAAAACTTCATTTTCGAATTAAACTCATTTTCTTGGAAAGTAAGAGATAATAAAAATCTGGAAAGTTTATAGATTTTTCCATCTTATATACCATGGATCAAGTATTTTCTCTCTTCACCTCACATCTGAGCTTTCTTCATTCTACCTTCCATTTCATACTGAAAAGAGAGACCATCTCCTCTCTCTCTCTCTTCCCATTCCCTTTTTTTGGTTATGGATTCAAGCGACAGAGATGAGATAGTGCATGATTTTGCACCATTTATACGCATCTACAAAAACGGGCGGATAGAGCGCCTTATGGGCACCTCCATCGTGCCACCTTCCTACCCTGACTCCGACCCTGACACCGGCGTCACCTTCCAAAGACGTCGTCATCTTTCCCGACTCTGGCGTCTCGGCTCGCATCTACCTCCCTAAACCCTCCCACCCAAATCAGAAAATTCCTGTTCTCGTCTACATCCACGGCGGTGGCTTCTGCATCGAAACGGCCTTCTCCCCAACCTACCACTACTACCTCAACTCCCTTGTCGCAGCCGCCGGCGTCCTCGCCATCTCAGTCGACTACCGGAGGGTGCCGGAGCACCCCCTTCCGGCCGCGTACGACGACTCCTGGGCCGCCATCCAATGGGTGGTCTCCCACGCAGCGGCAGGAGATGGCGACGCCAAGGAGGCGTGGCTGACGGAGCACGGGGACTTCTCTCGGTTTTTTGTGGGTGGCGACAGTGCCGGCGCCAACATCGTCCACCACGTGGCCATGCGATCCAATAACGGGTGTGATATAGGCCACGGCGTGAAGATTGACGGAGCAGTTCTGATCCATCCATTCTTCTGGGGAAGCGTGGCCATCGGCAACGAGCCAAAGGATGCGTTGGTTCACGAGAAGGTGGGGAGGATATGGAGGGTCGCATGCCCATCAACGGTGGGATTGGATGACCCCCGGATAAATCCGACGGCTGCGGGTGCGCCGAGCATGGCTGGGTTGGGGTGTAAGAGGGTGATCGTGTTTGTGGCTGAGAAAGATATCTTGAAGGACAGGGGTTGGGACTACTGTCAGACGTTGGAGCGGAGCGGGTGGAAGGGGGAGGCGGAGATAATGGAGTGCCAGGGTGAAGACCATGTTTTTCATCTTGTCAAGCCCAGATGTGAGAATGCTGGGGTTATGAAGGATCGCTTGGTTTCATTTCTCAAAGCCCAATCTCCACTGTAATTGTTATTTTTCATCGAATAAAAAATTTGTGTGCGATTTTTCTCCTTCAAAATCATTTAGAATCTAATGGTCCCAAGCATCAAGGAGAAAATCTTATAAGAGATTTTGTCATTTGAAAATCTTTTTGAAGTTAAATCTATGTAATTTTTCTTTTTCTACCGCTGTATAATCTCTGTAATTTCTCTTTTTCATCAGTTGTGTAAATCTCTGCAACTTCTCTTTTTCTGCATTTTATGTATAGCTGTGTATTGTTATAAGAGTCCCTTGATGAAGGGACTTGATTACCTCTTTTATATTCACTGAATTGATGAGAAAGTAGTAAGCAGCTTTACAGAGAATTTCTGTCCTTGGTGTATTCCTTCATGGTGCAGAGTCAAGACAGTCATTGATCAAATGGCTACTTACATTTTCAACTTCCACACCCAATATCTCTATAAAGTATGATTATTCCAACTTCCTTTTCTGGAAATCTCAGTTCGTTCCATTTCTCCAAGGCCATAATCTGATGGGCCAATGGGCTATGTTGATGGCTCTAGCCTCTGCCCAGCAAAATTCCTTTCAAATGACAATCAACCCTTTCAAATAAATTCCTTTCAAATGACAATCAACCCTTTCAAATAAATTCCTTTCAAATGACAATCAATTCTGCATATACGCGGTGGGATCGCCAGGATCAGTTACTCCTTGGTTGGCTTAAAACATCCATGTCTGAAAGCATTCTTAGTGAGGTCATTGGAAAGAACACATCAAAAGATTTTTGGGAGACCCTGCACCGCCTGTTTGCCTCTCAATCGCAAGCTCGTATGATGCAACTCCGAGGAGAACTTCATAGACTCTCTGAAGGAACTTCCTCTATGGTTGAATACCTCCATCTTGCACAACTTATTGCTGATAATTTTACCTTCCATTGGACACCCTGTTTTCAATGATGATATGGTTGACTTTCTTCTATGTGGACTTTGGCCAGAATACTTCAAAATTATTGCTGCTATCAAACCAGAACAGATCAAGCTTCTCTTCCGTTGGAGAGGCTAAGGGCCATGCTTATCACACATGAAGCATCCCGAGAAGATAGATGTTCCTCGTGATTAGACCATCTTTCAACCCATGTCTAGTGTCGCTGCACGACACATGACCAACCAAAACAAGGGGCAGAATGCATTTCATAGAAACACCAGTCGTTCTACTGCCCCAAATGGACATCCTTGTAACTGCTCCAATGGACAGCATAGAGGTCGTTCTCAACCTCATCGTACTTCGTCTAGTACTGGTCCATGTCAAATTTGTGTAAAATGGAATCAGTGATACTATTGCTTCTTATCTTAGAAAGACTGGGGATTACCAAGGCAATCCTCCAACTTCACACGACAATTTCATCGAAGCTGCATCACATGTTACTGATTTGAATTGGTATCCTGATTCAGGAGCAACCCACCATATTATATCTGA
Source organism: Chimonanthus salicifolius (assembly GCA_013350335.1). Taxonomy (NCBI): domain Eukaryota; kingdom Viridiplantae; phylum Streptophyta; class Magnoliopsida; order Laurales; family Calycanthaceae; genus Chimonanthus; species Chimonanthus salicifolius. The sequence continues at coordinate 12,713,498 of CM023537.1, read as the reverse complement.
TTTGAACAATCTATCCCATCACTCAGACTACCAAGGATTTGAATAGGTAAGTCATTCGCAATGGCATGAGTTTGTCCGATCAAAACTTTGGCTTCTCTTTTCTTCATTCATGTAGTCATGAATTTAAATTGAATAATATTCTACATACTCCTGCTGTCCATAAAAATCTACTCTTTTCTGTTGGTCAGTTTTCCTTTGACAATGATATCTACATTGAATTTTATCCTCATGTATTCTATGTAAAGGATCGACGTTCGGGGAACATGCTCTATGCAGACCGAATGAAGATGGACTTGCATGTTGGAGAACGTGGACACCATCAAACATGGCTTTCCCTTAGCAAATGTTGATACCTATAAAACCACCTCTAATGTTAGGACATCCATATAATAAGGTATTTTCCTACCTTTTACCATATAAATGTATCATGTCCACAAAAATTAGTAAACAATTATGTCATAATTCTGGTCTACTTAAAAACAGCAAGTTACGTTTCGGAACCTTTACAACTTATTCATTTGGATATAGGGGGCTTTTCTCCAGTGATCTCAACAAATGGCTACCATTTCTATGTTCATTTTGTTGATGATTATAGCAGCTATACTTGGTTGTGTCCATTGGTAGTTTTTTAAATTTAGAGCTCTTGTTGAAAATCTATTTAGACGAAAAATCAAAGCTATCCAAACAGACTGTGGAGGTGAGTTTAAGCAAATGTAAGCATTGCCATATTATTGAAACAGGCATCTCTCTTCTTACCTACTCATCACTTCCTTTCATAATGCTTTCTCTATTCTCATAAATAGATTACCTACAAAATTGTTTAATTATCAATCTCCATGGCAACGCCTTTATAAAACTATCACCGATCACTCTTATCTTACTATCCTTTGGTTGTGCCTGTTTTCCATGGTTGCCTCCCCTGTTTTCCATGGTTGCCTCCCCTTACCAAGCACAGGTTAGAATTCCAGACAACCAAGTATGTTTTTTTGGGCTACTTTGAAAGAACTTGTGGATATAAATGCTTACATATACCAACTGGCCGCATTATACTCTCATGCCATGTGATCTTTGATGAGCATTGTTTTCCATTTGGGGAGATTAGATCAAGCACTGTTTTTTCCAAAGCATCTGTACCTAATAGAGGGCCTTTAATTATTCTTCAAAAAGATACTTCTAATGTTCATTCTAGTCCTGTATCCAGTACATTAGCAGGTTCTGATTTACAACCCACTATTGTTAGATCAAGCACCGAATCAGAATATTGTGCTCTCGCTAGTGCTAGTTTAAGAATTAACATAGTTGAAATCTCTTTTACTTGATCTTGGTATCTTTCTCAAGTCACTGCTAATTTTATACTGTGATAATTTAAGCGCCATTCATCTCATGGGCAATCTTGTCCTTCATACTCGTGCTAAACATATTAAGATTGGCTTTCATTTCAGAATAGAAAAGGTGACCTATGTGTATCAGAAAAAATCTCATAATAGAGTCTGTGTTTTTGGAAATCTTTTTAAATTTAAATCTCTGTAATTTCTCTCTTTCTATAGTTGTGTAAACCTCTGTAATTTCTCTTTTTATTCAGTTCTTTAAATATCTGTAACTCTCTCCTACATTTTATGTACAGTTGTGTATTGTTATAACAGTCCCTCAATCAACGTACTTAACTACCTCCTTTATAGTTATACATTCAATGAAATGATGAGAAAGTAGTAAGCAGTTTTATAGAGAATATCTGTGTCCTTTGTATATTCCATCACGAAGAGCTCTACATCTTTCAAACTGTTTTGTCTTTTCATCCGATGAAAATGCCAAATTTTGAGAATCTGTGCTCCAAATGGTTCGTCATTTTGAGAAAAGTAAAGAGGTGAGAAAATGAAATCTTTCCGTCTCTTTCACACTCATTCTTGAATTCATTTCCACGGGGTAAATTAGTAAATATAATAAAGAAAGAGATTTTTAACTCTTTTTATGATCAAGGTGTTCAGATCTCTTAGAATAGTCGACTAATCTATATGTGTAAGTTTCTCTATTCATATACACTATATGTGTAAGTTTCTCTACTAATATATACTGGATAATTCTGCATGGAGTGGTCCTTTGAGTTGGAGTGGAAATCAAATTCAAGACTCGATTATTACTCCAACCTCTTTGAGTTGAGAATTTTAACTATCGATTAGAGAATATCTAATTCATTTTTAATAAACATAAAGTTTTTTAATGATAATGATATGAATATTAATATCTTATGGCCTGATATAATGCCAGATTTTATGACACCGTGATCACATGAATCATTTGATAATATATATTATATATATATTTACGAAGCTGGCTTTCTAAAAAATTAGCGAACAGAGTTTTAGTCTTTGTACGTCAACGTAGGGATTTAAAAAACGCCTGGGCCGATATATTGGCCGATATTTTTATCTCTCCTCCTGATATCGACATTTTCTCTCTCTTCTGATATCGGAACCGTGAAAAAACCGCAAAAAACCGTGACGAACCGCAAAAAACCGTGAAAGCCGTATCCTGACGAACCGTGATGAACCGCAAAAAACCGTTAAAAGCCGCAAAAAACCGCGGAAAATCGTGTAAAAACCGTATCGGTATTTAAATTTTTTTTTTTTAAATACCGATATTTATGAATATCGGCCGATATTGAGACCGATATTTCGGTCCGAATATTGGCCATATCGACCGATAATACTACTGTACGGTTGATACATATCGTATCGACCGATATTTGAACCTTTGCGTCAACGGCTGTTTCCATTTTAGTTGTTGCGATTCTACTCTCATATTCCAAGAGGGAATGTCTGTCGGACTTTGACATCCACACCTACTTCGCTATGGTACTGTGAAAAGCATGGCATTTGAATTTTGTGTATTTAATTCAATATTTTATTTATTTAATGTAATGTAATAAAATATAAACAATTGAATTTGAAATGAAAAATACTTAAAAAAGAAGAAGAAGAGAAGTTTGCTTTTTATGAAACTGGTAGAGGTTCAAGTTCAAGCCCCCGAAACGCAATATCGACATATACATCCGCAAGAAGATGGGATACACAACATAGTATTTTCCAATTGGGCCCATGTTGTACACTTGTACATGGGTGACAACACCAAAATGATCTTGTGAGCTGTATAGCTCACGTTACTACGTGAGTGGCAGCTGTATGTTGACGTTGGTTCAACTTCAATATCGACAGTTGGTCCCAACTTCGGGTCCATACAAAATATAATAAATCTTTCAAATTCAGTACTCAATACATTTAGAATGAAAAAAATGTACTGTCTAACTATTTTTTAAAATAATATTCCATACATTCAGAATACAAAATTACTGTAAAAATGATTAAGGACTCTACAAACTACATCATCTAAACTCTGAAAAAATAATATGAGATAGACTTCTGTATAAACTTTTTCATTTTTTGGGATGGTGCATGTACTCTGTTCTCAATGAACGAGAAATATATAGGAATGAATGAAGTGATTTGTTTCCACGAAGAGAAGTCGAAAAGACATTTTAGTGATAGGTGAGAGTTTTAATGAGATTTTTAAAAAATAATACTGCTAGACCCTCTAATTTAAAAACTTCTATAATGTAGTATATGTGCTATGGTTCCAACCATATTACATTATAGAGATTTTACTGTAATTATTGAAAGCTGATTTTTAAAAATAATAAATATTGAATTTCAAAAGGTATACTTTTTAAAGGTTCAAAGATCAAAGATAAAAATGAAATAGAATTTTAACTTAAAGGTGACATGAATTCAAAAAAAAAGTTTAAATTGGACAAAGGATTTACAAATAGAATAAGGTGTGAAGTCGGTGTGAGTTGATGTCACCGGGTAGGATCTGGAAACGGAATATGATGGGTTCGAATGGGTAACATGGGAATTATAGAATTAAATGGAATAATCTAATGGATAAATGAATTAAATTGAATTAAAAATGGTAAATGGGTGTTAATTAATGTGATGGATCTAATGGCCTAACGAGTTAATGGGGAGATTATTGTCAGCGGTGGTGAGGGTGGGTTGGGGTGTAATGGGCTCATTAATGGAGTTAATAGGGTAGTGGTAGTTGGGCACTGAAAGAGGTTAATGACACCAAAAATAAATAAATAAGGTGTACTGTATAATACTAATTACTCTTGTGACCAGTAAGCTCGTGACCAATGCTGCAAATTTAATGAATTTTCAATGACCGGGCGATGCAAAAGCCCCACCACACCTGTGACCTGTTTACAAATATAAACAGTATGTAGTAATTATTCTTGTCCTCTTACTATTATTTTTATGAAAATATCCTAATTAAGGTTTTGGTAAATATATTTTATTTTCTCTTATGGAAGCTCTAATTTCGAAATTAGTGACTCTGACAACAGTGCTCTTTCTAGTGTTTTTTACTGGCTAAGTAAATAAAAACATCCTGCATTAATTCATCAACATTTTCTAATGGTCAAGAAAGTTAATTACGAGAAAGAGAGACTGAAAATTTCTTTTATCTAAAGGAACAATTAAAAAAAAAACTTAAAAGGAAGAGTATTGCTTAGGCAACTCAAAGATGGAAATGGCTACTTAGTGTTGTATCATAGTAGTTTGCTATATTAGGAGTCATCGATGAAGGTGAGTATTGAGACTCATCGATGACTTCGGTTAAAAGATGTGATTTCCTGAATTCCATAGGCTCGAGTTTTTAACATATTGATTAGGTGTCTTAACAATTGTTACTTGAAAATGAGACAATATAGCATAAAATTTCTTTAACAAATGTTGGAAGAAAAGTACAACAATCTATTACAACCAATGAGCAATTCATCTTAGTTTCAGCCAAATCTTATTTAGATCTTTATGAATTGCAGACCTGATGGTTGGCCAAAAAGATCTCCCAGATTAAAATAATCTATACAAACAACCAGTGGAATATAGATAAAAATACAAAGTGTTCATCAGAAAGGGTAAAAGCTGAATATTCTATGCCTAGATCTTCCATCCAGATTCCAGAATAGATTCATCAGATCTAGTTTGCCACCATTTCATATCACCCATACACCAAATCTACTTGACATGAAACTATAAGGATATATCTAGATGTTAAATATATTTAAGATTTGCTTAATATTGGATTTCCCTATTTAGGTATTTTCTCCTTTGTTTACTTTTCTGAAATGTATTTAATTATCTCTATAAATAAGATTAGAGGGTTTCTCCTTGATTAAAGAAGACACATTATAATACAGAAACACAACATATACAATCAATTGAACTCGAAAGCTTTCGTGTGTGGAGGTCTTGTTTCGCGAAGCCTCCTTTCATCTGAGAGCTTTTTGGCAAACCTGGGAAGATTAGAGAAAGATCATGTTTAATCCCATGGATTAAAATTTAAAATTAATAGCAGTGCTAATAGTAACTTTGAGAGTTTTAAGATGGGAAAGAAACAGAGAGAACAACTAGATTGGGAGGTCATAGGCTTTTTTCACCTTGTGAGAGCTTCCTCATTGCTGCCTTCATTGTCTACAGCTTCATATACTCCAGTCTCAAGATTCACCCTTGAGAGCGGCTTCTTCAACAACCCTTCACCAATTTTCACAAGATTATCCAAGTTCTCCTTAGTAGTTACATCGACTGAGGCTACAGATCCAGTTAGTGTATCATCCTAGCAATCCAATCCAATCAAGAGAAGAAACAGAACATATATTAAATTTAAATCAAGACCATCAACTGTGCTCATTAGTAGGTAAGCTAAATGATTTGAAAACAAGCATTAACCATATCTGCAATAACCCTAGGATCTTACTTGAATACGAAGATAGTTAGCTTCCGAATGAAGGGCTTGAAAAACTGCAGACATGTGGATGTCAACCATGTCTGCACTTCCTTGAGTGAAAACATCCACTAATGGAGTGTCACCGTTGTTTACCAACCAACCAAGAACACCCCACTTACTTGCAGCTTTTGAACCATATTTCTTCTCTGTCTTGGATGAACCGGTTCCTAATGAGATAACCAAAAATCTACCATAATCCATCGGCTTGATTGGAAAGAAGTCTGGATTCTTATTGAAAATCTCTCTGGTCACTTCGCTAATTGCAACCAATGTCTGAAAACATGGGTCAATGAATTACTAGAAACTATTGTTTTGGGTTATGAAGTGCAAAGGACATCAGTAGTTTTTTACTAAATCATAAGATCAATTGTGGATTTTTTTTGAAAATTAACCAATTCTGAGTTTTCCTAATAATGAGATGTTTTTATCATTTACCGGATTATTAGCTGCCACACCACCATCAATGAGGTTGAATTCCCTCAGAACATTCCCTTGAGAATCTCTGTTTTCAAAATAATGGGCAGGGAGGTAAGTTGGAGCAGCCGATGTGGCGATGCATATGTCTGACAGTGGAGAATCTAAGGATGGATTCGATTTTATCTGTACGAGGAAGAACACCATAGTCAGAATAGGAATCATTTGTATGAATGATGCATGCACAGTTGTAAACAAATTAGGAATGAGCAAAATGTATCCATCATCATATTTAATCTGTTGTTAATAGTGTTTCATCTTGTCTAATTCCTTCCATTTACTTAAATCACTTTATTTAATTTGGCTCTCTCTTGTACAAGTCAAATTTACATTATTTTGGTTAGCTTGCTCTTGTCATGCATCAAAATACGACAGCGTGCCCCCTATACGACTCACTGAAGTGTGATTTCATAAGAGTGACATTCACAGTTTGATTTTGAACCATTAGTTAAATGAAATTCAGGGTCGTGGATGGTCTAGATTCTTGTTAAATGAGTCTCTTCGTTTGGAATAGGGGCCTTCACGAAGGCGGTAATTTCCATTTAGCGAGCTGTAATTGATGCCATGGCACTTTCTTCTGTCCCAAGATACTAACCTCATAGGTGGAGAAGATGGTGGGTTGCAGTAGCTTGATGTCAAACGTTGGAATCACTACATTTGTCAAAGTCTGGTGCAGTTGTGTCTGTCCTACCTTCTCTCGGATAATTTTATGAAGATACTTGCCATCATATTTGGGACCCGATACTGCGCTGATCAATTTTGTTGCTGTAGAAAGTAGGCCCCTGAGATGAAGAAGAAAACAAGATTACATAAGTCAATGCACCACAAGGAACTAGTAACGAAATAACAATTTCTGATCTTAAGCAGAATAATACATGTCTAAGAGGATAAGCCCACTACAAGTCATGTATTTCTACTGAAAGTCATTGTTCAAAAACTTGAATCGACTCACTTTTCCAACCAAGTTGGGCAATTTCGTATGGTTATTTCGATGATTCTATTATGCCGTTAGTTATCATATGAATGTAGCTCCTAAACTTGAATAAGACTGCTTAAAAACTCAGAAAGGTTGAGCTTTAGAACTATTCTATAAATTGTTTACATTTTGATTAATTTATTCATTAGCATTACCCTGCTTGTGGGAAGATTTTGGGACCATGTTTAAGGTAGAAACTCGTGACGTCTTTAGCAGCAAAGAGAGGGCGGTTTTTGTCATTAGGCGCCGTCAACATGGCTGTCACAAGGCCACCGGTGCTTGTCCCCGCAATCACGTCGAAGTAGTCCGCAATTCTCACATCTGGACCATCGAGCTCCTATCCACAAAATCCCAACATTACAATTCGTTTATTACATGTAAAAGCTTAAAAATATTATGATTAGAAAACTTTAAGTTTGGTTTGCTGAATGAAATTCACAAGCAAAATGTGTATGCTAAAAATTTTCTTAGATAGTGCACTAAACCTGAAGTTTCGATTCCAGGAAGCTAAGAATTGTTGCTGGAATGATCCCTCTGATCCCTCCTCCATCAATGCTGAGAATGGTGATTAAGTTTCCTTTAGTTGGAGGCTGGATATGATCAAGGGTTGCTGTTACTTCTGCCATGACAGGGTTGATATTAGGCTTACAAACTGGAAGTACTATAAGAAGAAGAAATTATCTGGTATTAATAGAAGAAATTGTGGAACGAATCTGTACGATTATTCATTTGAAAATGCAAATCACATGTAAGTGATAAATTCTCTTCTAATCCTTTTTTCTGATTTGACCTAAAAATTCGACGTCTTCCATGACAGCAGTATCATGACAATATTAGTTTTTTTTTTGAAAAATGTGGACCGAGTCCATCGACATAGAGTGGTTTAAATGTATAATCCATCTTAAATTGAATATTTTTTTGATGATTAATCCTTTGTTCATTCGATTCATGTGTGACCCCCAATAAAAGGCTTGAGGTGTGCACCTAGTCGAAGCTTCTGTCATCCATGAGATTCACATGCACCTAGTCGAAGATAGTTCAATACGCCAAGGCAACAATAAATTCCCAAATGTTTAAAATCTTTTCCCTTCAATTGTGTTTTCTTATTAGGTTATTAGTATGACAAGGTTATGTGATTTAGAGAGTTTTTTTTTTTTTTTAATGATTCAATTCTGACTATTTTATTGCTTGGTCTATTTAGTTGTCTAGAAAATAGAAATCTCAGTCTGATTGAACACTACTTGATAACCATCATCTTTTTTTGAGGGTTACTGAATTATTATACTAGTAACTCTCCGCTGCCGGTGAGAGAAATAGGGTTTTCTTGCACATCCATTGACCTAGCCCCACATGAGAAATAGTCTTCTATTTTTCATCTTAGAAATCCAGAGCCACCGCCTTCTAAGTCCCACAGAAAGCATGCTTCAAGGATGATCCTGACCATCATCCAAAGGAATTCAATAATAAGATGATGGTTAATCTTGTTTTGAACAATCTGATGGGAGCAGATAATTCAAAGGTTGGGATCATTTGTTCAAATTGATTTAATACCCATCACTCAAGATGCATAGAAGAGAAAGTCGATGCAAATACATCGGTGTCTGGTTATTTGTAGTTGATCATTTAAGAAGGCAGTGAAGTACTTGAAATGAGCCTTTCTTGTACCCTTATCAGTCACTTCTAATCTTTCATTGAAGCTGCACACTCACAGTAGGCACCAAAACCATTGACTTGCAAATTTCAAATGGCATGAGCACAACTCCCAAAACATGCTAATGATTGTGCACCACCTGTCTTTACTACTCATCCTAGAATGTAGAGTAGTAGACTTGAAACTGGATCGGATTGTTAGGATTGGGTATTCATCCTAAAAGACCAGTTTTAACAAGTGGTATCAGAGCTAGGTCTCGAGCTACCTCATGTAGACTCAAGAGATCCCCCTAGGCGGACGGGATGACTGGCCTCGTTCGAAGGGGAGCTTGTTGGGGCTGCGAACGAGTCCCACATTGGAATTGCAGAGGGAGATCTAGGGATTTATGAAAAACATAGGTGACTTTACCTAACAGGTTAGTCGTTTGGGATGGATACCCAGTCCTAAGACAGATTTGACTTGCAAAACAGACATTTGATCTTGATTTGATTCTTGAGAGTGTTATGATGTCGGGAAAATCATCTTTCATTTTAGTTTTAGTTTTAGCAAAGAAAAAAAATGGGTAGGCCATTGTTAGGTGACTTATAATGGCACACCAGCTAGAATTTGAAGTCCATGATTCTGTCCATTTCTAGAGCTGTCAATGGAGTCTAGAGGGTAGAAAGGGCAATGACTAGTTCATATAATCTCCTATCCTTCTGCAATGTTTCACGTTGTCTTCTGCCTTGGATCATAAACTTCAGTAAATGCACAAATTTTGCCTTTTAGACAATGAACGAATTGCCTTTTAGATCCTTGATTTGAACCCTGTCCTTTACACAACTAATGTATTTCACATATTTTATATATTCTATCTGAAAATATGTGGTACACTTTAATATTTAAAGAGCAGCCTCTTTGCATAGGGAGACACTAGGGAATCCTAACAGAGCCAAGTAGGACAATGATGTGACGCAAGTGGGCCTGTGATAATGGATCCATACAAGTCAAACCTTCAATTTAGGCCCAAGAATACCAGAGCCCAAGGAAGAAGTCTGTTGATTATTTCTCTCTTCCTGCAATGCACTTTAGCCTTTGACACCGCTGTGGAGTATAATAGGCGGAGCATTCCTATGGAAGCCCACCTAAGACTATAAGAATGAATTGATCGAGAAGGTATATGTAAGAATTAAAGCCTAACAAAAATCATATTGAATGGAAAGAGATATGCCTAATTGGCGTAGTCGACTATTTATAACTTATAATATGGAAAGTGTTGCTAATTTATGCATATTTTTCAAAACTGCTCTTTCAAGCCGAAATGTCGCTGTGTGGATATAAATGGAAAAGAAAATTCTGAATAGATTGTGGCACTCCCAATGGGAAAGAAAATTTTAAGATGTTTAAGGGCAAGGCCCAGCATTAAAATACAGTGTTGCCAGGGTTTGATGGTAATGGATGTTACAGTATGCAGTGATATGACGTTTATAAAATGGTTATCCATCACAAAAGGCTAACCCATTAAGTGGGTGCGATCTAAATTCTTTATAAATCTCTAAATCTCTCTTTACACGTTTAATGTGGGACTCTTTTACAATCCCAATAATGATCACCTCACCTCCACCCCTAAAGAAGACTACCATCACCCTCGAAGGGAGTAACCATTGATATACCTTATAAAAGTTAGACATAAGTTAATCAGAACCAGGGCCAGCCCTGAGATTTCAGGGGCCCTAGGCGGACTTTTAAGATAGGCCTTTTATATACTCATAAAAAATAAAATTATACATTTTTTTTTATGAAGTGTGAAGCATCTAAATAAAATATCATAGTCAAATTCATAACAAAGTATTATTTAAAATTTATTCTTCTATGATTTTGAGATGCAAAATTACTATATTCAAGTTTTTTTAATATTTATTTTTCAATAGATAAGATAGCTAATCCATTCAATCTTTCTTATGACATTGTAAATCGAAGATAAGATTTTATCAGTTTTAACTTTGAAAAACTTGTTTTTGCAGAGGTAACTGTAACTGGTATAATCAACATTATTCTATAAGTAATTTATGCATTTGAAAAACAACAATTCATTTTTTTTATATAATTTAGCAATTTAATTGTTTCTTTTACTTCTTTTGATACTATATGTTTTATCATATTCGAGTGTGACACTAATACAAATTCTCATTTGAAACGAAGATATTATTATTATTTTAATATTTCAATTTTTCTGGATTTAAAAAAAAAGTAAAAATTATCTTAATTACAAGGATTTATACTTGTATATTATGTCTAATAAAATCTACATTGATCAAATGAATAAAGATATAGTTTTTCATCTCTTCAAATTTTAAAAGCTTTAAATTATTTTTAATTCAAAATTATCAACTCAATATAGATTTCTCTTTCGCTCTATTTAGATGATACATATATTTTAAATGATTCTTTATTAATTAAAATTATTTTTATTTTTATTATTAAACTCAATAAAATGAAGATTATAATAATTATTATTATGATTGTTACTATCATTATTTTAATTTTTTAAGAAATCCACATTTTAAATTGAGTAGAAAAATTATCAATATATAAATTTTCAATTTTGAGTGTTGTAAATTCGAAATAATTATAAATATTAAATAGTCAAATGATTTCAAGTATTAAATAACTCGATAAAAATAATAAGGGAGCCCATATAGACACCGACGTTTTCTGAAATTCGGATTTTAAGTGAAAATTACCATTCTGCCCTTTCGCGGAATTGACATGAAGAAATTGATCGATTGAAGCACGAGATGAAGAAATCGATCGATTGATGTGAACGATAGGAAGCAAAACTAGCATAACAAATCGATCACACGATGAAGCGATCGATTCTGTTAATGTATCCTATAGTAATTATATTATTTAAAAAATTATTTTTTAAGCATTGTGTATTTTCAAAATTTTTCAAATTTAATATTCGGACTAATTACGATAATCTGATAAAAATACTTTAAGACTTTAAGGTCTTTCGACACTCCCAAATGCTTAAAACAGAGTGTTTTACAAATAAGGGTATCCCTTGGCTGTTTCGAAAATACATTTGGGAGTGTCAAAAGACCTTGAAGTGTTAAAGTATTTTTATCAGGTTATCGTAATTAGTCCGGATATTCAATTTGAGAAATTTTGAAAATACACAGTGCTTAAAAAATACCGTTAAAGTTTTATCTTTCCTTTAAAACTTTAACGGTATTTTTTAAGCACTGTGTATTTTCAAAATTTCTCAAATTGAATATCCGGACTAATTACGATAACCTGATAAAAATACTTTAAGACTTTAAGGTCTTTTGATACTCCTTAATGTGTTTTCGGCACAGCCAACGGATACCCTTATTTGTAAATCACTATGTTTTAAGCATTTAGGAGTGTCAAAAGACCTTTAAGTCTTAAAGTATTTTTATCAGATTATTGTAATTAGTCTGGATATTCAATTTGAGAAATTTTGAAAATACATAGTGCTTAAAAAATACCGTTAAAGTTTTATCTTTCCTTTAAAACTTTAACGGTATTTTTTAAGCACTGTGTATTTTCAAAATTTCTCAAATTGAATGTCCGGACTAATTACGATAACCTGATAAAAATACTTTAAGACTTTAAGGTCTTTTGACACTCTTAAATGTGTTTTCGGCACAGCTAAGGAATACCCTTATTTGTAAAACACTTTGTTTTAAATATTTGGGAGTGTCAAAAGACCTTGAAGTCTTAAAGTATTTTAGTGTTTAAAAAATAACTTTAAAGTTTTAAAGGAAATTTTATTATTTAAATAATATAATTACGAGTAAGGATCCTAACCAAACTAGACAATAACAAATTTATGATTTTATATGCATTATTAACTATTTAACGTATAATAAAGGATGTTAAGGACTCGAGGGCCCTATTTATTTGGCAGCCCTAGGCGATCGCTGATAACCAGGGCACTTCTTCAATCAAATCTATAATACTCATCCCTACTCTATCTCACTTAAGGGTTTCAATCAAATCTATAATACTCATCCCTACTCTATCTCACTTAAGGGTGAAACTTGGGCTGGCCCCAACTCTGAGACGTATAAAAAACCCGAAAAAATCAGGTTTGGGTTGGTCTGGAGTCTGGACTTGCGCCAGGCTCATTTTCGAGCCCAAATTAGAATTCAGGTCAGGCTCGATTCTAGTACATAAAAGCCCAAATTTAGCTCGAAAGCCTAAACTTGAGACACATTTATATAATATATAGTTTTTATTTCATAAAATAATGCAAAAAAAAAAAAAAAATCTTTTAAACCTATTGAAAGCACAAGCCGGATAAGCCCACATAATGTTTAAGCAATGAAGTTTCTGCTCTGAAAATTAAGTGCATGAACCCCATTGTAGAGTAAAAAGATTCAAAAGAGAAGTAGAAGATATAAATGATATAACCCTATACTCTATTCACAAAAGGAAGTGATTTAAATTCAAAACCTAAGTTATTGAATTCTTTGCTTTGGGTAAAAGCAATACTGAACAGGTAATGTTCTGCTTGAAGAAGTAAGAGGTGTCAGATTTGAGTCCTTATGATTTCACCTGATGTGTCTTAAGGACAATGGATATCACCTATGAAGATTTTATGTTAGATTTTCTATAATTTTTCACATATAAATTTTAAATAAAAAATAAAAAAAGCAATAATAGCTGAACTTACATAACTGGTCATGTCACATGTAGATGGAAACAAAAATTAAATGCCCAACTTAGAGCTCTAAGTTGAGTGAGGAAAAGAAAATGGATACTCCTGTAAATGAGAAAACCATATGTGGGTAAAAAAGTATTGACATTCATTAAATGCTAATTGCGAAACAAATATAAGCATGAATGGGACTTTCATCAAATGTGAGCTGCACACTTTTCACATAAGAGGTCCTACATGTTTATTTCTCTTTTTATTTTTTTCCCCCTACATATAGACATACAAGCTTTCCAGAGGTTATCGAACGAGTTAAGATGGTGAAATAATTGTAAGATACCCATTAGAGTCAAATGGGTAGAATTTGACCTAGTTAATAGTAAATTAGTAATATTAAAACAACTCTGTCTCTCTCTCTCTCACTAGTATTAAACTATTAATGAATGGGATGTAGATGTCTCTATTCATTTGGAAGTTTTACATATCTACACGTCATGTATTGATTGGTTGTCATTTCATAAGGTTTTACTTTTACATTTTACTATTTCAATGTTGCCATGCATAACAATAATAAATATATATTCTCTTATAAAAAAAACTTATTAACTACTTTTATTGATATGAAATAATTTACTCATTATCATCACTTTAATCAAATTGCCTAATTGTATTTAATAAAAATGCATTTGAATATATAGAAACTAAAACATTAAATTAATTCTTTCATTTTTGAGATAAGATGAGTATCACCATTCTGCACTAAAATTGATATAAAATTGAACTTGGCCAAAAAATTAAAAAAAATTAAACAGACCCACCTAATTAATGCATAGAGTCTTCGAGTTGGTCCAACTTGATCCTCATTTAAAAACTATACATGCATAAATTAAATATGTGCAGAAAATATTAATTAAATTATTTTTTCTCATCAACTCCTGACTCCTCCTTGTGAAGTTGCAACAGATCACACGCCATTGCATGCAAGTATGCAACCACTCAACTACTCCAACTGATCCTTTTTCCTTCCCATTTCACGAAAATACTTTTACAGTAAAGAGGAAAGGACATTTACCATTTTTATTTTAATATCTCCAATTCAATTAAATAATTATCTAAAATACATGGGAAGTAGAAAAATATAATATTTTGATTAAATATTCACTAATCCCTATCTTAAAATGAATACTAATCACTCATTCAGAAAAGAATTTTCCTTTATCATGTTTGATATATCTTTACATCAAATGGTTAAAAATATTAACTAAATTAATTTTTAATACTCTAATTAATCAGTGTTATTAACTTTTAAATTAGTTGGTCATTAGTTCTAAATGATGCCACCCTCACTCAGTACTTACTAGTGTGGATTGCGGAAGGAGAAGAGCGGACAGTTAGTATCCGAGCCGGTAAGGTGTGGTTGGATAATAAGGCGTGAAAGAGTTTCCTAGAAATAAACCACACCACTTCCTTTGTCTTTCTTTCAAGTTTCAATCATTCAATTTAATATGATCATAATTAATAAAGAAACAAAAACTTCATTTTCTTGGAAAATAAGAGAGAAGAACAGTGTTGAAGTTCATAGGTAAGGTTCTCCCATCTTTTTCTTATATACCCTCGATCAATTATTCTCAGCATTCTTCATTCTACCTTCTTTTTTGTCATGGATTCAAGCGACATAGATGAGACTATTGCATGATTTTGCACCATTGGTACGCATCTACAAAAACGGGCGGATAGAGCGCCTTCTGGGCACCTCCATCGTGCCACCTTCCCACCCTGGCTCCGACCCCGACACCGGCGTCACCTCCAAAGACGTCGTCATCTGTCCCGACTCTGGCGTCTCGGCTCGCATCTACCTCCCTAAACTCTCCCACCCACATCAGAAAATCCCTGTTCTCGTCTACATCCACGGCGGTGGCTTCTGCATCGAAACGGCCTTCTCCCCCACCTACCACTACTACCTCAACTCCCTTGTCGCAGCCGGCCGGAGTTCTAGCTGTCTCAGTCGACTACCGGAGGACCCCGGAGCACCCCCTTCCGGCCGCCTACGACGATTCCTGGGCCGCCATCCAATGGGTGGTCTCCCACGCAGACGGCGGATCCAAGGAGGAGTGGCTGACGGAGCACGGGGACTTCTCTCGGCTTTTCGTGGGTGGCGACAGCGCCGGCGCCAACATCGTCCACCACGTGGCCATGCGATCCAATAAAGGGTGTGATATAGGCGACGGCGTGAAGATTGACGGAGCAATTCTGATCCATCCGTTCTTCTGGGGAAGCGTGGCCATCGGCAACGAGCCAAAGGATGAGATGGTTCACGAGAAGGTGGGGGGGATATGGAGGTTTGCATGTCCATCAACAGTGGGATTGGATGACCCCCAGATAAATCCGACGGCTGCGGGCGCGCCGAGCTTGGCCGGGTTGGGGTGCAAGAGGGTGATCGTGTGTGTGGCTGAGAAAGACATGTTGAAGGACAGGGGTTGGGACTACTATCAGACGTTGAAGCGGAGCGAATGGAAGGGGGAGGCGGAGATATTGGAATCCAAGGGTGAAGAACATGTTTTCCATCTCTTCAAGCCCAGCTGTGAGAATGCTGGGGTTATGAAGGATCGCTTGGTTTCATTTCTCAACGCCCAATCTCCTCTTTCTCCTCTGTAATTTTTTATTTTTTCGAATAAAAAATCTGTGTGCGATTTTTCTCCTTAAAACTTTCAAAGTGTTTTTGTCATTTCATCTGATGAAAAATGCCTTTTCAATCGATGAAGTATCTTTTATTGATGGCATATTTGCATAAAGGTTCTGTGTTATTTAGATTTTGAGGGAAGTAAAGAGGAAAGAAATGAAATATTTCCATCTCTTTCAGACTCTTTCTTAAACTACAAGGATTTTTAATCATCGTCTTAGACAGTGTATAATTTATTTCTTAATGAAAATAAAGTTTTTAATAATAATAATAATAGTAATAATATTAAAAATATAATTTTTAAACTGATATAGTGTCAAATTTTATGACACCTGTGATCACATGAATCGTTTGATCAAATATATATATTTTTTTAATTGAAGCTAGCTTTCTAAAAAAGTAAAAATATTAGCAAACAGATTTCGAGTCTTTGTCCGTTTCTGGTGTCACCTCGCCTCCACCACAAAAAAAAGTTGTAGCACCATCTAAGGTCGCCACCAGCAGCTTTCGACAGGGATTAGTCATATGCCGAATAAAAATTAATATAAGTTAATTAAATTGCTGTCGTTGTTATCGTTGTCATTATTATTTTTCTTTTGAACGAATAACTTAGTATAAGCATTCAAGAGAGTCTAAAGAGTAAATGCACTAAACCCACCCTCCGGACCAGGGCAAAATAACAAAAAGATATGGATTCCTTGGAAAAAAAAAATGAAGACCAAGAGATATAGCTTAGAGAGCAAACAGAGATAAATGCAGGAGAGCCAAAAGTCCACTTATTGTTGTCATCATTATTAATACTTTTGTTCTGTCTATTTGGATTCATTTTATAAGTCTACTTCTTTAATCAATTTTATAAAAATCATGTTCTTCTGTTACTTAAGGGCAACTTGGACTGGGCCTAATCCAAGAGACAAGAAAAATCACAAAAAAAAAAAAGGTTTGGGTTGGCCCGAGCTCGTGCAAGCTCATTTTTTACCCTAGTATTAGGTCCAAATTAGAATTCAGGCCAGGCAAAGGCCAAGTGCACAAAAGCTCAAGTTTGGTTCGAAGTCTCGAATTTGAGAATATAAATGTATAGTTCTTATTTTAGGCTTTAAAAAAATCTCAAGTCAAATGAACCTGCATATACATTTCAGATTTAAAATCGGGGTTTGGTCCTACATATACTAATTCACTTCAGGCTCAGTTGAACTAATTCTGGTTAACTCAAGCCTAAGTTAGGTCTGCAATTCTGGCCCAAACTCAGATAGCCCCAAAACTCGGTCCAATCCACTAAAGTTGCAGCCCTAGTCACATTGTATATCATTGTATCAAATTTGACAAGCTTAGTGTATGTCTTTAACTCCACTTATTAAAGCCATTTCTAATTTTCTATACACATGCACAAAGATCTTAACCAAGATTGCCTCATCTTCACTTATAATGGAACTAATTTTGGACTTTCCCTAATACATTCATTTTAATTTTACTTTCTCTTCTTACACTATGTATCTTTATCTTACCATATGCATCTCTATCAACAATACCTTTTCTATTTGTCTTTTGTCTATGGGGTAGTCGTAACCTAAGGTTTAAATATCGGCCGATACATATCGTATTGGCCGATATATATCGGTCACAATATCGGCCGATATTAATAAATATCGGTATTTAAATTTTTTTTTTTTAAAACACTGATACGGTTTTTCGCGGTTTTTTCGCGGTTTTTCGCGGTTTTCCACGGTTTTCCACGGTTTTCCAGGGTTTACGGTTCTCAGGGGTATTTACGGTTTTTTGCGGTTTTCGCAGTTTTTCGCGGTTTTATGCGGTTTTCCGCGGTTCAGGGTTTACGGTTCTCAGGGGTGTTCACGGTTTTTTGCGGTTTTGTCACGGTTCATCACGGTTTTTTGCGGTTTTTTCACGGTTCCGATATCAGAGGAGAGAGAAAATGCCGATATCGGTATGAGAGATAAAATTATCGGCCGATATATCGTCTGTATCACTTATCGGTCGAGTCGGTTTTTTGACCCCTGGTCGTAACCTTCGGAGCTCTACCTTTTAGCAAGACT
Source organism: Chimonanthus salicifolius (assembly GCA_013350335.1). NCBI lineage: Eukaryota > Viridiplantae > Streptophyta > Magnoliopsida > Laurales > Calycanthaceae > Chimonanthus > Chimonanthus salicifolius. The sequence continues at coordinate 12,695,159 of CM023537.1, read as the reverse complement.
CAATGGACTTGGTGGCTCCTTTATGTGGATATTCTAAGTAGTCACCATTAATCTTAGCTTTAGTAGGGTCCAGTTCAACATGCTTGAATGCCTTTGAAACATTTGACTACACTAGGGCTGCGTTTGGATGGGGGTAATTTTTATAGGAGTTACCTCTAAGTAGGGGTCACCTTTGAGTAGGGGTCACATTTAAAAAGGGGTTACTCTTATCTTGTTTGATAATTGCAGTGGTAAAATAAGAACTTACCTTAAAGGTAAATAATCTTTTTTGGTACCTATTAGTAGGGGTAACCTGATATATTAACAATTTTATAAGAAATTTTATAAAATATAATTATTAAATAATATTCATTAAGTAAATCTAATATTATCTAATTTTTATAGATTCTTTTTTATAACTATAATTTAAAATGAACACTTGCATTCTAACAGTAAAAAAACAAATAAAGAAAAAAATAGATATTATTATTTTAAATCCCAATAAATGAATAAAAAATATCAACATATCTCTTCATAAAAAAATATCAACATATCTCTCCATAAAAAAATATAATTTGTTCATTAGTAACATGAAATATATAATATAATAAACTATTATAATAGTTTAATAAATCACAACAAATATAAAATTAATATTAAAAATTGTCACGGGCTGAACTCCTTAAAAATAGGACATTTTGACAAATATATTTAATAAAATTTTATTTTTATTTTTTATATTATATAGATTTAATAAAAATTATTAATTCTCATAAAATTGTTAGTAAGTCAGGTTACCCCTACTTACAGTTACCCCTATTTAAGGGTAACCCCTGTAAAAATTTACCCCTCATTAAAATGCATCATGTTGAAAATGTTGACACATTTTAAAATAAACTTCTAACAAATAAATTGTTAATTATCCTGAAAGATATTACCATGAACCACAAACTCTTTCGAAGATTCGAGACTCTATCGAAATTTCGACAGAATCACCCCTTAAAAATAGAATATTTTTACAAATATGTTTCAGAAAATTTTATTTTATTTTTATATTATATAGATTTAATAAAATTATTAATTCTCATAAAATTGTTAATATGTCAGTTGACCCCTACTTACAGTTACCCCTACTCAAGGGTAACCTCTATAAAAAATACCCCTCATCCAAATGCATCACGTTGAAAATGTTGACACATTTTTAAAATAAACTTCTGACAGAATAAATTGTTAATTACCCTGAAAGAGAATTACAATGAACATCAAAGTCTTTCAAAGTTTTGAGACTCTATCGAAATTTAAGTCAGAATCAACCCTTAAAAATAGGACATTTTGACAAATACATTTCAGAAAATTTTATTTTTATTTTTATATTATATGGATTAAATAAAATTATTAATTATTCTAAACTTGTTAATATGTCAGGTTACCCCTATTTACAATTATCCCTACTCAAGGGTAACTTGGGGTAAACCCTATACAAATTTACCCCTCATCCAAATGCATCATGTTGAAAATCTATATAATATAAAAAATAAATTAGCTAATTATTTGAAATCTATTAATTTTGCAATTATATAATATATAATTGAAAAATAGAGGAAGTCACGGGGTAAATAGGGGCAATGTTTCCTTAAAAAATAAAAAATAAATAAAAAAACTGTAAAAAAAATAAAATCTTATGTAACAGCAAAACGGCGGGTAAGGAGGGGTATTCAAGAGTGAATACCCCAAGGGGGTATTCAAAATGGTGATGAGAGGGGTGAAAATTTGAATTTTTATCCTCATTCCCTTTTACCAAATGAGGGTAAGAGGGGATAGCGGGCAAACGCAGCCAAGGTAATGCAAACTTAAAAGTGACAACTGCTTCAATTACGCTAGGAGAACGTTTTAGGTACGCCCAAGTGCTTGATTATAGGACAGTTCCTCAGTGCCTTTAGATTGTTCTTGTCATGCATCAAAATACGACAGCGTGCCCCCCATACGACTCACTGAAGTTTGATTGGATAAGAGTGACATTCACAGTTTGATTTTGAACCATTAGTTAAATGAAATTCAGGGTGGATAACTTCAGGAAAGGCAGATTGCGTGGATGGTCTAGATTCTTGTCAAATGGGTCTCTTCGTCTGGAATCGGGGCCTTCACGAAGGCGGTAATTTCCATTTAGCGAGCTGTAATTGATGCCATGGCACTTTCTTCTGTCTCAAGATACTAACCTCATAGGTGGAGAAGATAGGTGGGTTGCAGTAGCTTGATGTCAAACGTTGGAATCACTACATTTGTCAAAGTCTGGTGCAGTTGTGTCTGTCCTACCTTCTCTCGGATAATTTTATGAAGATACTTGCCATCATATTTGGGACCCGATACTGCGCTGATCAATTTTGTTGCTGTAGAAAGTAGGCCCCTGAGATGAAGAAGAAAACAAGATTACATAAGTCAATACACCACAAGGAACTAGTAACAAAATAACAATTTCTGATCTTCAGCAGAATAATACATGTCTAAGAGGATAAGCCCACTACAAGTCATGTATTTCTACTGAAAGTCATTGTTCAAAAACTTGAATCGACTCACTTTTCCAACCAACTTGGGCAGTTTCGTATGGTTATTTCGATGATTCTATTATGCCGTTAGTTATCATATGAATGTAGCTCCTGAACTTGAATAGGACTGCTTAAAAACTCAGAAAGGTTGAGCTTTAGAACTATTCTATAAATTGTTTACATTTTGATTAATTTATTCATTAGCATTACCCTGCTTGTGGGAAGATTTTGGGACCATGTTTAAGGTAGAAACTCGTGACGTCTTTAGCAGCAACGAGAGGGCGTTTTCTGTCATTAGGCGTTGTCAACATGGCCGTCACAAGGCCACAGGTGCTTGTCCCCGCAATCACGTCGAAGTAGTCCGCAATTCTCACATCTGGACCATCGAGCTCCTATCCACAAAATCCGAACATTACAATTCCTTTAGTACAAGTAAAAGCTTAAAAATATTATGATTAGCATTGGAAAACGTAAGTTTGGTTTGTTGAATGAAATTCACAAGAAAAATGTGTATGCTAAAAAAATTCTTAGATAATGCAGTAGACCTGAAGTTTCGATTCCAGGAAGCTAAGAATTGTTGCTGGAATGATCCCTCTGATCCCTCCTCCATCAATGCTGAGAATGGTGATTAAGTTTCCTTTAGTTGGAGGCTGGATATGATCAAGGGTTGCTGTTACTTCTGCCACTGACAGGGTTGATATTGGGCTTACAAACTGGAAGTACTATAACAAGAAGAAATTATCTGGTATTAATAGAAGAAATTGTGGAAGGAATCTGTACGATTATTCATTTGAAAATGCAAATCACATGTAAGTGATAATTCTCTTCTAATCCTTTTTTCTGATTTAACCTAAAAATTCGACGTCTTCCATGACAGCAGCATCATGACAATATTAGTTTTTTTTTTTTTTGAAAAATGGTGGACTGAGTCCATTGACATAGAGTGGTTTAAATGTATAATCCATCTTAAATTGAATATTTTTTTGATGATTAATCCTTTGTTCATTCGATTCATGTGTGACCCCCAATAAAAAGCTTGAGGTGTGCACCTAGTCGAAGCTTCTGTCATCCATGAGATTCACATGCACCTCGTCGAAGACAGTACAATACGCCAAGGCAACAATAAATTCCCAAATGTTTAAAATCTTGTCCCTTCAATTGTCTTTTCTTATTAGGTTATTAGTATGACAAGGTTATGTGAATTAGAGATTTTTTTTTTAATGATTCAATTCTGACTATTTTATTGCTTGGCCTATTTAGTTGTCTATAAAATAGAAATCTCAGTCTGATTGAACACTACTTGATAACCATCATCTTTTTTTGAGGGTTACTGAATTATTAAACCTAGTAACTCTCCGCTGCCAGTGAGAGAAATAGGGTTTTCTTGGCACATCCATTGACCTAGCTCCACATGAGAAATAGTCTTCTATTTTTCATCTTAGAAATCCAGAGCCACCGCCTTCTAAGTCCCACAGAAAGCATACTTCAAGGATGATCCTGACCTATCATCCAAAGGAATTCAATAATAAGATGATGGCTAATCTTGTTTTGAACAATCTGATGGGAGCAGATAATTCAAAGGTTGGGATCATTTGTTCAAATTGATTTAATACCCATCACTAAAGATGCATAGAAGAGAAAGTCGATGCAAATATATCGGGTGTCTGGTTATTTGTAGTTGATCATTTAAGAAGGCAGTGAAGTGCTTGAAATGAGCCTTTCTTGTACCCTTATCAGTCACTTCTTATCTTTCATTGAAGCTGCACACTCACAGTAGACACCAAAACCATTGACTTGCTAATTTCAAATGGATTGAACACAACTCCCAAAACTTGCGAATGATTGTGCACCACTTGTCTTTACTACTCATCCTAGAATGTAGAGTAGACGACTTGAAACCGGATTGGATTGACCTGCAAAACAGGCATTTGATCTTGATTTGATTCTTGACAGTGTTATGATGTTGGGAAAATCATCTTTCATTTTAGTTTTACTTACAAAAAAAATGTGATGGTAGGCCATCGTTAGGTGACCTATAATGGCACACCAGCTAGAGTTGGAAGTCCATGATTCCTTCCATTTCTAGAGCTGTCAATGGAGTGTAGGAGGGTAGAAAGGGCAATGACTAGTTCAAAAAATCTCCTATCCTTCTGCAGTGTTTCACGTTGTCTTCTGCCTTGGATCATAAACTTCAGTAAATGAACAAATTTTGCCTTTTAGACAAGGAACGAATTGCAGGCAATCAGACCTTAGATTATGTTCATCCTTTTTAGGTGATACAAACATTTGATATTTTTTTTCTCAAATTGGTTTAGTTAGATCCTTGAATTGAACCCTGTCCTTTATACAACTAATGTATTTCACATATTTTATATTCTATCTGAAAATATGGTGGTGCACTTTAATATTTAAGGAGCAGACTCTTTGTATAGGGAGACACTAGGGAATCCTAACAGATGCCAAGTAGGACAATGACGTGATGCAAGTGGGCCTTTGATAATGGATCCATACAAGTCAGACCTGCAATTTAGGCCCAAGAACACAAGAGCCCAAGGAAGAAGTCCGTTGATTATTTCTCTCTTCCAGCAATGCATCTTAGCCTTTTTAATTTTTATATAGGAAACCTTCACACCGCTGTGGAGTATAGTAGGCGGAGCTTTCCTATGGAAGCCCACCTATGATTATAAGAATGAATTGATCGAGAAGGTATATGTAAGAATAAAAGACTAACAAAAATCATATTGAATGGATGTTACTTAGAGTATGATGGGTATCCATCTTAAAAGGCTAGTCTATTAGAGTATTAGGTGGTGTGATATAAATCTTTTATAAATCTCTAAATCTCTCTTTATACTTTGAATGTGGGACTCGTAACTCCAATAATGACTACCTCACCTCCACCCCTAAAAAGTTGTAGCTCCATCTAAGGTCACTACCATCACCTTCGAAGGGATTAACCATTGATATACCTTAGAAAAGTTAGACATAAGTTAATCAGAATCATTGTCATCGTTGTTGTCATCAAATGGATCAATTTTATACTTCTACTTTTTTCAATCAAATCTATAAAACCCATCCCTTCTCTATTAAGGGTGAAACTTGGACTGGACCCAACTCGAGACATAAAAAATACGAAAAAAAATCAGGTATGGGTTGGTCCGGGCTTGCACTGGGCTCATTGTCGAGCCCAAATTAGAATTCAAGTCGGGCTCGAGTCTAGTACATAAAAGCTCAAGTTTGGCTCGAAAGCCCAAACTTGAGACACATTTATATAATATATAGTTTTTATTTCATAAAATAATGCAATTTTTTATTCTTTTAAACTTATAGGAAGCACAAGCCGGATAAGCTCACATAATGTTTAAGCAATGAAGTTTCTGTTCTGAAAATTAAGAACATGAACTCTATTGTAGAGCTAAAATAGCCTACATAGGTGTTAACTCAACAGGTTAACTTCCGCGTCAAAAAAGTGAGAGGTGCCAAGTTCGAGCTCCCATGACTTAACCTTGTGTACCATAAAGATAGTGGGCATCACCCGTGGGGGTTTAAGTTGGGTTTTATGCGATTTTCCCACACGTAAATTCCAAAAAAAAAAAAAAAAGAGATTCAAAAGAGAAGTAGAAGATATAAACGATATAACCCTAAACTCTATTCACAAAAGGAAGTGATTTAAGTTCAAAGCCCAAGTTATTGAATTCTTTGCTGTGGGTAAAAACAATACTCAATTGATAATCTTCCGCTTCAAGGAAGCAGGAGGTGTCAGGTTTGAGTCCTCATAATCTCACATCGTGTGCGTTAAGTGCAGTGAATATCACCTGTGGAGATTTTTCCGTTGGATTTTCCAACAATTTTCACACGTAAATTAAAAGAAAAAGTGAAAAAAACAATAATAGCTGAACTTAGATAACTGGTCATGTCATATGTGGGTAAAAAAGTATTGACATTCATAAATGCTAATTGCGAAACAAATATAAGCATGAATGGGACTTTCATCAAATGTGAGCTGCACACTTTTCACATAAGAGGTCCTACAAGTTTATTTCTCTCTTCTTTTTTTTTTCCCTAGATATAGACATACAAGCTTTCCAGAGGTTATCGAACGAGTTAAGATGGTGAAATAATTGTAAGATACCCATTAGAGTCAAATGGAGAATTAGTAATATTAAAACAACTCTCTATCTCTCACTAGTATTAAACTATTAATGAATGGGATGTAGATGTCTCTATTCATTTGGAAGTTTTACTTAAATGTATTGATTGGTTGTCATTTCACAAGGTTTTACTTTTACAGTTTACTATTTCAATCATGCCATGCATAACAATAATAAATATATGTTCTTTTATAAAAAAAACTTATTAACTACTTTTATTGATATGAAATAATTAACTCATTATCACCACTTTAATTAAATTTCCTAATTGTATTTAATGAAAATGCATTTTAATATATAGAAACTAACACACTAAATTAATTCTTTCATTTTTTTTTTAAAATAAAATGAGTATCACCATTCTGCACTAAAATGATATAAAATTGAACTTGGCCAAAAAATAAAAAAAAATTAAACAGACCCACCTAATTAATGCATAGAGTCTTCGAGTTGGTCCAACTTGATCCTGATTTAAAAACTATACATGCATAAATTAAATATGTGCAGAAAATATTAATTAAATTATTTTTTCTCATCAACTCCTAACTCCTCCTAATGAAGTTGCAACAGATCACACGCCATTGCATGCAAGTATGCAACCGGTCAAGTCTCAACTACTCCAACTGATCCTTTTGCCTTCCCATTCACGCAAATACTTTTACAGTAAAGAGAAAAGGACATTTACCATTTTTATTTTAATATCTCCAATTCAATTAAATAATTATCTAAAATACATGGGAAGTAGAAAAATATAATATTTTGATTAGATATTCACTAATCCCTATCTTAAAATGAATACTAATCACTCATTCAGAAAAGAATTTTCCTTTATCATGTTTGATATATCTTTACATCAAATGGTTAAAATATTAACTAAATTAATTTTTAATACACTAATTAATCAGTGTTATTAACTTTTAAATTAGTTGGTCATTAGTTCTAAATGATGCCACCCTCACTCAGTACTTACTAGTGCGGATTGCGGAAGGAGAAGAGCGGACAGTCAGTATCTGAGGCGGTAAGGTGTGGTTGGAGCCGGGAAGTCGTGGAAGAGTTTCCTAGAAATAAACCACACCACTTCCTTTGTCTTTCTTTCAAGTTTCAATCATTCAATTTAATATAATCATAATTAATAAAGAAACAAAAACTTCATTTTCTTGGAAAATAAGAGAGAAGAAAAGTATTGAAGTTCATAGGTAAGGTTCTCACATCTTTTTCTTATATACCCTCAATCAATTATTCTCATCTCTCTGCATTCTTCATTCTACCTTCTTTTTTGTTATGGATTCAAGCGACAGAGATGAGATATTGCACGATTTTGCACCATTCGTGCGCATCTACAAAAACGGACGGATAGAGCGCCTTCTGGGCACCTCCATCGTGCCACCTTCCCACCCTGACTCCGACCCCGACACCGGCGTCACCTCCAAAGACGTCGTCATCTGTCCCGACTCTGGCGTCTCGGCTCGCATCTACCTCCCTAAACTCTCCCACCCACATCAGAAAATCCCTGTCCTCGTCTACATCCACGGCGGTGGCTTCTGCATCGAAACGGCCTTCTCCCCCACCTACCACTACTACCTCAACTCCCTTGTTGCAGCGGCCGGCGTTCTAGCTGTCTCAGTCGACTATCGGAGGACCCCGGAGCACCCCCTTCCTGCCGCCTACGACGACTCCTGGGCCGCCATCCAATGGGTGGTCTCCCACGCAGACGGCGGCGCCAAGGAGGCGTGGCTGACGGAGCACGGGGACTTCTCTCGGCTTTTCGTGGGTGGCGACAGCGCCGGCGCCAACATCGTCCACCACGTGGCCATGCGATCCAATAAAGGGTGTGATATAGGCGACGGCGTGAAGATTGACGGAGCAATTCTGATCCATCCATTCTTCTGGGGACGCGTGGCCATCGACAACGAGCCAAAGGATGCGATGGTTCACGAGAAGGTGGGGGGGATATGGAGGTTTGCATGTCCATCAACGGTGGGATTGGATGACCCCCAGATAAATCCGACGGCTGCGGGCGCGCCGAGCTTGGCCGGGTTGGGGTGCAAGAGGGTGATCGTGTGTGTGGCTGAGAAAGACACGTTGAAGGACAGGGGTTGGGACTACTATCAGACGTTGGAGCGGAGCGAATGGAAGGGGGAGGCGGAGATATTGGAATCCAAGGGTGAAGAACATGTTTTCCATCTCTTCAAGCCCAGCTGTGAGAATGCTGGGGTTATGAAGGATCGCTTGGTTTCATTTCTCAACGCCCAATCTGCTCTTTCTCCTCTGTAATTTTTCATTTTTTCGAATAAAAAATCTGTGTGCGATTTTTCTCCTTAAAACTTTCAAAGTGTTTTTGTCATTTCATCTGATGAAAATGCCTTTTTAATCGATGAAGTATCTCTTATTGATGGCATATTTGCATAAAGATTCTGTGTTATTTACATTTTGAGGATAGTAAAGAGGAAAGAAAATGAAATATTTCCATCTCTTTCAGACTCTTTCTTAAACTACAAGGATTTTTAACCATCGTCTTAGACACTGTATAATTTATTTCTTAATGAAAATAAAGTTTTTAATAATAATAATAATATTAAAAATATAATTTTTTTTAACTGATATAGTGTCAAATTTTATGACACCTGTGATCACATGAATCGTTTGATCAAATATACAATTTTTTTAATCGAAGCTAGCTTTCTACAAAAGTAAAAATATTAGTAAACATATTTCTAGTCTTTGTCCGTTTCTGATATCACCACCTCGCCTCCACCACAAAAAAAAGTTGTAGCACCATCTAAGGTCGCCACCAGCAGCTTTCGAGGGATTAGTCAATTCCGAATAAAAATTAATATAAGTTAATTAAATTTCTGTCCTTGTTATCGTTGTCATCATTATTAATACTTTTGTTCTATCTATTTGGATTCATTTTATAAGTCTACTTCTTTAATCAATTTTATAAAAAACATGTTCTTCTGTTACTTAAGGGCAACTTGGACTGGGTCTAATCCAAGAGACGAGAAAAATCACAAAAAAAAAAAAAAAAGGTTTGGGTTGGCCTGAGCTTGGTCAAGCTCATTTTTACCCTAGTATTAGGCCCAAATTAGAATTCAGGCCAGGCAATGGCCAAGTGCACAAAAGCTCAAGTTTGGTTTGAAATCTCGAATTTGAGAATATAAATGTATAGTTCTTATTTTAGGCTTTAAAAAAATCTCAAGTCAAATAAACCTGCATATACATTTCAGATTTAAAATCGGGCTTTGGTCCTACATATACTAATTCACTTCAGGCTCAGTTGAACTAATTCTGGTTGAACTCAAGCCTAAGTTAGGTCTGCAATTCTGGCCCAAACTCAGATAGCCCCAAAACTCGGTCCAATCCACTAAAGTTGCAGCCCTAGTCCGCCATTTCTAATTTTCTATAGACATGCACAAAGATCTTAACCAAGATTGCCTCATCTTCACTTATAATGGAACTAATTTTGGACTGTCCCTAATACATTCATTTTAATTTTACTCTCTTCTTACACTATATATCTTTATCTTACCATATGCATCTCTATCAAGTATCAACAATATCTTTTCTATTTGTCTTTTGTTTATGGGGTAGTCGTAACCTTCGGGGCTCTACCTTTTAGCAAGACTCAATGGACTTGGTGGCTCCTTTATGTGGATATTCTAAGCAGTCAGCATTGATCCTAGCTTTAGTAGGGTCCAGTTCAACATGCTTGAATGCCTTTGAAACATTTGATTACACTAGGGTAATGCAAACGTAAAAGTGACAAACTGCTAATTACGCTAGGAGAAGGTTTTAGGTACGCCCAAGTGCTTGGTTATAGGACAGTTCCTCAGTGCCTTTAGATTTTTCTTAAGCCTAAAAGAATATTTTCTAATTGCTTGTAAGTGTAGAATAACTTAGAAAAAAGCTCAAGGCCATGGGCATTCTTTAATGCTCGTATGTGCAAACGGGTCTATTTTTTTTAACACATAGAAACCCATTCACTCCACTTGATGGTGATTATAGGTAAAACTCTGGATCCATGACACAACCCACAAGTACTATAGATCAGATTAGACGCCCCACTTTGTACAAATGAGTCTATTTTACAAATGAATATTTAGAAAATAAACATTACCTAGCATCAAATGAGATTAAAAAATCTATCTAATATTACCTTTTAGTTTCTACAAAATTATAAAAAAAAATATGAAAACAATATTGAAATGTTAGAAAAATATTTATACAAGGAAAAATCTTGGGTTATGAAAACATAGATTGAGTTGAACAGATTTTATGCTAGTCAAAGACTCAAGACAATCCTTACTAAAGTAAATCTATAGTTGATACTAAACTTAATTATGATATTAATGCAAGCTACAATGCTTAATTCATAGTCTTTTTCCATAAGAATAATACATGAATACAACAATTAAAAATGTGTTTCTCGAGTGATATCGGAAGAGAATAAGAGTTCATCACTCCTCTCATATAAATTGCACAAGAGTATCCCACGCTAGTTAGCAACTAAAGAGATCTATCACAAAATGGATAGGTGAGGCTTCTATTTATAGACAAAATAAGATGAAAATTGGATAGTAAGGTGGCATTTATCCAAATTAGTGAATGTTGGTTTGACGATTAAGAACTCGTCTATGAAATGAAGAGATCTTAAACATAATAATCATTCTAAAGTATATAAAATTATAAATAACAAGTTTGCCATTGAGCATGTGACATCTATCTGTCATTCATTTGGGTAGAAGTTCTTTCTACCAATTTCAGGAGTCCAAGTTTATGTTAAAAGTATCTGAAAAGGAAGCAAAAGAAAATAGACATTGGAAACTGGAACTCCATTGAATGAAGAAAAGAAGATGATAAACGTGGGTCACCAAAAGTTGGCATTTTGGCCAAAGCATTGATCGAGACAAGCACTGCTTTAAACCTTATTTTGTCAAGTTAAATCTTTTTAAAAGGCGGTTTTTTTTTTTTTTTTTTTATCTTTTTATTTTTTTCATTTCTCATTTTATAGAAAATTATTAAATTTAGGATTGGAAAATGACGGAGATATCGTATCTTTGTTAATAAATGATATTGAGTTTGTTCTTTTATCTATTTGTTCTTATTTTAAAAATGAAAAGATACTCTAGTATCTTCTATAAGAAAAAATGTAACTGTTAAGTTGGACATGTAATATGATAAGAAATGGAAAAAAAAGTAAGAATTAGTTAATAAAAACAACTAGAGGTCTAAGCTTCTAGAAGTAAATTAGAGGTTTTAGTTTTAACTCCTTTCGTATTTATCTAATATACAAGACTTGAGGATAAGAGTGCAAAATTCAGTATCAGCCGATATTATTCTCTCCTCTTTTTTTTTTTTTTTTTTTAAAAAATGGCCAATATCGGCCGATATGATACGGCTGTGATATCGGCGTATCGGCTCATACGATAGGTATCAACCGATATTTGCACCCCTGCTTGAGGGTAGTTTTGTGTATTTGTGAGATTATTCTCACCTCTAATATAGGATGAGGATATTGTGTTGTCCAAAAAAATTAATTGATAAAATTAACTTTTCTCAAGAGAGAGAGATCCGTAGAAAATAGATAATGCTTAATTCATAGTCTGTTTCCATAAGAATAATGCATGAATACAACAATTAAACTAATGTGTTTCTCGAGTGATATCAGAAGAGAATAAGAGTTCATCACTCCTCTCTTATAAATTGCATAAGATTACCCCACTCGAATTAGCAACTAAAGAGATCTATCACAAAATGGATAGGTGAGGCCTCTATTTATAGACAAAATAAGATGATAATTAGATAGTAAAGTGGCATTTCTAATTTGTGAGAGTTTGTTTGGTGGTCAAGAATTTATCCAAAAATGCGACATAATATTCAATTCTAAGGCATAAAATTATAAATAACAAGTTTACCATTGGGCATGTGATATCTATGTGTCATTCATTTGGATAGAAGTTCTTTCTACCAATTTTAGAAGGGACCACAGTGGTCCAAGTTTATATTAAAGTATCTGAAAAGGAAGCAAAAGAAGATTTACAGTGGAAACGAAACTGGAACTCCATTGAATGAAGAAAAGAAGATGAAAAACGTGGGTGACCAAAAGTTCGCATTTTGGCCAAAGCATCGATCGAGACTAGCACTGCATTAAAGCTTACTTGGTCAAGTTAAATCTTTTTAAATTTTTTTTTTTTCATTTCTCATTTTATAGAAACTTATTAAATTTAGGATTGGAAAATGACGAAGACATCGTGTCTTTGTTAATAAATGATATTGAGTTTGTTCTTTTGTCTATTTATTATTATTTTAAAAATGAAAAGTTTTTTATAAGAAAATACTGGTGTCTCTATCATTCTTTTCATGTGTATGTAACTATTAAGTTGGAAATATATGATAAGAATTGGAAAAAAGTAAGAATTAATTAAAAAAATAACTAGAGCTCTAAACTTCTAGAATTAAATTAGAGGTATTAGTTTTAACTTCTTTTATATTTATCTAATATACAAGACTTGTGGGTAGTTTTGTCTATTCGTGAGATTATTCTCACCTTTGATATAGGATGAAAATATTATGTCGCCCAAAAATAATTAATTGATAAAAAAAAAAGCTTTTCTCAAGAGAGAGATCCGTAGAAAATGGATACAGATGATGATTTAAACCTCTTTGGAGATTGGAAAAAGGAAACACTGAACAAGAGTGCTACAACAAACTTAAAAATATAGAAGATCAACTGATTACATGCAATGTATTAGAATCTTGTAATGACAAATAAAATAGTTGATTTACAATGAAAAAAATGATTAATAGAGGAAAAGTAGCATGGCATTCATTTATACTTTTATTTTCGTCTTCTCTTGTGAAAAGATATAAGATTGCCTCTTTTTTTTTTTTTTACATACATTTCAAAATTTTAAAATCTAACTGTAGTTTGAAAATGAGTTGAGCAAAAATTTACTCAAGCTGATTAATTTGGTAAGTTTTTCCAAGTTTGAAATTTGTTTTTAGAATTTGTATTAACTCAATCAATTTGAAATAAAAGTGACTTAACCTAGCTCAATCAAAATTTGACCTTTTAAACTATGGTCTTGTGACAATTTGCACCATTGTGGCATACAAGGTCTAATATGTAAAGAGTTGAACTTCTGGGAAAAAGAGCATGACCACATTTTAGAGTGGAGGAACCATTGCGAGTCAGGCTAACTTAACCATGTACTCCAATATTTTATTTGAACTTAGAAGAGTTTCTTTAACAAATTATTTATTCTCTAATAAAATATACCGAATATGTTAACACCTCAATTTGGTCCATATCTTGATGCCCACGTACCTGAAAAGGAGGATCCACACATAGATTGTGAGTTGAGCCTTCCTCACATACAAGCTACCTGGTGAGGCCCTGATCATTAAAACCTAACTCGCCCCAAGCCCAACACCCATGACCCGATGAGCTTTGCTGGATAGCCCTAATTCACCGAACAAGTAACTGAATCCAGCATAAACCCCATAAAACCCAACTTAGTGAACATGCCCAAAACACATTAGATCCGAAAGACAATTAGAGGCTGTCTTGACCTCATTAATAATCTCGTGCATACATAAAAAAAAAAAAAAAAAATGCAAGAGATCATTCATTTAAACACATTTTTAGAGTCCCTAACACCTTCTTTTGATGTAACCAAACCCTCACCTAGAGATTAAGATTCATTTTACCAATAGAGTTCCACATGTAAAAGGTTGAAATTAGATTTAGCTGTGTAGCAAGGAGGAATCTAATGACTTCAAAGTCTTTTTGAACTTAGATATGTCAAGAGGCCCTAGACCAAAGTTTGCCTCAAGTTCACCATGAAACTAGGAAATGAATTACAATATATCCAATAAATTTTATCTTATACATAATATCAGGACAACCTTAATAGAAGGATAACACTGAAACTCTCACTTTAAATCGCCAATTGGAGATAATATTTATCTAATCCATTAACTATATTATTTTTAATGAGAAATGGGAAGGTGTAGAAGACTTAAATATAATCGTGTTATGTCTCTCATCTCTACCATCCATTGATAAAATTTGAAATTTTAAATACTGAATTTTTTAAAATTAATAATAAAAATGAGAGACCTGACTTTTATAATCGTCAGATCTCTGCACCTGATTATTTCTCACTTGGATGAAGACACTCTTATTTTCTTTAAGAACACCTTTAGTTCAATGTTTTGTTAAAACTTAATGGTAAAAATATAATTATCTTTTACAGTAAAGTCTCATCATAAAACACTTTTAATGAGGTGTCCCTTAATCCTCCCTAAATATCATATTTTAAAATGTCTAATTTAATTAAAAATCAATAAATATTTTTTTTCAGATAAAAAGGCCATAGATTTTCCTTTTGAAAAGCAGGGACCTAGATTTGGTAGGTTCCTGGGACTAGTTTTGGGGAAGGAAGAAAAAAGTAGCTTTACTGCATGAAGTGGGACTTTTTCATGGCCAGCTCCTTGGTGCCGCTGGACCATTTTACATAGCTAGGACCGCAGCGATGGTTATAAATAAGGGCCACTCTCTGTATCTCCTTGCAAGACAGAAGACACCAACAATTACTTGTTTGATTTCTTCTTGTTGGGACTAGTCCATACTCAGTCCAGACTCTCCTCATTCCCCCATTTCATTTGCTCTGAAATTATTCATGGCACCACCCAATGGAAATTTGACTACCATCCTCAGCATTGATGGAGGTGGTGTAAGGGGAATTATCCCAGGAAAAATCCTTGAATTTCTCGAGTCTCAACTCCAGGTTTGGTTTGGCACACTTCAACACCATTGCCATATTCCATCTATGGGTTTTAACAACTAGAGAATATTTTTTAAATATATCGTACATATTCGTTATCATCATTACAAATTAAAACTTTATCTACTTTCAGTCCTAATATTTGAGTTCTACTTTTCAATTTAACTCTATTATGAACTATTATGTCAATCACTCTATTATCTATAGCATGCTTCAAAACTTTGCCTGGGAGTGTGTTGAGACTAGTGAGGATAGATGAGTTTCAGTGTTAGTAATCCATTTTATGGTTTTCTTCAAATGTCAGAATGTTTTAAGAGATTTCTTTTTTATTCAGTGGGATAAGTGAATCCATGTACACTAATTTTGAGTCCAACCACAAAAGTCATAGATGACTAATCTAAAAGAAAATAGTCCTATTACTTAGATATGTTTAATCATAGATCAAGTTTTGTTTCGACCAATTGAGATCCTAATTATAACTGGATCTATCCTTTCTATAGATATGAGACAGGTGTTTTGATCGAGTAAATGTAATGTATATATTTTATTTGGGCTCCCAATTTTATTAGATTATTCTCATTCATTCTTAAATCTATTAAGAATATTAAATTCCTTAGATGTTAAGAACATAGCCACTCTTAAATTGTCCCACAGTTTTCTCATTATCTTAATCCTAATGATATTAATTAAATTCTTAAAATATGTTGGACTAGTTTTTTTTTTATATTATGAGAGTAACCCAAAATTTGATACTTTCTTGTGATGAGAAGAATTGCAGATAACATGATTTTGTGAGAATCAAGAGAAATAAAGATTTGATTTTCCTTTTTCCTATTCCATTTTATAACACATGGTTGGAACTTGGAATGATTTATTACAGAAATTGGACGGCCAAGATGCAAGACTTGCAGACTACTTTGATGTAATCTCAGGGACAAGCACAGGAGGCCTTGTGACAGCTATGCTGAGTGCACCAGATGACTCTGGTCGCCCTATCTTTGCTGCAGATGACATTGTACCATTCTATAAACAGAATTGTGCAAGCATCTTTCCTCAAGAAGAGCAGTAAGAAATGTCGTAATATTGTTTCTTAAAACTCTTTCCTTTTTTTCTAAGTAAATAGCAATTTAAGAAAAATAAGGTAAATATCAATACTTTTATTTAAAAATAAAAGATAGAAGCATCAACGCAAAAGGGGTTGGTCTAACAGTTAAGAGACTCTTCTCATAAAGGGAGGATTTGCGTTCGATTTCACACTGAAACTCTTCCGAATCACTCTTCATGAGGTTACTTCTCATCACTTAGACCCGATATGTATGTGTAGGAAGGTGTGCGCATGTCCAAAAAATTAGTTATGTAAAATCTCCTACGTATAAGATACTTGAACACCTTTGATCATAAAAAGATAATAAAAATAGAAGCATCCAATGGGTTGATTTTTATTCTCTCTCCTTTAAAAAGTTTCTCAAGCACCATCATCATCATCGCCACAGATGTGCATATACAATACAGTGCATGTCTGGTATTATTTTAGGATTACATCAATTTTTAAATATAAAGATGGGATTTCGTGCCATTGTATTAAAAAAGTTTTTATTATTATTATAATTGCCATTAATTTATTTTTTTATCATTTGATGGTATGACACAGCAATTGGCAATGGTACTTGAAAATATTTGTTAATCCAAGGTATGACGGGACATATCTACATAATTTGATTAATGAGAAGCTGGGAGAAACAAGATTGAGCCAAGCGCTGACTCACGTAGTTATTCCCACTTTTGACATTGAGCTCCTCCAACCTGCCGTTTTCTCCTCCTACAAGGTGCTATTCTTTGTAATTTTGTTTGTTCTTGTTATTAAACTTGTGAAAAAATGAGAGTTGAATATTAACTTTTGGAGTTTATAGAGAACTTAATTTATATATTGTTCCATCACTCATCTAATCTCTGTGTATTTATGATATTAATTTGATTTGTATAGTTAATTGATCTAATACGATAAATTTTCATTATCCGATAAAGTTGAAGTTATAAATATTGTAAAAAATATCACTTTACTTACTTGACGAGGATAAACTTTTATGGACATTATAAATAGGTAAAAAAATATTTAACTCTCAAAACATAGATTCGTGTGTAGATGGGTCACCTAATTGTATCACTGAATCTACGAGAGTGATTCTTGTGAAGATCAAGTGTAAATGACGACACAGGGACATTTAGTCAATTCCTCGTTTTTTATTTTTGAAATAAATAATTTAAATAGATGATGCGTCTTTTGCAGATAGAAACAAAGCCCTCCATGAATGCTAAGCTATCAGACATTTGCATCGGCACTTCTGCTGCCCCAACTTACTTCCCTTCTTACTATTTCGAAAATGAAAATGAAGAATTCAACCTTGTGGACGGAGGCGTTTGTGCTAATAATCCTGTAAGCCCCTCCTCCAATTTCCTATTATTCTCTTTTTGAATTTTTGTGAATATATGTTAATATAATATTAAAAAGTTTGATGAATCGAATTTAACCTCATATTTTATGGAGAGAGCGTCTTGACCATCAAACGAACCCAAGTTAATGTCATTTTTATGATAACACGGATGTCTTTATCATTTTCTGCAACTAAATATATAAAAAATATTTAATAGAGGAAATAATTTGATAGTTAATTTGGTGTTGGGCAGACCTTGGTTGCTATCAGTGAGTCGACAAGAGGTTCATCTAAATCTAAATCTAAGGCTGCAGACTTAAGGAACTTGCTGGTTCTATCTCTTGGTACCGGTGCAGCAAAAAAAGCAGAGAAATATAACGCTAAAACGGCTGCAACTTGGGGACTCCTGAACTGGCTGCTCGGTGATAACATGGAAAGCCCCTTACTTACCTGCATCAATGAAGGAATCACTGACATGGTCGACTACCATTTGGCTGTCATTTTTGGAAACATTGATAGTGCAGACAACTATCTCCGAATCCAGGTATCATTCACACTTCTCGTTGATACGATTTCAGTATGTCAATTATATATTGATAATGCAAATATACCAGCTGAAGTTTGGATTTGCATTTCATGAGTCTTTCATTTACTGGCAATGATAAGTAATATGTTGACTGGAAAATTAAAAAAAGGATCCCACGTTATCATCTGCCGACGCTGTGATGGATGACCCATCCGATGCGCACCTTGAGAAATTGGAAATGATTGGCGAAGAACTGCTGAATAAAAATGTATCGAGGGTGAACGTGGACACCGGTGACTATGAAGAGTTGATTGGCGGAGGCACAAATGCAAAAGCCCTGATAGCGTAAGAAGTCGATGCTTTTCCCTCACTATCATCTTCTCCAATTCATTCATCCTTCTTGTAGAATTTCATGTGTCATGGTCTTGATTTGATGCAGGCTAGCAGAAAAGTTGTCACAGGAAAGGCGAAGTCGACTTCTCAAATGACATTTCTAGATGTTCCCTTCTCCTGGTGTGAAGTGTGATCTTTCTCCTCTAGTGTTTGCCTATCTAGTACGGCCTAAATAAGCTGAATTTAGCATCTCTCATGAATAAAATATGAGGAAGATTTGATGCTTTGGCGTCATTCAGTAGTCTGTTGGTGTTCAGTGATCATTTTGTGTCTATGATGTATAAGGACACCACTACTTGTGCTATGTAAGGAAGACAATGTCTTCTCTAAGTGTTTTGTTTGGTTGATTCCATATATATATATATATATATATATATATGGACTTAAAGTTTGATTTGTGGAAATTTGATGAGAGATAAATCATGATATTTAGCGTAATAATAATGTTTTATGGGGGAATATAGGATGATTTATCACAAAATGGATAAGTGAGGCCTTTATTTATAGACAAAACAAGATGGTGATTAGGTAGTAAGGTGGCATTTGTGGTGTTAGGAATGGTCGGTGCAAGTTATGTAGTTGATGAACCTGTGCTTGTGCAGATTGAATGGGTAAGCTATGATTTTGGTTGTCATTACATAAGATTTGCAAAACTGATAAAAGTCCCACATTGTCTAATTTGATAAACAAATGACTCTATATAACACTTGAGGTACCCTTTTCTCAACTATTAGTTTTTGAGAGCGAGTTATACCTCAAAAATGATATCATGTCATTATTTTCTAACGTGGTATCAGAGCAAGGTTTGCGAGTCCAATGCACACGAAGGCGGATCTGAAGTTTTCAGGTGCAGCTGCATGTGAGAGCAAGTGTGAAAGTGACAAAGGTCCCAAGTCATCTAATTTGAGAAATCATTAACTCTATATAACACTTGAGCCACTCTTCTCTCAACAGTTCACTCTCTCTACTTCAAAAATATTATTATTTCCTGTTTTTGTAAGAGAATTGAACTCAAAGGATGGTGTGATGTTGATTGAATGGATAAGCTATAGTAAGTGATTCTCATCAAACTGTGAGTCAGCTGATGATTTTGAGCAAATTATGGTCAGTTTGGTCACAACTAATGGTTCGTGAGCATGGATTTGTAGGTTTGGATCTACTCTCGTTCGCTTGGTATTCAATTCCAAGGCATGTAAATAACAAGCTTGTCATTCATTTGGACACAAGTTTTTTCTACCGATTTTAGAAGGGACCACAGTGGTCCAATTGTTGTTCTGTTTATGTTAAAGTATCTGAAATGGAAAAGAAAAAGAAGAATAACAGTGGAAACTGAAACTCCATTATATGAAGAAAAGAAGATGATAAGCGTGGGTCGCATTTTGTCTCAAGATTTTCAAAGATGCCGACAAAAGTTTTTTTTTTTCTCTTTATTGTTTTCATTTCTTATTATGTAGAAATGTAGAAACTTATTAAATTTAGGATTGGAAATTAACGGGGCATGATGTCTTTGTTAATAAATGATATGAGTTTATTCATTTATCCATTTATTATTATTTAAAAAGTAAAAATGTACACTAGTATCCTTTAGAATAGAAAACACCAATATCCCTATCATTTTCCTTCAGGTTCATGTAATAAACTATTAAGTTGGACATATAATATGATAAGAAATGGAAAAATAAGAATTAGTTAGGTCTAAATTTTTAGAATTAAACTAGAGGTGTCGGTTTCAAATTCCTCTCTGAATTTATCTGATACATGAGGTTTGTGGATAGTTTCTTTTATTTATGAGATTATTCTCACCTTTAATAAATGATGGGGATATCATATTGTCTAAAAAAAATTAATTGATAAAAAGAACTTTTCTCTCGAGAGAGATTAGAAGAAAATAGTTACATATGATAATTTAAACCTGTTTGGAGATTGGAAAAGGAATTCACTGAACAAGAGTGCCACAACAAACTTAAAAATGTAGAAGATCAACAAATTAGCTCCAATGTATTGGAATCTTTTAATGACAAATAAGATGGTTGATTTACGATGAAAAATTATGATTAATAGAAGAAAAGTAGAATCGCGTTCAATTATGCTTTAATTTTCGTTTTCTATTGTGAAAAGATATGAGATTGCTTCTTCTCTCTTTTTTTTTTTTTTACATACATTTCAAAACTTTAAAAATCTAACTGTAGTTTCAAAATAAGCAGAGTTGAGCAAAAATTTACTAAAGCTCAGTAATTTAGTAAGTTTTTCTAAATTTCTTTTTAAAATTTGCATTAACACAATCAGTCTGAAACCCAATAAAATTGACCTTTCTACTTTTATATTTCTTAAGCTAACACTTGAAAAGTTGAAAGACATCAATCTAGGATTGTAAAGTTGACTGCATATTCAAATATTATTTGGACTAAGACTTTTTTAGCCAGAGTTGCTTTAACAAATTAATTATTCTCATATAAAATTATACAGAAGATGTTTACACCTCAATTTGGTCCATATCTTGACGCCCACGTACCTGAATTGGAGGATCCACACACAGATTGTGAGCTGAGCCTTCCCCACATACAAGCTCCCTTGTGAGCCCCTGATCATTAAAACCCAACTCGCTCTAATCTTAATGAACCATAAGCTTGTCCAAGCCCCATACCTGTGACCCGATGAGCTTTGTTCGATAGCCCTAATTCGTCGTCAATAGCCCTAATTCGTCGGACAAGTAACTGGATCCAGCATGAACCCCATCAAACCCAACTTGGTGAACATACCCTTAGCCCAATAACAAACTCCAAATTGGCTTTCAAAACACATTAGATCCAAAAGAGAATTAGTGCCTGTCTTGACCTCTTGGTCCAAATGCACCTACCTATCCAACGTCCTAGATAAGCAAGAACGAGTTGTGAATTGTGTTCCAAGCTTGAATGAAGTAGAACTCTGAGATTCTAACCTAATCTAGATGCCCAACACGTAAAACATGTGCTAAAAATCATTGTGATTATCACACATAGATCCACCTAGCCCTAGTTTCGACCCAATCAATATTAGGGTATCATCGGGTCTCCATCAATGGTGCATTTAAGGCCTTTCATGTGTGTTTGATCCCTTTAAAGGGTGAGGTTTACTGCATGCATGAGCCTCTAAAAAGGGCAGCATGCTTTTTTCTTTTTATCAAAGATTAGGGAATCGAAGGGGGTTCGTCTCTCGGCTAAAGTTAGGCTAAAATGGGTTCGAAATGCGGGTCGGATCAGAATTCGGGTTGATTCGGGTTAGAATTCGAATCGGGTCGAGTTGTGAAGTTCGAGTTGAGAATTCGAGTTGAATAGGGTCGGGTTCCAAGTATATCAACTCGAGTGGGGTTGGGTTTTAAGGAACCCAACCTGATCCGACCAGAGTTGCAGCCCTAGTTTTTATTGTCCAACAATCAATAGTAAAGCATCCATTTACTTGCTCTCAATTACTTATTACTTAATTTAAACACTTCACCAACCCTAATGGACCATAGTGTCACGTTAATCCCTCCACATATATGCCAAATCCTCATTGCCATCGAGTCCTCTTAGCATGCTAGTAATGGATTATAAATGAGAGTGAGGAGCCAATGCTAACATCTAATTATAAGCAATAATGATATTTGAGCATGTAGAGTTCACCTATTAAAAATAAAATTATTTCTTATTTTATACATATATGTTTTAATAGATTTTATGAAACTATTAAATTTACTATTGAGTAAATTAAATAAAAATATATAATGAAAAAGCTATAAAATTTATCGTACCCATTTCATTTGATCCATCCAATGAAAATTCGAATAATTTTACAAAATTAATAAATAATTTGATTTTTTAATAAGTATATTTCACTTAACTTAAATGAAATTAATCTCTGCAATTCTTTCCATAAATACGAAAAGAATATAAGATCTAAGTGACAAATGAGAAAAAAAAAAAAGTGAATTTATCAATTAAGCAAACACCGTTCAATGGCCTCTAATACCAAGTTGTCATCACTCATTGCCACCTTCAATTGAGATGTTCTTGAATAAACATTCACTGAATTATTTGCAAGCTGTAAAAGCACTCTGCTATGGACTAATTCTCATTGCTGAAAGTTTACGGTGAGTGATGAACCTAAAAAAAATAATTAACAATATTAATCATGGTTTACTTTGGTAATAATGTGGCTGGGCACACAAATTTGGTTAAGTTTTTTGAAATTATGGAGACTAAGACGTGTTTTCCTTTTCTTAAGCACACTACGTAGTAGATAGAATAAGAAGAAAATGTATTTAGTGGATAGAATGAATCTGGAAAAAAGGTCTAATAAAACAAGTTTGAAAAATGTATTCATCAAGTTATTATTACTTTCACACAAAATGTTAAGTTTTATTCGATCACAGGTTTTGAGTTCAATTCCATCCGAGCTTTTCTGG
This sequence comes from Chimonanthus salicifolius, assembly GCA_013350335.1. Lineage (NCBI taxonomy): Eukaryota > Viridiplantae > Streptophyta > Magnoliopsida > Laurales > Calycanthaceae > Chimonanthus > Chimonanthus salicifolius. Next base: position 12,671,923 of record CM023537.1, on the reverse strand, counting down.
TACAAAAGATTTATGAATGATTCTATTTATAAGTAAAATTAAATTTATCTCTAACATAAGGTAAAAATAATTATTTGTTTGTATTCTTTTATTAATTTATTTTGCCTCAAGAAGTGGGAGGTGCCAAGTTCGAGCCCCTATGGCCTAACTTGGTGTACCCTAAGGCAGTGGGTATCCCCCGTGGAGGTTTTACGCTGGATTTCCCATGGTTTCCCACAAGTAAATTCAAAAAAAAAAAAATTATAATAATTAAAAAGAGAAAAAATGATATGATTTATTGAAAAAAATGGAGATTGTTGTTCATCACTCCAAACTTTCAATGAAAAAAATGCTTTCGTTCTATTGTAGAATTGTGTTGCAATTTCTTAAAATTATTTCTCTGATACGGTTTTATATAGAAAATCATTATCATATGAGTGTAAGTGTAACACTACTCATATATAATATCATACGGAATAGCTCAATTCACAGTCACTTTAATCCACAAACATTCTTCAATGATGACAGGCCACGACGTGTCACACCCTTCGTCAATATGAGGACAACCTTAATAGAAGGATAACATTAAAACTCTTACTTCAAATCGCTAGTTTTTCGAGATGAACTAAAAATATAAATATTTTATACTATTAAGTTTTTAATATAAGAAATTATATCATTAAAAGATCAGATGGGAACAGTATTTATCTAATTCATTAACGATATTATTTTTAAAGAGAAATAATAAGGTGTAGAAGACTTAAATATAATAATGTTAGTTCTCTCATGTTTACTATCGTTAGAAAAACACTTTCTTGAGAGGAAGATGACTCAAGTGTCATATGGCGTTGGAAATTTTAAGGCCCCCCTTTCGTGCAACTGGATCCTATGGCTGTATGCAGAACTTGCTTTTACATGGTGACACCATGTTAGAAAAATATGACTTAATAAGATTCTTGAGGTAGAACTCACTCTAAAACCTACTCATTCAGAAGAAGATATCTTTAAGTGTTATATAGAGTCATTGGTTTCTCAAATTAACCGATGTGAGACTTTTGTCACTTTCACAACTATCTATTATAAATTTTGAAAATTTTAAAATAAATAGTAAAAATGAGAGACCTTACTTTTATTATTATCAGATCTCTGTACCTGATTATTTCTCACTTTTAAATTAGAGATTGATGAAGACACTCTTATTTTCTTGAAGGACACCTTTAGTTCAAATTTTTTTTTTAAAAAATTTAAATGGTAAAAATATTCATTGTTGAAATTTATAATTATCTTTTGCATTAATGTCTCTTAAAAAAACATTTTTAATGAGGTGTCCCATAATCCTCCTCTAAATATCCTATTTTAAAATGTCTAACTTCATTAAAAATCAATAATAATTTGTTTGATATAAAGCCTATTACTTTTTTTCTTCTTTTTTGATAACATAGGTATTCTTATTATGAGGTGAGATTAATCCCATAGATGCATGAAACTGTTGTGAGGCCTTGCTATTGGGCCTGGATTGTCCATTGGGTTCAGCCCAGGCATGTAACTTAAGCCCTAATATAAATTTATCTCTTTCTCTGTTTTAGGATAAGCTTGTGTGATTAGCTGTGGCTGAGAGTGAGAGAAAAATAAAGGAAATCCAGAGAGAAAGAGAGATGATGGCTCACATTTGTAATTTGGTGTCGTTTTCTCTTCATAGTAAATTTGATCTCGTTCGGCACAAGCAATTTTACCGAATTGTCTCTGTGTGTTCGATCGCTTGTGTGATTGATTTGTAGTTTGCATCTTTTAATTTTCCCAACAAAAACTACCTGGCAAATCTTATGTATCTAATAAATTCAGAAAAATTAAAATTAAGGCCTCTTATCTAATCTTAATGTTGACTGTAAAAGTCAGAAAAGTCGGGGCCAAAATTGAGTCACCCAACGCAACTTCAACTTAGATTTGGCTGGTTGCTGGGACTAGTTTTGGGGAAGAAAGAAAAAGGTCGCTTTACTGCATGAAGTGGGACTTTTTCATGGCCAGCTCCGTGTGCCGCTGGACCATTTTACTTAGTCGGGACCGCAGCCGATGGTTATAAATAAGGGCCACTCTATGTATCTCCTTGCAAGATAGAAGACACCAACAATTACTACTTGTTTGATTTCTTCTTGTTGGGACTAGTCCATACTCAGTCCAGACTCTCCTCATTCCCCCATTTCATTTGCTCTGAAATTATTCATGGCACCACCCCATGGAGATTTGACTACCATCCTCAGCATTGATGGAGGTGGTGTCAGGGGAATAATCCCAGGGAAAATCCTTGAATTTCTCGAGGCTCAACTCCAGGTTTGGTTTGGCACACTTCAACACAACGAGAGAATATTTTATAAATATAGTCACAGTCGTTATCATCATTACAAATTAAAATTTTATCTACTTCAATTTCAATATTTGAGATCTCCTTCTTTATTTAACGTCTATCATTAAACTATAATACGAATGACTCTATTATCTATCGAATATTTCTTTTATCTTCTCTCTCCATATTTGCAAGAATTACTTCTCCTCCTCATATCTTTCTCTATGTTCTCAAACCCATGCTGTTGTATTAATTGAGTTTTCATGACATTTTAACAGGTTGAAACTCAATAAATAACTTGGTCAAGTTGATCCATGTAGTATTATTTAGATTCTTTCAACTATTAGATCTTAGAGATCTATTTATAAAACCATTAGAACAATTAGTTATTCCATATGATATATGGGTCATCTGTAATAGTTTTATTAAAATATTTGTCTATTGAGATGGGTCTAAGTTGACCTGCAAAACTAAGTGAATTTTAAACCTTGGCAGGGAGTGTGTTGAGAATTGAGATAGTGAGCTGAGGATAGATGGATTTCAGTGTTACCAATGCACTGATTTTCTTCAAATGTCAGAATTTTTAAGAGATTTCTTTTTTATTCGGTGAGAGAAGTTAATCCATGCACAACTCACTTGTCTAATTTTTAGACAACCACAAAGTCATAGATGACTAATCTAAAGGAATCAAGTAAAAGAAGTAAAAAAAAAAAGAAAAAGTCCACTACTTAGATGTGTTTAATAAGTACATCAAATTTTGTTTCGAGCAATTGGAATCCAATTATAACTGGATCTATCTTTTCTAGAGACTTGGAGACAGATGTTTTGATCGAGTAAATGTATATATTTTTATTTGAACTCTTAATTTTATTAGATCATTATCGTTCATTTTATTAAATTCTTTAGATTTTAAGACCACTCTTAAATTGTCGCACCATTTTTCATTATCTTAATCCTAGTGATATGTAACAAAAAATTTGATGTATTTGATTGTATTTGATACTTTCTTGTGATGAGAAGAATTGCATATAACAGGATTTTGTGAAAATCAATAGAAATAAAGATTTGATTTTCCTTTTTCCTATTCCATTTTATAACACATGATTGGAACTTGGTATGACTTATTACAGAAGTTGGACGGCCAAGATGCAAGACTTGCAGACTACTTTGATGTAATCTCTGGGACAAGTACAGGAGGGCTTGTGACAGCTATGTTGAGTGCAACAGATGACTCTGGTCGCCCTCTCTTTGCTGCAGATGCCATCGTACCATTCTATAAACAGAATTGTGCAAAGATCTTTCCTCAAGAAGAGCAGTAAGAAATGTTATAATATTGTTCTTTAAACTCTTTCCATTTCTTCTAGTAAAATAGTAATTTGAGAAGAATCAATCAATCTTCACCTGCAGCACTCAGTTCAGTCATCAAATCGAAGGTAAAAGTAATAAAGATAGAATCATCCAATGGGTGGATTTTTATCTCTCTTTCCTTTAAAAGGTTTCTCATAATGGCCATAGATGTACATGTTGGCTATTGTTTCCTTTAAAGGTGTAACTCCTGCCTTGTATTAAAAGATTATAATTATTGTTACTGTTATGTTGTAATTAATTTTTATTTTATTTTATCATTTGATGGTATGACACAGCAATTGGCAGTGGTACTTGAAGATACTTTCAAATCCAAGGTATGACGGCACATATCTACATGATTTGATTAATAAAGCCCTTGGAGATAAAAAATTGAGCCAAGCGCTGACTCACGTGGTTATTCCTGCTTTTGACATTAAGCTCCTCCAACCTACTGTTTTCTCCTCCTACAAGGTGCTGCTCTTTGTAATTTTGTCTAATGTTGTTAAAAATGTAAATGAAGAATTATTATAATTCTAACTTAATTTTATGGGAAATTACCTTTTTATTTTATTTTTCTTAATTTTAATGGAATTTTTGTTATTTCAAATTAATAGAGTAATAGGAAGAATTATTATAATTCTAACCTTCTAAGATAAGTTGTAATGATATTTTTATGAGACTATTAACTTTTGGAGTTTACGGGAGACTTAATGAATCCATTTTTTCATCACTCATCTACTTTCTCTTAGTTTCATCCATACTCAATTTGATACTAATTTAATTTGCACAATTAATGATTACAATTCAATGAATTTTCATTATTAGATAAGGTTGAAGTTATAAATACCGTAAAACTTATGACTTCACTTATTTGATGAAAATAAAATTTTATAGAAATCAAATAAGTTCAAGACTTTTTAACCTCAAAACATATATGTGTGCTTAGATGAGGTCACCTAATTGTGTCATGGAATGAATATATGAGAATGATTCTTACGAAGATCAAATGTAAATGACCACATGGGCACATTTGTTCTTATGAGAACAAATGATTCTTTATGAGAATGATTCTCATATTCTACTTTTTGAAATAAATTAATATTAATTGTATGGTGATTTAATTAGAATTGATTAACTACAAGTCAAAACTAAATTTGAATTTTTTAAAAGATAGTTGGTGATTTTGATCACTTTTTTGTCCAAATGGGGTTGACCTGGGACCTGCTAAAACCTCTTTCCTTCATGTATCTATTTCTACCACTTTGAATTGAATCCTTATCTAATTTAAACCTATTTCGGATTAATCTCATAGTTTGAATAAATTTTATCTCAAAATGCCCCCATTTTCACAATTAATTTTTGCGGTCCATATTTGTAGAAAGGGCCCATCACAAGATTAGTGGCATATATAACCCATTTGATATAAAAACAAGATTTGCATCTGAGTCAGATTTTAACTTGAATTTTATTTAGATTGGAAGAAGGAATTTTTAATTCTAGCATTAGTATGATGGCCATGAGAACATGTGACAGCCTTGTGATGTATTTAATCAAGAAAGCATGCTTGAATTTTTTTTTTTTTTTACATGTTATATAGAATTTTACCTTCATTAGAATAATAATCTATGCAGCAAAGCACCAGATTCCACTAATATGCTGCGTCATTTGCAGATAGCAACCAAGCCCTCCATGAATGCTAAGCTATCAGACATTTGCATCAGCACTTCTGCTGCACCAACTTATCTCCCTTCTTATTATTTCGAAAATGAAAATGAAGAATTCAACCTTGTGGACGGAGGCGTTTGTGCTAATAATCCTGTAAGCCTCCTTCCTCCAATTTCCTATTATTGTCTTTTGAATTTTTGTCAATAAACATTAAAAAGTTTCATATGTCTCTTTTATTATTATACCTGGCTATGAATAGTTGGAAAAATAAGTAATGCTCGTGATATTTTATGAAAAGTATATTTAAAATGATCAATTTAATGTTGAGTCATGTGCTACTTCTTCAGACAATAACATAATTATATTAGATTTATCTTTTTATCCATTTATCATTATTTAAATATGGAAAAGGAACGATGTCTTTTATCATTTTCCGTCAATAAATATATATTGAATTTTTTTAATAGAGGATATAATTTGATAACCTTGGTTGTGAATTGGGTGTTGGGCAGACCTTGGTTGCAATCAGTGAGTCGACAAAAGGTTCTAAGGCTGCAGATTTTAAGAACTTGGTGGTTCTATCTCTTGGTACCGGTGCAGCAAAAAATGAAAAGAAATATGACGCTAAAACGGCTGCAAAGTGGGGACTCCTAAACTGGCTGCTCGATGATAACATGGAAAGCCCCTTACTTACCTGCGTCAATGAGGGAATCACTGACATGATCGACTACCATTTGGCTGTCATTTTTGGAATCATTGATAGTCCAGTCAACTATCTCCGAATCCAGGTACCAATCAATCATGTAATTTCAGTATATCAATTTTATATTTGATAATGTAAATATAGTGTGGACACTTTACAAATTGGAGCATCAGTTGGTATGAATCGATAAAGTTTCTATACCAGCTGAAGTTTGGATTTGCATTTCATGAGAATTTCATTTGCCGGCAATGACAAGTAATATGTTGACTGGAAAATTAAACAAAGGATCCCACATTATCAACTGCCGACGCTGCGATGGATGACCCATCCGATGCGCACCTTGAGAAACTGGAACAGATCGGAGAAGACCTGCTGAATAAAAATGTATCGAGGGTGAACGTGGACACCGGTGACTATGTAGAGGTGCCCGGCGCAGGCACAAATGGAGAAGCCCTCATAGCGTAAGAAGTCGATGCTTTTTCCTCAATATAATCTTCTCCAATTCATTCATCTTTCTTGTAGAATTTCATGTGTCATGGTTTTGATTTGGTGCAGGCTTGCGGAAAGATTGTCACAGGAAAGGGGACGTCGACTTGCCTCTCGCAAATGACATTACTAGATGCTCCCTTCTCCTGGTGTGAAGTGTGATCTTTCTCCTCTAGTGTTTGCCTAAATAAGCTGAATTCAGCATCTCTCATAATAAAAGATGAGAAAGATTTGATGATTTGGCGTCATTCAGAAGTCTGCTGCCGTTCAGTGATCATGTTGTGGCGGTTCTTGGTGTGTGAATCGGCTATGATGTGTAAGACAATGTCTATGATGTATAGAGAAGAACCTGGTGTGTGGTTCTTTATGTGTTGTTTTGCAGTGTGAAAGAGTGAGCTTTGGTTGATTCCATGAATATATATATATGGACTTAAGTTTGATTTGTAGAAATTTAATGAGAGATAAATCATGATATTTAGCGTAATAATAATGTTTTATGGGGGCATTCCGTAGGGTGAAAATAAGAGAGATGGATATAAGTGGGACCAAATGCTGAGTTGAGATACTTGGCCAAATCTAACCTACACTCTGCAATTTGATTTAGTTTCAGAAAGGAGAGATGGTAAACATAAGATAATTGGGATTTCCTTATTTTAATTTTCATCTTGGTGTAGTTTCAATAATGCAAATCACTATGAAACAGTGCAACAAAAGAAGTACCTTTTCTTGAATAAGATAAGAAGGAATGGTAAGAAATTAAGTAACACAAAAGACAATAAATGTAGTTGGTACAACCAAATGACATAAAATAGCATAAATTTTCTTAAACAAGTGTTGGAAGAAAATGTAACACTCCACTAGTTGCAATTAAATTTATCTTTATGAACCCAAATATGATCCAGGGCTAGAAATGTCTCCCAAATTAGAATAGTCTATGTTCACAATCATTAAATATAGATAGAAAGTACAACTGTTCATTAGAAAAAGTACAAGCTGAATATTCTATCTGGGAGAATTTCCTAGATCAACCATCTAGACTCCAGAGTAGATTCATCAGATCAGTGGTCTATATCTAGTTGCAACCATTTCATATCACTCAGACGCCAAATCATACAATCAATTGGACTAGGAAGCCCTTTTGTTTGGAGATTTTGTTTCACGAAGCCTCCTTTCATCTGAGAGTTTTTTGGCAAACCTGTGAAGATTAAAGAAAGGTCATGATTAGTCCCATAGATTAAAATTTATAATTTATAATGGAGCAAATGGATATTTTAGCTGAGGTTTACTGAGGGAAAGAGAGAGAGAGAGAGAGACTTTCCACCTTATGAGGGCTTCCTCATTAGTGCCTTCATTTTTTACAGCTTCAAATACTCCAGTATTGAGATTCACCCTTGAGACTGGCTTCTTTAACAACCCTTCACCAATTTTCACAAGATTATTCAAATTTTCCTTAGTAGTTACATCAACGGAGGCTGCAGATCCAGTTAGTGTATCATCCTAGCATTCCAATCAAGAGAAGAAATTGAAACCATTAGTGAGTAAATTAAAGGATTAGTAAACGAGAATATATATCAAATTCAAAATGAAAATCATCATCTGATAAAGGCTCATTGTTAAAACTTAGAGGTAGTGGATTCAAGTCCAATGGACATCAAATAGAGCATCATCCCGTAGTAACAATTTGCCAAATTCAAATATAAAGGTCAACTTCAAATCGATAGGATAAATAGCTACCTTAGACGATATTGATAAAATCAAGACCATCAACTGTGCTCGTTAGTAGGTAAGCTACATGATTTGAAAACAAGCATTAACCATGTCTGCATTGACCCTAGGATCTTACTTGAATACGAAGATAGTTAGTTTCCGAACGAAGGGCTTGAAAAACCACAGAAATGTGGATGTCAACCATATCTGCACTTCCTTGACTGAATGAATCCACTAATGGAGTCTCACCATTGTTTACCAACCAACCAAGAACACCCCACTTGCTTGCAGCTTTTGCACTGTATTTCTTCTCTGTCTTGGATGAACCGGTTCCTAACGAGATAACCAAAAATCTACCATAATCCATCGGCTTGATTGGATAGAAGTCTGGATTCTGATTGAAAACCTCTCTGGTCACTTCACTAATTGCAACCAATGCCTGAAACCATGGTTCAATGAATTACTAGAAGCTCTTGTTTAGGGTTCTGAAGTGAAATGTTCATTAATTGCCTTTTACTGAAAAAATATTGAAAATTAACTAATTATCAGGTTTGAAGTTTTCCCTAACAATGAGATGTCTTATCATTTACCGGATTATTAGCAGCCATACCACCATCAATGAGGTTGAATTCCCTCAGAACATTCCCTTGAGAATCTTTGTTTTCGAAATAATGGGCAGGGAGATACGTTGGAGCAGCCGATGTTGCGATGCATATGTCTGACAGTGGAGAATCCAAGGATGGATTCGATTTTATCTGTATCAAGAAGAACAACTTAGTCAGCAAAGGAATCATTTATATGAATGATGCATGTACAGTCATAAACAAATTAAAAATAACCAATATTAACCACTATGTTTTATAGTTTTCATCTGTTCTAATGGCTCCCACTTAATTAATCAGTTTGTATAATTTGGCAAAGGAAGAACCTCATAGGTGGAGAAGATGGTGGGTTGCAATAGCTTGATATCAAACGTTGGAATCACCACATTTGTCAAAGTCTGGTGCAACAGTGTCTGTCCTACCGTCTCTCTGATAATTTTATGAAGATACTTGCCATCGTATTTGGGACCACCTACTGCCATGATCAAGTCTCTGGCTGCAGAAAATAGGCCCCTGAGATGAAAAAGAAAACAAGATCACGTTTAGTCAATACACCGCGCAAGATAAAACATTTTCTGACCTTAAAGCAGAATAACACATGATTTCTATCAAATGAAATATACTGTTAGTCCTTGTTCAGAAACCTGAATTGACTCACATTTCATTGGATTTACACAACTGCAAATATATTTATATTGTCCTACTTACTATGTACGACTAGTTATCATATGAATGTAACTATTAAATTGTTTACATTTTGATTAAATTATCATTAGCATTACCCTGCTTGTGGGAAGATTTTGGGACCATGTTTAAGGTAGAAACTCATGACGTCTTTAGCAGCAAAGAGAGGGCGTTTTTTGTCATTAGGCGTCGTCAACATGGCCGTCACAAGGCCTCCGGTGCTTGTCCCCGCAATCACGTCGAAGTAGTCCGCAATTCTCACATCTGGACCATCGAGCTCCTATCCACAAAATCCCAACATTACAATTCGTTCAGTACAAGTAAGAGCTTAAAAATATTATGATTAGCATTGGAAAACTTAAGTTTGGTTTGCTGAATGAATTTCACAAGCAAAATGTGTATGCTAAAAAAAATTATTAGATAAGGCAGTAAACCTGAAGTTTCGATTCCAGGAAGCTAAGAATAGCTGCTGGAATGATCCCTCTGATCCCTCCTCCATCAATGCTGAGAATGGTGATTACGTCTCCATAAGTTGGAGGCTGGATATGATCAAGGGTTGCCGTTACTTCTGCCATGACAGGGTTGATATCAGGCTTACAAACTGGAAGTTCTATAACAAGAAGAAATTATCTCCCAATGCTGATTGTTATTGCAACATCTGGTATTAATAGAAGTATAGAACTATTTTCATTTGAAATTGCAAATCACACGCAAATGAGAAATTCTCTTCTAATCCATTTTGCTGATTTGACCTAGACAGCAGTATTTTTTTCCTTTCAATTTGCCTTTTTTTTATTAGGTTATTATCACGAGCAAGTTATGCAATTACATTTTTTTTATTAAACAGTGCTGACTATTTTATTGCTAGGTGTATTTAGCTGTCTATTAAATGGAAATCCCATTTTGATTGAATACCACTTGCTAACCATCATCAGTTATATAAGGGTCAATCAATTATTAAACTAGTAACCCCTTCGCAGCCAGTGAGAGAGAGTTTTCTTGCACACCCATCATTAAGCACGACAGTAGGCATTCTTCAAGGAAGAATCTGACCATCATCCAAAGGAATTCAATATTATAAGATGTTGGCTGATCTTGTTTCAAACAATCTGATGGAAGCGTGTGATTTAATGGTCAGGATCATTTTGTCCAGATTGGACACTCTTGTAATCCTACCATTCAAGATGCAATGATATGGATTTGTGCTAATTTGGAAATAATCAACCAATCTTATGGGTTGACATTTACAAAGCGTGTTGTTCAAGGTAAAGATACTAATTTCGGAAGGCCCTAAAATTTCATTTGGATAGAGCTTGATTCCCAAAACTTGCGGATGATGTGCACCCATGTTTATCACTTATCCAAGAACTTTGAATAGTGGACTTGAAACTGGATTGATTTAGCGTGAGAGATGGACCATCGATCTTGATTTGATCCTTAGTAATGTTATGACTTGTAGGAAAAAAGTATTTTCCATGTAGTTTTACTTGAAAAAATTGTAGGCAAGCTATTGTTAGGTGACCCATAATGGTACACCGACTAGAAATTTAAGTTCATGATTCTTTCTAGAAATTGTGGGCAATGACTAGTTCATAAACTTCGGTAGGGGAACAAATTTCACCTTTTAAATAAATTGCATGAACAGGACATAATCCAAGTGATTTTAGGTCCGAAGTCCTAAAATTAATCGATTGAGTGAAAGAGTCATCTTTATTAGGTGCTACAAACACTTGATTTTTTTTTTAGATCCTTGATTTTGAACCTTGTCCATATGGATGCAAATTCGTTAAAAATAAAACATTAATGGACTTTGATCCAATCCGGAGCTTATATATCAAACATATGTTCTATTCAATGATCTAGAAATTTTCTATTTGAGGTAGCCACCAATGTTTAAAAAAGCAGCCTGTGAATCAAACTGTCTCGCTAGTAGATCGGGTTAAATAAAGTTTAATCGAATCAAACTCGGTAAAATCGTGCCAGATATATTATATTATAAATAATATTAAATTATTAACTAAAGTTTAATTGATAAGTTGAAATAAAATTTTAAGAAAATTGTTTTTTGGAAATTAAAAAAATAGTTGGTGAACTTTTTGAAAAATTTATAATTTTTGAAATGAATAAATACCTATGAAAAAAAAATAGTAGTTTGGGCTTCCGAGAGACGAAGAGCCACATCAAAACTCACCCGTCATGTCTAAGAGACGAAAGCCTCGTCAAAGCCTAATAACTCACTCGTCCACTCTTAAAATTTTAAACAAAAGTTTCGAGAGCCTTTCCCTGTCTCAAGTCCCTAACACCAAGTGCCAGACTCCCATAGTCCCGTCTCGTTCTCCCCACTTCCTCAGTCTTCGCCCCAAGTCTCGGTCTCTCCAGTCTTTGTCTCTCCACACCAAGCTCTGCATCACCAGCTCCGATCAACGTCTGCAATCTACCTCTTGTTCAGGTACATTTCCTGCTGCAAAGCCTAGTTTCTCTCCCTCTTCCTCGATCCCGTCTTCTGCCATTGCTGAAATTTATGGTTATTTGAGGCTATCCTGAACGAAACTTTCTTTTTCCATTCATTTTTTTAAAAAAAAATACAAGCTAAAGAAACCACTTGCTATCTCAGATATTTGATTTAATAATTTTTAAAACATTTTTTATGGCCCTATTCAATATTTTTTGAAGAAATTCGAGCAAACCTGCGAGCCTCATTGGTATTTTACGATTTTATTCCCTGAATTTTTTTTAGGAAATCGGCACATACCCAAGCCATCCATAAACAACATATTAATGGAAACCAATCCATTTAATAAATGACTTGATCCAATCAAACCCGTTTATAAAATAGGTTGAACCTACAGATTCAATTATTACAACGTTTGTATACAACAAATTTAACTACGTGAGGTCCACACCAATTTAAAAAGTAGTTTTTGTATATGTTTATTAGAAAAGTCTTTTTAGTCAAGTAAATGAGTAAATTACATCTCGCCCAACTTAACCCATATAACAATACTTAAAATTAGAGGTGAAACTCGAGTTGGGTTTTGGCCCGAACCCGCATGGCCCGACCTGAATATCTTGCAGGTCGGGTTATGAAAGTCGGGTCAGCGGGTCAGGTCGGGTTGAGAAGCCAGAAACCCGCATTGAATTTTGGTCGGGTTGGGTTGAGAGATTTTTAATTTAATCCGACCTGATAAAAAGTAGGCTAAAGTAGGTTCAAAATGTGGGTCGGGTTGAGTCGGGTTATAATTCGAGTCGGGTCGGGTCAAGACGTCGGGGTCAAAAGTTCAAGTCGGGTGGAGTTCCATATGTTAGTAACTCGGGCTGGGTTGGGTTTTAAAAACCCAACCCAACTCGACCCGATTTCAACCCTACTTAAAATAAACTCGAAATGGATCAACTTTACAAGGTTTACTTTTCACTCAACTCTATAAGAAGTTATGATACATGTTATCTTACATTCTACTATATCAAGTTTAGTGAGCTCAACCCACATCTTTAATGGCGTTGACCTTCTCCTTGTACCTTCTATTCAACTCTTCATATCAAGATTGTTCTTAGCAATGTTTTAAAACTCAGTTCATAGAGCGACTCGTCTTGGAGGAAAGGTGAATTAAATAAGGTTCAACTGGGTTGACTCATAGTCAAATCCGGTCAAACCCATGCTATTAATATAATATTATAAATAATATAAAATTATTAACTAAGATTACATTTCATAAAAATATATTCTCTCTCACAAACACAATTGTAAATACCAAAAATTAATAATCCAAAATTATATTTCCAAAATAATCATCATCTTCATTTTCTTCGATTAAATAAATCAAGGGTTTTTAAAGGTCACGGATCACAGGTTTATTAGATAAATTGGATTGACCTGCAAGTCATAGAGAGATTTTAAGGATTTTTAACCAAGAAGCGTTTTTAAATGACTCGACCCATCTTTCAGCCGGGCCACAGGTCAACCATGGGCCGGGCCCAGTTTAACAACGTTGATTCCTAGTCTGATATACACAACTATTTAAATCAATTTTACCTCATCTTTTCTTGTATTGGAGCAATTTCTGTACTTCTCTTATTCTCTTGTTCACTTATTTTTAATTCTAATTTCTCTTATTATACTAACACATCCATCTTAATATAGGCATATCTTTACCATTGCTGTTTTTATTTATCTTTCTGAATAGGCCAACATTTTGCTAATAAATAAGTCAATCCGACTAGACAATTTCTCATCAATACCCATTCAAGTGTCTATAAATTGTGAAAGTAACCCAATGATTATCTCTAAAAGCCTCTCTCTCCAAAGAGAATTATTACTTTATTATTATTGTTACTATTATTACTGTTATTGTCATTCTTATACTATTATAAAGTTAGATAGACTTATTTCAACCAATAGTGACCCAACCCAAAAGATGGGCTGCGTTCCGTGAATTTTTCTAAGATTGGTTTGAGTGTGTCTGGTTAGGCCAAGGCTCAAGCCTAAGTCGATGTGTCGGTGCTTGGTTTGGATTGGACACCTAAGTCGATGTGTCGGTGCTTGGTTTGGATTGGACACCTAAGTGGATGATAGAGATGATTGATACCAGTAACTGAAATAAAAAAAAAAAGAAAAAGTCGTAGATAATGATTTAGACGTGTCTAGAGATGGATAAAGGCACAAAAACAATGAACGAAACGTGTTGTAAGAAACATAAAAGTCAAAATATCATGTGTCTATAAGAATGTATTAGAATTTTTTAGTGACAACATAACATGGGTTGGATTATGGAGAAATAATTTGATGAACAGGGAAAATATAGTATGACATTCATGTATGTTTTTTTTTAAAAAAAAAATTTAAGTGTGGTAAACTGTGGAAACTCAGCGTAAAATCCCACTAATTTTCATCTCTTGCTTATTTTCACCCTACGGAATGCCTCCATAAAACATTATTATTCTACTAAATACCATGATTCATCTCTCATCAAATTTCCACAAATCAAGCTTAAAGTCCACATATATATGGAATCAACCAAAGCTCACTCTTTTACAGTGCAAAACTAACACACATAAAGAAGACACTGTCTTCCTTACATAGCAGAACTAGTGACGTTCTAATACATCATAGACGATCGACACACCACAGGAAACCGACACAAAATGACTCCAAAGCATCAAATCTCCTCATCTTTTATTCATGAGAGATGCTGAATTCAGCTTATTTAGGCCATACTAGATACGCAAACACTAGAGGAGAAAGATCACACTTCACACCAGGAGAAGGGAACATCTAGGAATGTCATTTGCGAAGTCGATTTCGCCTTTCCTGTGACAATTTTTCTGCTAGCCTGCATCAAATCAAGACCATGACACATGAAAATCTGCAAGAAGGATGGATGAATTGGAGAAGATGATATTGAGGGAAAAGCATCGACTTCTTACTCTATGAGGGCTTCTTCATTTGTTCTTGCATTAGCTACCTCTTCATAGTCACCAGTGTCCACATTCACCCTCGAAACTTTTTTATGCAGCAGTTCTTTTCCAATCTTTTCCAGCTTCCTAAGGTGCGCATCGGATGGGTCATCCATCACAGCGTCTTCAGGCGATAACGTGGGATCCTTTTTTAGAAAA
Source organism: Chimonanthus salicifolius (assembly GCA_013350335.1). NCBI lineage: Eukaryota > Viridiplantae > Streptophyta > Magnoliopsida > Laurales > Calycanthaceae > Chimonanthus > Chimonanthus salicifolius. The sequence goes on along the minus strand of CM023537.1, from coordinate 12,656,799 downwards.
AAAGTTGAAAATATTAATATCAATTTTTAATTTAATTGAAAAGAGTTGAAAATTATTTTAAAAAAAATTAAAATATGTACTAGATCATATGAGAAACCTCCAAGTGTGATGATTGCATTGGTACCTGGATTCGGAGATAGTTGTCTGGACTATGAATGCTTCCAAAAATGACAGCCAAGTGGTAGTCGACCATGTCACTGATTCCCTCATCGAAGCAGGTAAGTAATGGGCTTCCCATATTATCATCGAACAGCCAGTTCATGGGTCCCCAAGTTGCAGCCGTCTTAGCGTTATATTTCTCTGCTTTTTTTGCTGCACCGGTACCAAGAGATAGAACCAGCAAGTTCCTTGAGTCTGCAGCCTTAGATTTAGATTTAGATGAACCTTTTGTCGACTCACTGACAGCAACCAAGGTCTGCCCAACACCAAATTAACAAGCAAGGTTATCAAATTATTTCCTCTATTAAATTTTTTTATATATTTAGTTGCAAAAAATAGATTGGATTGACGGTCAAGACGCTCGTCCCATAAAAAAAGTCTTATCTGGAATTCGATTGTCACTCATGGTGTTACCTTGCATCGACTAAACGAATGTGTGTGCATTAAGAGGTTTACACATAAGGGAGATACCCATGTTATAAAAAAAATGACAATAACATACTTTTTTACCATTTAAATAATGATAAATGGACAAAAAAATAAATCTAATATCATTATATTATTCACTGAAGAAGTAGCATTTGATCCTCTGTCAAATTCAATTCTACAATGGACCCAACACTCAATTGATCATTCTTTTTTATTTTTCCAACTATTCATACATAGTCAGATATAATAACAATAAAAGAGACACATGAAACTTTTTAATATTATATTCACAAAAATTAAAAAGAGAATAATAGGAAATTGGAGGAGAGGCTTACAGGATTATTAGCACAAACGCCACCGTCCACAAGGTTAAATTCTTCATTTTCATTTTCAAAATAGTAAGAAGGGAAGTAAGTTGGAGCAGCAGAAGTGCTGATGCAAATGTCTGAAAGCTTAGCATTCATGGAGGGCTTGGTTTTTATCTGCAAACGACGTATCATATAGTTAAATTATTTATTTCAAAAATAAAAAAATGAGGAATTGACTAAATGTCCCTGTGTGGTCATTTACACTTGATCTTCACAAGAATCACTCTTGTAGATTTAGTGATCCAATTAGGTGACCCATCTACGTACAAATCTATGTTTTGAGAGTTAAATATTTTTTTACCTATTTATAGTGTCCATAAAAGTTTATCCTTGTCAAGTAAGTGAAGTGATATTTTTTACGTTATTTATAACTTGAACTTTATCGGACAATGAAAATTTATCGTATTAGATAATTAACTATACAAATGGAATTAATATCATAAACACACAGAGAGTAGATGAGTGATGGAACAATATATAAATTAAGTTCTCTATAAACTCCAAAAGTTAATATTCAACTCTCATTTTTTTACATTTTTAATAACAAGAACAAACAAAATTACAAAGAGCAGCACCTTGTAGGAGGAGAAAACGGCAGGTTGGAGGAGCTTAATGTCAAAAGTGGGAATAACTACGTGAGTCAGTGCTTGGCTCAATCTTCTTTCTCCCAGCTTCTCATTAATCAAATTATGTAGATATGTCCCGTCATACTTTGGATTTACAAGCTTTCCAAGACTTTCAAAAAACCCTTGCCAATTGCTGTGTCATACCATCAAATGATTAAAAAAAAAAATTAATGCCAATAATAATAATTTTTTTTAATACAAGGCACGAAATCACATCTTTATATTTAAAAATTGATGTAATCCTAAAATAATACCAGATATGCACTATATTGTATGTACACATCTAGGGCGATGATGATGATGATGGTGCATGAGAAACATTTTAAAAGAAGAGAGAAATAAAAATCAACTCATTGGATGCTTCTATTTTTATTATCATGATCTCAAGTGTCTTATCTGTAGAATTTTACCTAACTAATTTTTGGAACATGTGCATACCTTAGTACACATACATATCAGGTCCAAGTGATGAGGAGTAACCTCATGAAGAGTGGTTTAAAAGAATTTGTGCGTGAATCGAATTCAAGACCCCCCTTCATGAGAAGAGCCTTTTGACTGTTAGACCAACTCCCTCTGAGTTGATGTTTCTATCTTTTATTTTTAAATAAAAGTATTGATATTTACCTTATTTTTCTTAAATTGCTATTTTACTTAAAAGAAAAGGAAAGAGTTTAAGAAAAAATATTATGACATTTCTTACTTCTCTTCTTGAGGAGGAGGAGGAAAGATGCGTGCACAATTCTGTTTATAGAATGGTACAATGTCATCTGCAACAAAGATAGGGCGACCAGAGTCATCTGGTGCACTCAGCATAGCTGTCACAAGGCCTCCTGTGCTTGTCCCTGAGATTACATCAAAATAGTCTGCAAGTCTTGCATCTTGGCCGTCTAATTTCTGTAATAAATCATTCCAAGTTCCAACCATGTGTTATAAAATGGAATAGGAAAAAGGAAAATCAAATCTTTATTTCTCTTGATTCTCACAAAATCATGTTATCTGCAATTCTTCTCATCACAAGAAAGTATCAAATTTTGGGTTACTCTCGTAATATAAAAAAAAAAAAATCTTACCAAAAAAAAAACTAGTCCAACATATTTTAAGAATTTAATTAATATCATTAGGTTAAGATAATGAGAAAACTGCGGGACAATGTAACAGTGGTTATGTTCTTAACATCTAAGGAATTTAATATTCTTAATAGATTTAAGAATGAATGAGAATAATCTAATAAAATTAGGAGCCCAGAAAAAAATATATACATTTAATCGATCGAAACACCTGTCTCATATCTCTAGAAAGGATAGATCCAATTATAATTGGATCCCAATTGGTCGAAACGAAACTATGATTAAACATATCTAAGTAATGGACTATTTTCTTTTAGATTAGTCATCTATGACTTTTGTGGTTGGACTCAAAATTAGAGTACATGGATTCACTTATCCCACTGAATAAAAAAGAAATCTCTTAAAACATTCTGACATTTGAAGAAAATCATAAAATGGATTACTAACACTGAAACTCATCTATCTCCCGAGCAAAGTTTTGAAACATACAATAGAATATAGAGTGATTGACATTATTAGTTTATAATAGAGTTAAATTGAGAAGTAGAACTCAAATATTAGACTGAAGTAGATAAAGTTTTAACTTGTAATGATGATAACGAATATGTACGATATATTTATAAAATATTCTCTCTTTGTTAAAACCCATAGATGGAATATGGCAAAGGTGTTGAAGTGTGCCAAACCAAACCTGGAGTTGACCCTCGAGAAATTCAAGGATTTTTCCTGGGATAATTCCCCTAACACCACCTCCATCAATGCTGAGGATGGTAGTCAAATCTCCATTGGGTGCTGCCATGAATAATTTCAGAGCAAATGAAATGGGGAATGAGGAGAGTGTGGACTGTAGACTAGTCCCAACAAGAAGAAATCAAACAAGTAATTGTTGGTGTCTTCTGTCTTGCAAGGAGATACAGAGAATGGCCCTTATTTATAAGCATCGCTGCGGTCCCAACCAAGTAAAATGCTCCAGTGGCACCAAGTAAATCTAGGTTGAAGTTGACGTCGGCTGGGTGACTCCATTTTGGCCGCGGCTTTTTTATTTTTACAGTGCCGGTCCCTGGCATGAGAGACCTACTATTGTTTTGTTTTAAGTCTTCTACACCTTCTCATTTCTCATTAAAAATAATATAGTTAATGGATTAGATAAATATTACCGTCATTTGATCTTTTAGCAATATAATTTCAGATATTAAACTTGTTAGCGTTACGCGCGGAAACAAGAAAAATCGAACGGAAATAAACACATAGCACAATACAATATTTTAACGTGGTTCGGCCCACCCGGCCTACGTCCACGGAGCGACAGAATATTCACTATAAATGAGAAAGAAATACATGTACAATAATGATGACTCTCTTGAGTCATTAGCCCAAACCCGAAGTCCCGAGCCCCTTGTACACCCAACTATAAGACACATCAACGTCACCTCTCAGTTGATGTGAGTCTCTCTCATACCCAAAATAGTGAACCCAACTTCTGTGTTCCTCCCTCTGTGCTTTCTGCGTCCTACGAGCAACTCCTGATATGCTTCTCAAACGCGAGCGTCTCCGATGATGGTGTGTCCTCACACACACAGATCTCCACCTCTGCTCTGGCGAAGGAGCTTCGTCTCTCCAGCCACACTCCTGCTGACTGCCACTCACAGATCTGACAACCCAGATCTGCAGCGGTATTGCACTGTTGCTTACGCCCCTCTCCGGCCATCAAGCTATCCTCCAGACATCATTAGATCTGCGGCTCCTTCTTGAAGGCAACCCACTCCGGCTACATCTTTGCCATAGTTGGTGTGTTCCCCCACACACCCCAACACCTACGACCGCTGCATGTATATGTAGGTTGTCCAAGAGATGCCGTGTCCTACTTAAGATGGCAACTCACACGTTGGCTGCCCATTAATAGGCTGGATTTTCTCCAGAAAATCTAGGCCTCCTTAGTTGCCGTGTGTAGTCTATCTTTTTCCTCCTTTTTCTTCTCTTAGTGTTTCCATTATTGAGAGAGATTTTCTCTCAAGATACTGTGTATGATCTGAGTAGATTTCCTCTTCCAAAACAAACACCACTCATGTGGAGACCGTGGAATTAAAGCCACCATCTAACAATTTTAATATAAAATATTAATTATTTTTGTTCATCTGGTAATACTATAGCAATTGGAAGTGAGAGATCTCAGTTTTGTCCTTCTATTAAGGTTGTCCTCATATTGAAGTAGTGTGACACGTCGTGGGCTTAATCAAGTTTATCATTGAAGAAAGTTCGTGGATTAAGCAGCATATATAATCTCCAAAAGGCAATCGAAAGCATTCAAATTGATAGTAATTCATTTCCCATTTTATGCTTGACAAACCAAGTTCATAAAGACTTTGAAGTCTTAAATTCTTAAATCCAATTTGAACCTTTTACGTATGCCACTCTATTCGTAAAATGAATGTTAATCTTTAGGTGAAGATTTGACTACGACACTGGATATTTAATTCAAAAGACTAATCTGATACGTTGAGTGACTCAAATCTCTTATAAATTTCTAAATTTTCCTCTTCACAATTAATGTGGAACTCAATTCACTGCTTCAATACAAAAAAGACGTTAAGACATCAAAAATTTGATTGACCTAGTTTAAGTCAATTTTATTGGGTTTCCGATGGATTGAGTATACGCAAATTCTAAAAGACATCTTTGAAAAATCTTGAGCCAAAATACAGCCACGTTTATCACCTTCTTTTCTTCATTTAATGAATCGAGTTTTAGTTTCAACTGTTATTCTTCTATTGCTTCCTATTCAGACACTTTAACATAAACTTGGACCACTATGGTCCCAAAATTCTCCCACAATCAGGATAATGCTTATGAATAAATTAATTAAAATGTAAGAAATTTAGGAGTTAAATTCATACGATTACTTTTTTTTTAATGAAAAAAAAATGTTGGTATAGTAGGACCATGGACCATAAAAAAAAAAAAAAATATATATATATATATATATATATATAGTAGGACCATGGACCATATAAATATATATAGTAGGATAGGACATCACGTTTATCAGCTTCTTTTCTTCATTTAATGAATCGAGTTTCAGTTTCCACTGTTTTTCTTCTTCTTTTGTTTCCTTTCAGACACTAGAACATAATGATGCAGCGGGGTAGGATCGAATTTTGGGAATGTACCGGTGATTCGGTCAAAGTTGGGCTGATATGAAAAGGTGTGAAAGATAAAAGGGGCCCATGGCTGAATTGGGTTTAGGGAAACTGAAGGGTCTCTCGATGATGACTGTTTCAGGAAGACAATTGAAGGGCGACGGGTGGTGTTTTTCATCTCATTGTTATGAAAAAACTTCAAATGATAATTACTTAATTTTCAACATTTTTCTAAAATTTATCTTCCTATTCAGTAAAAGGCTAATGAATAAAATAATTAAAATGTAAGCAATTTAAGAGTTAAATTCATATGATAACTACTCGTATAAAGTAGGATCATATAAATATATTTTTTCAAAATGTAAACGCCTATTAGAATCTTCAAAATAATCCAATTAAATGCCCAACTTGGTTGGAAATGTGTCAATTCAGGTTTCAGAACAATGACTTAACACAGTATGGATATATGACTTTTAGTACGCACGTGTAGTTGATATCTTTGACAATCTTGCACCACCTCCACTGTTTTTCTTCTTCGTTTGCTTCCTTTTCACACTCTTTAACATAAATGTCTCTTCCATGCCTCAAAATCATCTTGGTCGACTCGGCTTAAGACTCAACTCCAATGGGTAAGATATTGTGTTGGTTCGGGCATGACTTGAGCAAGTCTGGCCTAAAATCAGTATAAAAAATTTCACAGATTCCACATGAATGACTGATGCAGTTATTTTTTGGTTTTTTGTGTTTTTGAAGGATAAATTTTCGACCCTGAGTTTGAATTCCAAATCAATGATTTCAATGGTTGGTGAAATTCACTCATGAAATTAAGTGTTCAATCGAATTCAAAACAAAAGTGGACTTATTATTCCGAATGCTTTGAGTAAATCAGAATTATGCATGGAAATTAAATCCCACACAAAATCTATTTGACAAACATTGAGCATAAATTTAAATCGGTGTCATTGTTAAACTGAAATCTACGGTGGGACACTCTCTTTCTTCCGTCGATTTGAGGGTAAATCTGGAGTATCATTTCATCGATCCAGTCCAATTGAGTTGATTCATCCTCGATCGAGTCTGAATCATAATTGATGTACACATCATTCCCTCCTAGTTGGAGAAAACTCATCCTCTAATTGAGTCGATCAGCACGAGCAAGGAGGAAGTTGGCCTTCCTCCATCTCCGTTGTACTCTTCTGACACTGAGATTGTTATTATGACCTCTGGCTGGCAAGCGTCTCCTTTGGATGGTTACCTGTGAAATCATGTCAACCACAAAATTTGCCAACTAGGGTTCGTTTTAAGTATGGGGTGCCCAGAAGGATCCACTCTCATTTGATGATCACAAAAATTATATAAATGGATAAATTATTATGGAACTATTATACCATTAAAATGAGACTTATTAAATCATATTAGCTCTTGATTTTTTTAAGACTTAAAAGTATTTATTGGACAAATATTTTGAACTATTATGATTAATTCAATGGTGAGAAGGCATCAAATAAAAATTATAAAAGTTGGATTTAAGTTTTAAAAGTAAAAAATAATGTTTTAAAAAGTAAAAAATAATTTTAGCAGTATGAATTGATCATAAACTAGGATCCACGTAGAGCCATTCTCCCTAGGCGCCAAAAACAACATGGAATTTTGTATATTTGCCCCATAAACTGTATTGAGGTGCAAACTGGTTCGAAACAAATTCAAGGTTATTTTGAGATGTAGCACTGAAGCAAGATTCAAAATCATGCCTTAACATAAAAATAAAAATTAGAGCATTCTTAGACTTATCGATCTAAAATAAAAATTTGATAAAATTCTAAAAATGTTGAAAATTCAACTCTTAATCTCATCATAATTATATTGAAATCTTGTGTCATGTATGAAGTATATTTTAGCATCAAATAAAATATGATATAACTTATGAAATAGGTATCGGCCGTACATACCGAATATCGGCCACAATATCGGCCGATATTCATAAATATCGGTATTTAATTATTTTTTTTTATTTTTTTTTTTAAAAACACCGATACAGTTTTTCACGGTTTTTACACGGTTTTCAACGGTTCAGGGTTCACGGGTCCTCACGGCTTTTTACAGTTTTTTGCGGTTTTTTACGATTTTTCACGGTTCCGATATCGGAGGAGAGAGAAAATGCCGATATCGAGATGAGAGATAAAAATATCAGCCGATATTTCGGCCGATATGCATATCGGCCAATATTTGCATATCGGCCGATATATCGGCATAGCAGATTTTTTAACCCCTGGGAGGGGCTTTTTAGAAACAATGTGAAATTTTAAAACTTATTTGTAAATAAAAGGTTGGGCTCTTCTCACAATAAGGCAATGTGTAGGGTTTCTTTGAAAAACATCGAAAAACAAACTACCTAGACATCGAGCAATTGTGAGTTCCGAGTTGCAATTTGCCGGAGAAAGAGATTTTAGAAGGGACCATAGTGGTCCAATTGTTGTTCTGTTTATGTTAAAGTATCTGAAATGGAAGAAAAAGAAGAATAATAGTGGAAACTGAAACTCCATTATATGAAGAAAAGAAGATGATAAGCGTGGGTCGCATTTTGTCTCAAGATTTTCAAAGATGCCGACAAAAGTTTTTTTTTTTTTTTTCTCTTTATTGTTTTCATTTCTTATTATGTAGAAATGTAGAAACTTATTAAATTTAGGATTGGAAAATAACGGGACATGATGTCTTTGTTAATAAATGATATGAGTTTATTCATTTATCCATTTATTATTATTTAAAAAGTAAAAATGTACACTAAGGATCCTTTAGAATAGAAAACACAATATCCCTATCATTTTCCTTCGGGTTCATATAATAAACTATTAAGTTGGACATATAATATGATAAGAAATGGAAAAAAATGAATTAGTTAATAAAAAGAAATAAAGGTCTAAACTTTTAGAATTAGACTAGAGGTTTCAGTTTCAAATTCCTCTCTGAATTTATCTGATACACGAGGCTTGCGGGTAATTTCTTTTATTTATGAGATTATTCTCACCTTTAATTTCTTTGTAATTTTGTCTAATGTTGTTAAAAATGTAAATGAAGAATTATTATAATTCTAACTTAATTTTATAGGAGATTACCTTTTTCTTTTATTTTTCTTAATTTTAATGGAATTTTTGTTATTTCAAATAAATAGAGTAATAGGAAGAATTATTATAATTCTAACCTTCTAAGATAAGTTATAATGATATTTTTATGAAACTATTAACTTTTGGAGTTTACGGGAGACTTAATGAATCCATTTTTTCATCACTCATCTACTTTCTCTTAGTTTCATCCATACTCAATTTGATACTAATTTAATTTGCACAATTAATGATTACAATTCAATGAATTTTCATTATTAGATAAGGTTGAAGTTATAAATACCGTAAAACTTATGACTTCACTTATTTGATGAAAATAAAATTTTATAGAAATCAAATAAAGTTCAAGACTTTTTAACCTCAAAACATATATGTGTGCTTAGATGAGGTCACCTAATTGTGTCATGGAATGAATATATGAGAATGATTCTTACGAAGATCAAATGTAAATGACCACATGGGCACATTTGTTCTTATGAGAACAAATGATTCTTTATGAGAATGATTCTCATATTCTACTTTTTGAAATAAATTAATATTAATTGTATGGTGATTTAATTAGAATTGATTAACTACAAGGCAAAAACTAAATTTGAATTTTTTAAAAGATAGTTGGTGATTTTGATCACTTTTTTGTCCAAATGGGGCTGACCTTGGACCTGCTAAAACCTCTTTCCTTCATTTAATCCTTATCCAATTGAAACCTATTTTGGGTTAATCTCATTGTTTGAATAAAATTTATCCCAAATTGCCCCTATTTTCACAATTAATTTTTGAATCATTGAAAAAGATATGCGCTCCATATTTTTCGAAAGGGCCCATCACAAGATTAGTGACATAGATAACCCATTTGATATAAAAACAAGATTTGCATCTTAGTGAGATCTTAACTTGAATTTTATTTAGATTGGAAGAAGGAATTTTTAATTCTAGCATTAGTATGATGGCCATGAGAACATGTGACAGCCTTGTGATGTATTTAATCAAGAAAGCATGCTTGAATTTTTTTTATTTACATGTTATTTAGAATTTTACCTTCATTAGAATAATAATCTATGCAGCAAAACACCAGATTCCACTAATATGCTGCGTCATTTGCAGATAGCAACCAAGCCCTCCATGAATGCTAAGCTATCAGACATTTGCATCAGCACTTCTGCTGCACCAACTTACCTCCCTTCTTATTATTTCGAAAATGAAAATGAAGAATTCAACCTTGTGGACGGAGGCGTTTGTGCTAATAATCCTGTAAGCCTCATTCCTCCAATTTCCTATTATTCTCTTTTGAATTTTTGTCAATAAACATTAAAAAGTTTCATATGTCTCTTTTATTATTATATCTGGCTATGAATAGTTGGAAAAATAAGTAATGCTCGTGATATTTTATGAAAAGTATATTTAAAATGATCAATTTAATGTTGAGTCATGTGCTACTTCTTCAGACAATAATATAATTATATTAGATTTATCTTTTTATCCATTTATCATTATTTAAATATGGAAAAGGAACGATGTCTTTTATCATTTTCCGTCATTAAATATATATTTAATTTTTTTAATAGAGGATATAATTTGATAACCTTGGTTGTGAATTGGGTGTTGGGCAGACCTTGGTTGCAATCAGTGAGTCGACGAAAGGTTCTAAGGCTGCAGATTTTAAGAACTTGGTGGTTCTATCTCTTGGTACCGGTGCAGCAAAAAATGAAAAGAAATATGACGCTAAAACGGCTGCAAAGTGGGGACTCCTAAACTGGCTGCTCGATGATAACATGGAAAGCCCCTTACTTACCTGCGTCGATGAGGGAATCACTGACATGATCGACTACCATTTGGCTGTCATTTTTGGAATCATTGATAGTCCAGTCAACTATCTCCGAATCCAGGTACCAATCAATTATGTAATTTCAGTATATCAATTTTATATTTGATAATGTAAATATAGTGTGGACACTTTACAAATTGAAGCATCAGTTGGTATGAATCGATAAAGTTTCTATACCAGCTGAAGTTTGGATTTGCATTTCATGAGAATTTCATTTGCTGGCAATGACAAGTAATATGTTGACTGGAAAATTAAACAAAGGATCCCACATTATCAACTGCCGACGCTGCGATGGATGACCCATCCGATGCGCACCTTGAGAAACTGGAACAGATCGGAGAAGACCTGCTGAATAAAAATGTATCGAGGGTGAACGTGGACACCGGTGACTATGTAGAGGTGCCTGGCACAGGCACAAATGGAGAAGCCCTCATAGCGTAAGAAGTCGATGCTTTTTACTCAATATAATCTTCTCCAATTCATTCATCTTTCTTGTAGAATTTCATGTGTCATGGTCTTGATTTGATGTAGGCTTGCGGAAAGATTGTCACAGGAAAGGGGACTTCGACTTGCCTCTCGCAAATGACATTACTAGATGCTCCCTTCTCCTGGTGTGAAGTGTGATCTTTCTCCTCTAGTGTTTGCCTAAATAAGCTGAATTCAGCATCTCTCATAATAAAAGATGAGAAAGATTTGATGATTTGGCGTCATTCAGAAGTCTGCTGCTGTTCAGTGATCATTTTGTGGCGGTTCTTGGTGTGTGAATTGGCTATGATGTGTAAGACAATGTCTATGATGTATAGAGAAGAACCTGGTGTGTGGTTCTTTATGTGTGTTGTTTTGCAGTGTGAAAGAGTGAGCTTTGGTTGATTCCATGAATATATATATATATGGACTTAAGTTTGATTTGTGGAAATTTAATGAGAGATAAATCATGATATTGATGCAGGCTAGGTAGGATTAAGAATACCCAACCTCAAATTATAGCGGAAGTTTGAATAATATCTTGAATAACCCTTCAATCTTCACAAAACAATCATTCGTTTTACATTTGAATCTTCACAAAACAGTCCTTCGTTTTGTACTTGAATCTTCACAAAACAGTCCTTCGTTTTGCACTTGAATTTTCACAAAACAGTCATTCATTTTGCTAAACAAAATAACAATTTTATTGATCAAAATAATCTCCCTCCAAAACTGGCTATTACAATTCCTTAAATAAAACCATCTACTCAATAAGAGTCCTATCTAATTAGGAACTCCTAATAATAAACACCCACTAAATAAGAGTGATATTTAATTAAGAACTCTTAATCTAAAACATATAGTTCTAAATAAAATAGGACTAACTAAGCAACTACTATTAAAATATCCTAAATACACCAAGTTTCCAATGATGGACAACCCAATCTTAATTGGCATAGGACTCTTCAACCCACTGCATGAAGCGTGTACCGTTCATTGAATCAATAGGCATGTTATCTTGGGCCAATGCTTGGCTTTTTGGGCCTGACAAGCAATAGGCCTGCTTCTATGGCTGCTTTATTTTGGAATTGAGCTGAAATATACTATTGCATTAAAGTCCATGATCCATCTTCAAATTTCCACTCGGATACCCGCCTGGATCGACGATATAATTTTCATCATTCGGCTCGGACCCCGGACCTGTCAAATTGCTTGTGCACCCACCTGGATCAAAATTAAAATTTTGATTACGCCCGCATATGTCCGCATCAGATATTTAGCGTAATAATGATGTTTTATGGGGGCATTCCGTAGGGTGAAAATAAGAGAGATGGATATAAGTGGGACTAAATGCTGAGTTGAGATACTTGGCCAAATCTAACCTACACTATGCAATTTGATTTAGTTTCAGAAAGGAGAGATGGTAAACATACGATAATTGGGATTTCCTTATTTTAATTTTCAATAATGCAAATCACTATGAAACAGTGCAACAAAAGAAGTACCTTTTCTTGACTAAGATAAGAAGGAATGGTAAGAAATGAAGTAACACAAAAGACAATAAATGTAGTTGGTACAACCAAATGACATAAAATAGCATAAATTTTCTTAAACAAGTGTTGGAAGAAAATGTAACACTCCACTAGTTGCAATTAAATTTATCTTTATGAACCCAAATATGATCCAGGGCTAGAAATGTCTCCCAAATTAGAATAGTCTATTTTCACAATCATTAAACATAGATAGAAAGTACAACTGTTCATTAGAAAAAATACAAGCTGAATATTCTATCTGGGAGAATTTCCTAGATCAACCATCCAGACTCCAGAGTAGATTCATCAGATCAGTGCTCTATATCTAGTTTGCAACCATTTCATATCACTCGCACGCCAAATCATACAATCAATTGGACTAGGAAGCCCTTGTGTTTGGGGATTTTGTTTCACGAAGCCTCCTTTCATTTGAGAGTTTTTTGGCAAACCTGTGAAGATTAGAGAAAGGTCATGATTAGTCCCATAGATTAAAATTTATAATTTATAATGGAGCAAATGGATATTTTAGCTGAGGTTTACTGAGGGAAAAGAGAGAGAGAGAGAGAGAGAGAGAGAGAGAGAGAGAGAGAGAGAGACTTGACACCTTATGAGAGCTTCCTCATTAGTGCCTTCATTTTCTACAGCTTCAAATACTCCAGTATTGAGATTCACCCTTGAGACTGGCTTGTTTAACAACCCTTCACCAATTTTCACAAGATTATCCAAATTTTCCTTAGTAGTTACATCAACGGAGGCTGCAGATCCAGTTAGTGTATCATCCTAGCATTCCAATCAAGAGAAGAAATTGAAACCATTAGTGGGTAAATTAAAGGATTAGTAAACGAGAATATATATCAAATTCAAAATGAAAATCATCATCTGATAAAGGCTCATTGTTAAAACTTAGAGGTAGTGGATTCAAGTCCAATGGACGTCAAATAGAGCATCGTTCCGTAGTAACAATTTGCCAAATTCAAATATAAAGGTCAACTTCAAATCGATAGGATAAATAGCTACCTTAGACGATATTGATAAAATCAAGACCATCAACTGTGCTCGTTAGTAGGTAAGCTACATGATTTGAAAACAAGCATTAACCATGTCTGCATTGACCCTAGGATCTTACTTGAATACGAAGATAGTTAGTTTCCGAACGAAGGGCTTGAAAAACCACAGAAATGTGGATGTCAACCATATCTGCACTTCCTTGACTGAATGAATCCACTAATGGAGTCTCACCATTGTTTACCAACCAACCAAGAGCACCCCACTTGCTTGCAGCTTTTGCACTGTATTTCTTCTCTGTCTTGGATGAACCGGTTCCCAACGAGATAACCAAAAATCTACCATAATCCATCGGCTTGATTGGATAGAAGTCTGGATTCTGATTGAAAACCTCTCTGGTCACTTCACTAATTGCAACCAATGCCTGAAACCATGGTTCAATGAATTACTAGAAGCTCTTGTTTAGGGTTCTGAAGTGAAATGTTCATTAATTGCCTTTTACTGAAAAAATATTGAAAATTAACTAATTATCAGGTTTGAAGTTTTCCCTAACAATGAGATGTCTTATCATTTACCGGATTATTAGCAGCCATACCACCATCAATGAGGTTGAATTCCCTCAGAACATTCCCTTGAGAATCTTTGTTTTCGAAATAATGGGCAGGGAGATATGTTGGAGCAGCCGATGTTGCGATGCATATGTCTGACAGTGGAGAATCCAAGGATGGATTCGATTTTAACTGTATCAAGAAGAACAACTTAGTCAGCAAAGGAATCATTTATATGAATGATGCATGTACAGTCATAAACAAATTAAAAATAACCACTATTAGCCACTATGCTTTATAGTTTTCATCTGTTCTAATGGCTCCCACTTAATTAATCAGTTTGTATAATTTGGCAAAGGAAGAACCTCATAGGTGGAGAAGATGGTGGGTTGCAATAGCTTGATGTCAAACGTTGGAATCACCACATTTGTCAAAGTCTGGTGCAACAGTGTCTGTCCTACCGTCTCTCTGATAATTTTATGAAGATACTTGCCATCGTATTTGGGACCACCTACTGCCGTGATCAAGTCTCTGGCTGCAGAAAATAGGCCTCTGAGATGAAAAAGAAAACAAGATCACATTTAGTCAATACACCGCACAAGATAAAACATTTTCTGACCTTAAAGCAGAATAACACATGATTTCTATCAAATGAAATATACTGTTAGTCCTTGTTCAGAAACCTGAATTGACTCACATTTCATTGGATTTACACGACTGCAAATATATTTATATTGTCCTAGTTACTATGTACGACTAGTTATCATATGAATTTAACTATTAAATTGTTTACATTTTGATTAATTTATCATTAGCATTACCCTGCTTGTGGGAAGATTTTGGGACCATGATTAAGGTAGAAACTCATGACGTCTTTAGCAGCAAAGAGAGGGCGTTTTTTGTCATTAGGAGTCGTCAACATGGCCGTCACAAGGCCACCGGTGCTTGTCCCCGCAATCACATCGAAGTAGTCCGCAATTCTCACGTCTGGACCATCAAGCTCCTATCCACAAAATCCCAACATTACAATTCGTTCAGTACAAGTAAGAGCTTAAAAATATTATGATTAGCATTGGAAAACTTAAGTTTGGTTTGCTGAATGAATTTCACAAGCAAAAGGTGTATGCTAAAAAAAAATTATTAGATAAGGCAGTAAACCTGAAGTTTGGATTCCAGGAAGCTAAGAATAGCTGCTGGAATGATCCCTCTGATCCCTCCTCCATCAATGCTGAGAATGGTGACTACGTCTCCATAAGTTGGAGGCTGGATATGATCAAGGGTTGCTGTTACTTCTCCCATGACAGGGTTGATATTAGGCTTACAAACTGGAAGTTCTATAACAAGAAGAAATTATCTCCCAATGCTGATTGTTATTGCAACATCTGGTATTAATAGAAGTATAGAACCATTTTCATTTGAAATTGCAAATCACACGCAAATGAGAAATTCTCTTCTAATCCATTTTGGTGATTTGACCTAGACAGCAGTATTTTTTTCCTTTCAATTTGCCTTTTTTTTATTAGGTCATTATCACGAGCAAGTTATGTAATTACATTTTTTTTATTAAACAGTGCTGACTATTTTATTCCTAGGTGTATTTAGCTGTCTATTAAATGGAAATCCCATTTTGATTGAATACCACTTGCTAACCATCATCAGTTATATAAGGGTCAATCAATTATTAAACTAGTAACCCCTTCGCTGCCAGTGAGAGAGAGTTTTCTTGCACACCCATCATTAAGCACGACAGTAGGCATTCTTCAAGGAAGAATCTGACCATCATCCACAGGAATGCAATATAAGATGTTGGCTTATCTTGTTTCAAACAATCTGATGGAAGCGTGTGATTTAATGGTCAGGATCATTTTGTCCAGATTGGACACTCTTGTAATCCTACCATTCAAGATGCAATGATATGGATTTGTGCTAATTTGGAAATAATCAACCAATCTTATGGGTTGACATTTACAAAGCGCGTTGTTCAAGGTAAAGATACTAATTTCAGAAGGCCCTAAAATTTCATTTGGATAGAGCTTGATTCCCAAAACTTGCGGATGATGTGCACCCATGTTTATCACTTATCCAAGAACTTTGAATAGTGGACTTGAAACTGGATTGATTTAGCGTGAGAGATGGACCATCGATCTTGATTTGATTCTTAGTAATGTTATGACTTGTAGGAAAAAAGTATTTTCCTTGTAGTTTTACTTGAAAAATTTGTGGGCAAGCTATTGTTAGGTGACCTATAATGGTACACCCACTAGAAATTTAAGTTGATGATTCTTTCTAAAACTTGTGGGCAATGACCAGTTCATAAACTTCGGTAGGGGAACAAATTTCACCTTTTAAATAAATTGCATGAACAGGACATAATCCAAGTGATTTTAGGTCCGAAGTCCTAAAATTAATCGATTGAGTGAAAGAGTCATCTTTATTAGGTGCTACAAACACTTGATTTTCTTTTTTTAGATCCTTGATTTGAACCTTGTCCATATGGATGCAAATTCATTAAAAATAAAACATTAATAGACTTTGATCGAATCCGGAGCTTATATATCAAACATATGTTCTATTCAATGATCTAGAAATTTTCTATTGAGGTAGCCACCAATGTTTTAAAAAGCAGCATGTGAATCAAACTGTCTCGGTAGAAAGTCGGGTTAAATAAAGTTCAATCGGATCAAACTCGGTAAAATCGTGCCAGACATATTATATTATAAATAATATTAAATTATTAACTAAAGTTTAATTGATAAGTTGAAATAAAATTTTAAGAAAATTGTTTTTTGGAAATTAAAAAAATAGTTGGTGAACTTTTTGAAAAATTTATAATTTTTGAAATGAATAAATACCTATGCAAAAAAAAAAAAAAAAAAGTAGTCGTTTGGACTTTCGAGAGACGAAGAGCCACATCAAAACTCACCCGTCATTTCTAAGAGACGAAAGCCTCGTCAAAGCCTAATAACTCACTCGTACACTCTTAAAATTTTAAACAAAAGTTTCGAGAGCCTTTCCCTGTCTCAAGTCCCTAACACCAAGTGCCATACTCCCATAGTCCCGTCTCGTTCTCCCCACTTCCCCAGTCTTCGCCCCAAGTCTCGTTCTCTCCAGTCTTTGTCTCTCCACACCAAACTCTGCATCACCAGCTCCGATCAACGTCTGCAATCTACCACTTGTTGAAGTACATTTCCTGCTGCAAAGCCTAGTTTCTCTTCCTCCTCCTCGATCTCGTCTTCTGCCATTGCTGAAATTTGTGGTTATTTGAGGCTATCCTGAACAACACTTTCTTTTTCCATTCATTTTTTAAAAAAAAAAATACAAGCTAAATAAACCACTTGCTATCTCAGATAATTTCTTTTATAATTTTAAAAACATTTTTTATGGCCCTATTCACTATTTTTTGAAGAAATTCGATCAAACCTGCGAGCCTGACTGTATTTTACGATTTTATTCCCTGAATTTTTTTTAGGAAATCGGGATATAGCCAAGCCATCCATAAAACAACGTATTAGTGGAAACTAATTAAATGACTTGATCCAATCCAAAGCCGTTTATAAAGTAGGTTGAACCGACAGACTCAATTATTACCACCTTTGTACACAATACATTTAACTATGTGAAGTCCACACCCATTTAAGAAGTAGTTTTTGTATGGTTTATTAGAAAAGTCTTTTTAGTCAAGTAAATGAGTAAATTACATCTCGACCAACTTAACCCATATAACAATACTTAAAATAAATTCGAAATGGATCAACTTTACAAATTTTACTTTTTCACTCAACTCTATAAGAAGTTATGATATATGTTGTCTTACATTTTATTATATCAAATTTAGTGAGCTCAACTCACATCTTTAATGATCGCGTTGACCTTCTCCTTGTACCTTCTATTCAACTCTTGATATCGAGATTGTTCCTAGCAATGTTTTAAAACTCTGCCCGTGGAGCGACTCTTCTTGGAGGAAGGGTGAGTTAAATAAGCTTCAACTGGGTTAATCCGTAGTCAAAGCTGGTCAAACCCGTGCTATTAATATAATATTATAATAATATAAAATTATTAACTAAGGTTACATTTTATAAAAATATATTCTTTCTCTCACAAATACAATTGTAAATACCAAAAATTAACAATCCGAAATTATATTCCAAAATAACCAACATCTTCATCTTCATTTTCTTCGATTAAAGAAACTAAGAGTTCTTAAAGGTCACAGATCATAGGTTTATTAGATAAACTGGATTGACCTGCGAGCCATAGAGAGATTTTAAGGGTTTTTAAATGACTCGACCCATGTTTCAGCCGAGCTACAGGTCAACCACGGGCCGTACCCGGTTTAACAACGTTAGTTCCCAGTCTTCTATAGATATACACAACTATTTAAATCAATTTTACCTCATCTTTTCTTGTATTGGAGCAATTTCTGTACTTCTCCTATTCTCTTGTTCACTTATTTTTAATTCTAATTTCTCTTATTATACTTACACATCCATCTTAATATAGGCATCTCTTTACCATTGCTGTTTTTTTTTTATCTTTCTGAATAGGCCAACATTTAGCTAATAATAAGTCAATCCGACTAGACAATTTCTCATCAATAACCATTCAAGAGTCTATAAATTGTGAAAGTAACCCAATGATTATCTCTAAAAGCCTCTCTCTCCAAAGAGAATTATTACTTTATTATTACTTGTTGTTACTATTATTACTGTTATTGTCATTCTTATACTATTATAAAGTTAGATAGATGATGGGTATTTCAACCAATAGTGACCCAACCCAAAAGATGGGGTGCGTTCCGTGAATTTTTATAAGATTGGTTGGGTCTGTCTGGCTAGGCCATGGCTCAAGCCTAAGTCGATGGGTCGGTGCTTGGTTTGGATCGGACACCTAAGTCGATGATAGAGATGATTGATACCAGTAACTGAAAAAAGAAAAAAAAGAAGAAAAAGTTGTAGATGCTGATTTAGACGTGTCTAGAGACGGTCAAGGCCACAATAAACAATGAACGAAGAGTGTTGTAAGAAACTTAAAAGTCAAAATATCATGTGCCTATAAGAATGTATCAGAATTTTTCAGTGACAACATAACGTGTTGGATTATGAAGAAATAATTTGATGAATAGGGAAAATATAGTATGACATTCACGTATGTTTATTTTTTTTTTTTTTTTTAATTTACGTTTGGAAAATCGTGGAAACTCGACGTAAAATCCTACGGATGATAGCCACTGCTCTTAGAATACACCAAGTTAAGTCATAGAAGCTCGAACTTATCACCTAAATCACAAGATTATTTTCTCTACTTACAGTGCCAGTGCATAATTTGTAAACAGGCCCCATGGGCTACTTCTTTTGTGTGAGGTGGTTGTATATGGTTCATGTATGATTTGGCGCACGAAATGGTTGTAAACTAGATATAGAATACTGGTATGATGAATCTACCCTTGATTGTTGATCTAGGAAATTCTCCGAGATAAAATATTCAACTTGAACGTTTTCTAATGAACATTAGTACTTTCTATCTGTATTTAATGATTGTCAGCATAGACTATTCTAATCTGGGAGACAAATTTAATTGCAACTAGTGGAGTGTTACATTTTTCTTCCAACATTTGTTTAAGAAAATTTATGCTATTTTATGTCATTTGGCTGTACCAACTACCAACTACATTTATTATATTTTGGGTTACTTCAATTCTTAACCTTTCCTTCCTTTGTTGCACTGTTCATGGTGATTTGCATTATTGAAACTATACCCAATTATCTTATGTTTACCATCTCTCCTTTCTGAAACTAAATCAAATTGCAGAGTGTAGGTTAGATTTGGCTAAGTATCTCAACTCAGCATTTGATCCCACTAATTTTCATCTCGCTTATTTTCACCCTACGGAATGCCCCCATAAAACATTATTATTATGCTAAATATCATGATTTATCTCTCAACAAATTTCCACAAATCAAACTTAAGTCCATATATATATATATATATTCATGGAATCAACATGTTATGCAAATTTTTAATTTATAACTCGCAAGCGCACGAACCATTAGATAGTATAGCAATTGAGTGCGAGGTCGAACCCATCGGAACTTTGGAAAATATATCCGTGAAAAACATACCACTGAATTATATAATTTTAGAAATTTAGAAAACATGGAGATAAATCATAAATATAGAGTTATTTGTCTAATTTATGAATTTTAGTTTTAATTTAGAAACATCATAGATTTAAACATACAATCTAACAATTTAACTAATTTTAATTAAGATGCTGGTTTTAATCTAAAAATATAAACAATATCAATCTAATTTAAAATACAAAATTATGATACAATTAATTAATTTACCAACCTAGTTCTACAATTTTCAAGAATTTGTATTTATAAACAAATAAAATGAAAATAAAAATAACAACTAAATTACCTATATGCATATTTACAATGGAACTGGATCAAAGAATCAAGGAAGCATTATCATCCAAATTTTAATAATAAAATAACGGCCTAGAACATGGAGCTCACGTAAACTGTTTAACACACATTCAAATCTCAAATTCTTAAAATTCTAAATATGAAATCTATGAAATCCATTTAACTAAGAAAATTCAATTCCGGCCTTAGACTTAGGTAAAATTTATACTTGAAATTCTAAATCTAAAATAATCTCACTCTTAAAAAGAGCCTTAGAAGAGAAAAATCAAGTTCTATCAATCCTAAAATAATCCACTTTCCTTAAATTTCTTAGAAAAATAAACAACATAAAACCATTAAAAGAATATAAGTAAAATTGAAATTTTCATTACACATGAAAGAACAATTGGAAAACCATAATTCTAATTCTCACCTTCTTTTATTAATTAAAACATGGAATTAAAAATTACAAATCAATGAATTTGGAATAAAAACATAAGAAAAATACAATGAAAATAAAAATCCACCAACCTTAGAACCCAAATGTGGATTGAAAATCCAACAGTCTTTCTCCTTCTCTTTGTTACACCCTAACCCGAAGGGTGGGCCCAGAACGCAACTAATTTTTTTTTAAAGATAAACTAACTCAATTCACAAGCATTCTAGCTGGGCCGGATCAACAGTTAGGCCCAATGGTTACACATGATCCCAACATATGGACTCAAATACATACCATAAGTCTACCCAACAAAATAGACATAAACAACAACATCAACACATAACATGATCATAAATTCAACCATTGATTCATCATTCAAAACACATCAAAGTGACTACAGAAACGTACTAGTCTCAATACATAACATTTATACAAACTAAGTACCACACCCGGTACTTTACAAAAACAAGAGGCTCCAAGAACCAAAAGCAAATATAAGGGTATTCCCCTCAGGGAGGATCCCAAAACACCGCTGCAGCTTATCCACCCTAAGCTTGAAAAAGAGGGTTCTCCTCCGAGGGTTCATCTCCTGAAAGGTGAGTGGGGTAAGCTAACTAGCCCAATGAAGGAAATATAACAATGTAGTTTAAGTAAATTACAGGTTAGCAATAATCAACAGTTGCAATAATATCTCATGCTAGATAACAAATAAGCATAATATCATCATCATTCCCATACTTCATCATTTCTTTTCCAATACTGCCGTCATCCACCTCAACCCCTAGTTACTATACTGACACAGATAGTATTAAGTCCTGAAACGGTCAAAATACATCCTTACAAGTACATCTCCAATTTGCACCTCAAAACCGGTACTGACACACCTTGCCAGTCACTGTCGACCACTTGGTCTAGTAGACATAACTGACACCTTCGGCGATGGTTCAATAGTAAAAGGTACGTGGAAGCAGTATCACATCTCATATGATCAACATCAGAGTATTCACAGTCATCATAAGCACTCTTACCATAGTGCATCAAGTTTAGGCACATGAGTGGGTTCATCAAATTTGAAACAACTCATTGCTCAACATCTATCTCAATATCAAAACCTGTTTACAATTTAGCTGCAAAGTTAAGTCCCTCACCGTATACGTGTGGTTTCACAGTCTCTGTTCAAACAAACAGACAAGTGCATAATCAATATACATATTATCAAATGCATACACACAAGTAGTATTTTGAAATCATATGTTTTCCCAAAAATATTTAAGGTATATGGAGTTGAGTCTCTTACTTGGTTTCTAACCTTTTTAAATTACAATAATCCACAATATAATATAATAAAAAGGGTGCTCAGTTCAAAACTCATATTGTCTTCTGGGCATTGACCAGATTGACTTATTGAGTTAGGTCTAGATTCCTCAAGTCACTTCTCGGTTGTCTTTTGGATAAGACCAGATCTGACATTTTGAGTAAAGCCTCGAGGTCACTCATTGCCCGACAAATATAGCGTCGGCTTGGAAGTGAGATCACTCAGTGCCCGACCAATAGAGTCGACCTGGAAGTGAATACAATAGTATATACACTATAATAATAATAGAAGAGGGTTAGTACACATTTTAATTAACAAGGGAGTATTATCATCACATCATAAACAAGTACAATCAAATAAGATTAGGCATCAATAACAATCAAACAATATTTTATACTTCAAAAACTGGGTCCCTCGGAACGTGCCTCAGGACCGGGTATTGTGGCTTCGGATCATCCGAACCACACCTAAACTAGTCACTAACCTCGGATCATGGGTCTGACTTCGGATCGTCCGAAGATTGAGTCTCGGATCATCCGAAGTCCATTCGAACCGAAAACAGAGAAAATTAGGTATCGGTGGGTTTGGAGTCTCGAAACATCTGAAGTTAGGGTTCGGAACGTCCGAGTGGGTTCGGTCCTTCCGAGCTCGGCTCAGATCGTCCGAATGGGTCAAGCCAGCCTCTAGCATAACTGGGCTTCGGGTGAAGCTCGGAACGTCCAAGGGGTGCTCTCGGACCGTCCGAAGGGTGTGACCCTCGGACCGTCCGAAGATCGACCCAGAGACCGTCCGAGAGTAGTCTTCCTCCACTGTCTGCACCAACAGACAATGACGGTAGACACTGTAGGAAATACGAATCCGGAAACAGAGGGTTTTCCGGATTCGGTTTCCACACCTAACAGGTCCGATGGACTCCTCTGGGAGTTCTCTTTCCATAGGGAATGGTTTGGAGCCTTAAAGCTCACTGGGCCATCCGATTTTAACACTGGAACCTTACTGGTACCATGAAAACCAAGTTTTACCTTAGATTTCAAAACCATTTTACATATACAAAACAGAGTCAAAAACCGGGTTTTCTTGATTCTAAACTGACTGGAATTGAAAGAGGAACACAGTGATTACCTTCACTGGAGTTCCTGAGCTGAAAAATCTGATTTTTGAAAAACTTCATTTCTTAAGCTACAGGTGAAAAACAAGGAAGAATAGAGAGGGAAGGGATCGGCTAGTCACATAGTGCAGCTGAGACTGAGAGGGAGAGAAGAAGATTTTTGCTGGGAGTTTAAACAGCTGAACTGAGGCCAATTTATAGGAAATTAGTTGGAAAAACTGGCCGGGCAGCCACTGCATGCAGCCACATGCAGCGTCTGCCTACGCTTGCAACAGTAACCGGCAGGTTTACTGTTTGGTTGCAGATCAGCCCTCCAACAGTTTCCATTTTGTAAATAAGTCCCTAGTTTGATAAAAAATCTAATTTTTGACTAAAAACAATATTTTAAAAACTCAAAATATTAATCCAACCTTACAGATAAGTTGGGTTTTAAATACTTTAGTCACCATAAAAATTTTGGAATTTAACTCTCACTAAAAACCATTGATTTAAATCAAAATCACAATTTAACACTATTTACTTAATTAAACAAATGTTAAAATAAACAATTTAGAAACTTCATTTTGGGGTGTTAAAGAATAACTAGACCATACTTAAAATGGTCCACCATAAAATACTAGTTTCGAAATTTATTTCATTTCCAAAACCCTTTAAAATATTTAATACTCCATTTCGGGGTTTTGACGGCGGATTTTAAATACCATTTTCTGAAAATAAAATTATTTTAAAATCAGAAATGCAAATCATTTATTAAGGAGAACATTATTATCCAATAATATTCACATAACAACACAATTTACAAAAATAACAACTAGAAGCGGTAAATTACCAAAATACCTTTCCAGCTGGACGAGCTTGATCACTGAGCTTTCGAGCTCGGATTGAGCCACACCTGGGCTTTCCTCAAAGTCCTAACCGTAATCTTCAAGATTAACCGGTCAAAGAAGAGTAATTAAGCTAAACTACGCCTAATTTGGATCAGGGTATTATACTATTCTTCCTCTCCTCTCCTCTGCACAGCATTTTCTTCAATGCCCAAGTTCAATTTTCTCAATAGGAGAGGGCTAGTATTTATAGATGAAAGGAGGTGGAATGGATCGATTGGATTTAAATATTTAAATAAAACAAGGGACACATTGAGGGCTGATACGATTTGTGCTAAATATGGAATGACTTAAAAGGAGGCGAGGAAATAAAATTCGTACAAGGAAAGTGGGTGTAAAGTCTCATTTTTTACACATATACAATCTTGCAACTCAGTTTTAACATTGTTAACGTCTGAATCAGGAAAAGTGGTAAACTATAAAGTTGTAGCCCTTAAAGTCTTCTTTCCAACGCAAAAATAATCAAAGCAATTGGACATCGGAGTGGAACTTTATAACCAAAATACTGAATATGTGTCAAACTTTTTTATTTTTCTCCCTTTCTTATTTTCTTTCTTTTTCCTTAATTAACTTACCAAATTCGAAAATCCTCTTATATTAACTTGTAAATTTCGAATTTTCTCTTGAGATAATGAAAATTGTATTAACACATGTGAATTTCTTCATGGGCTTTTCTTAATAGACTTAATAATTGGGCTTTTCAAAGTATGGAAAATCTAATAATTAATTTTACCACTTATAATCAATTCTAAAAATATACTAAATTAATTCAAATTCTCATAAATAGATTTGAATTAATTAGTTCACAAATAAAATCCCTAAAATTGTGGTAAAATAATTACTAAAAATTTTAACTTTCCAAAATATCAACTTATGCCCATAAATTGTAAAATTCTCCATTTTAATTCTCATATCTTGCATTTCCCTTTAAATCCTGCAAAACGTCCAAAATCTCATTAAACATATTCTAAAACATACAAAACAAGAGGTTAATTAGTCTAAATATAAAGGTAAAATAGTCATTTTTTTGTGCTCAGCAGAACCAAAGCTCAGTCTTTTACCGTGCAAAACTAACACACATAGAGAAGACTCAAGACATTGTCTTCCTTACATAGCAGAAGTAGTGATGTTCTAATACATCATAGACGATCCACACACCACAGGAAACCGACACAAAATGACTCCAAAGCATCAAATCTTCCTCTTCTTTTATTCATGAGAGATGCTGAATTCAGCTTATTTAGGCCATACTAGATAGGCAAACACTAGAGAAGAAAGATCACACTTCACACCAGGAGAAGGGAACATCTAGTAATGTCATTTGCGAAGTCGACTTCGCCTTTCTTCTGACAATTTTTCTGCTTGCCTGCATCAAATCAAGACCAGGACACATGAAATTCTACAAGAAGGATGGATGAATTGGAGAAGATGATATTGAGGGAAAAGCATCGACTTCTTACTCTATGAGGGTTTCTTCATTTGTTCTTGCATTAGGTAGCTCTTCATAGTCACCAGTGTCCACATTCACCCTCGAAACTTTTTTATGCAGCAGTTCTTTTCCAATCTTTTTCCAGCTTCCTAAGGTGCTTATCGGATGGGTCATCCATCACAGCATCTTCAGGTGATAACGTGGGATCCTTTTTTTTTAAAAAAAAAGTTGAAAATATTAATATCAATTTCTAATTTAATTGAAAAGAGTTGAAAATTATTTTAAAAAATTTAAAATATGTACTAGATCATATGAGAAACCTCCAAGTGTGATGATTGCATTGGTACCTGGATTCGGAGATAGTTGTCTGGACTATGAATGTTTCCAAAAATGACAGCCAAGTGGTAGTCGACCATGTCACTGATTCCCTCATCGAAGCAGGTAAGTAATGGGCTTCCCATTTTACCATCCCAGGTCCAATTCCCCATTCCCCACATTGCAGTCGTTTCAGCGTTATATTTCTTTGCTTGGCTTGCTACACCGGTACCAAGAGATAGAACCAGAAAGTTCCTATAGTTTGCAAGCTTAGATCTAGTTATAGATGAACCTTTTGTCGACTCACTGACAGCAGCCAAGGTCTGTCCAACATCAAATTTACAACCAAGGTTATCAAATTACTTCCTCTAGTAGATATTTTTTATATAGTTAATAGCATTAATGGCTAAAGACCACGTGTTGTTATAATAAAAGTGATAACAGTATACTTTTCTACTATTTAAATAATAATAATAATAAAAATCTAATATCGTTGTTCTATGAAGAAGTAGCACATGATCTTCCATCAAATTCAAATTGACAATTGACCAACATGAAGTTATCATTCATGGAAGATATTGTTAAATATACTTCTTTTTTTGAATTTTTCGTATGGAAAACCATGGGATAAATAACATAAAATCCTCACGGGTGAGTTCAGTATCCCAAGGGCACACCAAGGTTAGGCTATGGGGACTCAAATCCACAACCATCCACTTTCTAAAGCGGAAGACAACTAGTTGAACTACACATGTTACACTTTTCATAAAATATCAAGAGCATTAATTATTTTTCCAACTATTCATAGTTATTATACTAAAAGAGACACATGAAACTTTGAGGAGGGGTTTACAGGATTATTAGCAGCAAGGCCTCCATCCACAAGGTTGAATTCTTGATCTTCATTTTTGAAATAGTAGGGCGGGAAGTAAGTTGGCACAGCAGAAGTGCTGATGCAAATGTCTGATAGCTTAGCATTCATGGAGGGCTTTGTTTCTATCTGCAAAAGACGCAACATATTAGTGTGTGGAATCCAATGTAATAAGAACCGGATCAAAATCATAAACTATCTTTAAAAAATTCAAGGATGACTTTTTATTTTTTCCATGAAGATTAAGTGTTTAGAAATTAATTTTTGACTTATAGTCAATCAAATCTGATTGAATTATTATATATTTAATTTTAATTTATTACAAAAAATAAAAATGAGGAATTGACTAAATGTGCCCGTGTGGTCGTTTAAACTTGATCTTCTTAGGAATCATTCTCGCAGATTCTATGATGCAATTAGGTGACCCATCTAAGCACAAATCTATGTTTTGAGAGTTAAATATATTTTTACCAATGTCCATAATAGTTTATCTTCATCAAGTGAAGTGATATTTTTTTACGGCATTTATAACTTCAAATTTATCTAAAAATGAAAATTCATCATATTAGATCAAGTAACTATACAAATTGAATTAATATCAAATTGAGTATGGGTGAAACACAAAGATTGTGCAAATTTTAAATTTATAACTCGCAAGCGCACGAACCATTTAGATAGTATAGCGATTAAGTGCGAAGTCGAACCCATCGGAGCTTAGGAAATATATCCATGAAAATACACCATTGAGTTATATATTTTAAGAACTTTGAGAAATATGGAGATAAATCATGAACGTGGAATTGTTAATCTAATCTATGAATTTTAATCTTAATTTAGACACATTCTAGATTTAAACATAGAATCTAACAATTTAACTAATTTTAATTAAGATGGTGGAATTAATATAAAAATATAAACAATCTCAATCTAATTTAAAATACAGAATTAAGATGCAATTAAATTATTTCCAACCTAGTTCATCAATTTCACGAGTTTTTGGATTTATAAAAAAAAAAAATTTAAAACACCTAAACTACCTATGTACATATTTACAATGGAACTGGGTCAAAGAATTATGAAGGCTTTATGTTCCATATTTTAAAAATAATATCAAGGCCTAGAATATGGAGCTCACTTAAATTATTAATCATGCACTCAAATTCTTCATCTATTAAACTTCTTATTATAATAATTATAAAATCCATTATGTTAAGAAAATTCAATTCAAGCCTTAGTCTAGATAAAATTTCAACTTATAATTCCAAATCCAAATATTTCATCCACTCTTTAAAAGAGCCTTGAATCAGAAAAATAAGTTTTACCTATACTAAATATTTCATCCACTCTCCTCGAATCTCTTAAAATAATTTCAATAATAAAATTATAAAAAGAATAAAAACAAAATCAAACTCTCATCATACATAAATTAAATAATTGGAAGACCATGATTCTAAATAAATCCACCTCTCCTTTATTAATAAAATTTGAATTAAGAATTATAATACAATGAAATTTTGGAATAAAGACATAAGAAAAATACAATGGAAATCAAAATCCACAAACCTTAGAACCCAATGTGGATTGAAAATCCCACAGTCTTTCTCCTCCTCTTCTTTCTCTCCTCTCCTTTTCTTCAATGCCCAAGTTCAGTTTTCTCAATGGGAGATGGCTAGTATTTATAGATGAAAGGAGGTGGAATGAATGGTTTGGATTCAAAGATTTAAATAAAGCAAGGGACACATGGAGGGCGGATTTGATTTGTGCTAAATATGGAATGACTTAAAAGAGGCAAGGAGCTAAATTTGTATAAGGAAAGTTGGTGTAGAATCCCATTTTTTTACACATGCACCATCTTACAACTCAGTTTTGACCCTTTTAACTTCCGAATCAGAAAAAGTCATAAACTACAAAGTTGTAGCCCTTGAAGTCTTATTTCCAACGCAAAAAGAATCAAACTAATCGGATATCATAGTAGAAATTTATGACCAAAATACCAAACATGTGTCAAACCTTCCTTATTTTTCTTCCTTTCCTATTTTCTCTCTTTCCTTAATCCACTTGCCAAATTCGAAAATCCTTTTATATTGACTTCTAAATTTCGAATTTCCTCTTGAGATGATGGAAATAGTATTCACACATGTGGATTTCTTCATGGGCTTTTCTTAATAGGCTCAATGATTGGGCTTGAGGTTCATAATAACTCATAATGGGCCCAGGCTTTATATTTAAGCATTTTTTCTGTCATCCTCACTATTAAACCTGGAAAACACAAAATTATATTAATTAGATAAAATTAAACAAAATGAGATACTAACAATAATAAATTTAGGAGTAAAATATGTATTTATTTTGCACTCATCAAATACCCCCAAACTTACATTTTGCTAGTCCTCGAGCAAAACAAAAACTAAAAACTCTAAAAACAAAAATAAAAATCCTAAACTACACCACTTTCGCTGGCACTTTCGATTGCATTTAGCGTATGCAATAAGCCTTTAAACCCCTAGCTCACCACTAGTGGACAAGTTATAGTCTCGTGAGGGCTTTCAGTGATGATACCCACAAACATCAAATTTCAGCAAAAATATATAAATCAAAATTTAAAAATCATACAACTCCAAAATTATTTTACAAAACTTATACTTGGAGTGTAGTGTGTGATAGCCAAATATTAACATATCCTTCTTTTTCAAAATACACACAAGTTTTGCAACCACCGGCTGAAAATGCGTTTTGACTCCAAATCTCACAATGGTATATCTCTCATAAAAACTTTCACTCAGAGATTGGGTTAATTTTCTCTCAATAGTCTATGTGAGCGGAATAATTTATCAAATACAAATATCTCACATATTTATCATCAAAGAACGATTAATAACAAAGAATAATATAGATCTCATGAAAAGATGCCATTTTGCTGAGAACGTTGAATCAAACACCATTATTCTTCTTCATCTATTCTCCACTTAAAATACCATATTAACTGAGGATCAATAGGACTTCTTAATAGGACGAAACGTGGCTTTGGACCGGGTCATATCAAAGAAGGATAAAAAGACTCTAAAATTAATATTTTGAATAGAAAAAATTAGAGGTCTTCAAAATTTTATAATGGGATATTGCTTCCTCTATTTTCTTTTTAGCAATCGGAGTCTTCAAAGCATTTCTCTTCTTTTCAAATTCAATTCTTTTTTTTTTTCACTTTTTTTTTTTCACATCCTTCAATTATGATGTATGGATGTTCCCTTTCTTTTCTTTTTTCATTTCCTTTTGATGCTTTTTTTTTTCTTTTCTTTTTCAACTGCCATAATTTTCTTAGAGTACCATCCCAATAACAATCATCTCTAACCTTTTCCGGGCCCTAGAATAGGTCACAGATTTTTCAATGTAGGCTCAAACTCCACAACCGGAGTTGGGTATGGATAACATGGTTAATCAATAAAAATAGGCTAAATTTACAATTGAAGAGGCTCAAAAGTGAGAACTAACATGATAATATGATAGAAAATAGGTAGGCTTCAAAGGTTCAAACGATCCAAAATAATGGCCTATATCACTTCCTAAGCTTCATATGAATATTTCATTAGCTTCAAATAAATTCAGAAAAATTTCTGGTGTAATAATCCAATTTTGATGTCATTCTCAGTAATTTGACCAAAACAAAGAATAATGAGATCTAACAACAATAATGATTATGCACACATCAAAGAAAATAAAGATTTACTTATAACACTCAGATAAATCGAATGGCTCAAAAGCTTACTGGGTCACAAGTCTCCACTGGTATTCTTCCGGTAATCACTCAACTCATGAATATTTATCTTTTTTTAGTTAACATTAATATGGCTGTGTAAAAATTTCCAAGCATAAATTTCACAAAATTCAAATGGAAAAGCATGATATAAAAATTTTAATCCACATATTAATGCTAAAACAAAACATAAGACTGATTTTATTTTTTTTTCAAATTGACTCTAAAACAGACACAAGACTAAAAACAGATACAGTGTAACCCTCCAATACCCCCAAACTTAAATTGAACATTGTCCTCAAAGTTCCCTAATCTCCAGTGATCAGTTGCAAATTAGAAGAAAATATCAAAATAGAACAACTTGAGTTCAGGAAAAAAAGAAAAAATACCTGAGAGGACTCTCTTCATTCAAAACCTGCAAAAATAAATGAACACAAAAACAAACAACAAAGACAAAGACACTAGACGGACTCAAAACACAAAAACTGACTCAACAGAACTGAAAACCTAAACTAGTCAAATGTCGAAACATATACAGAGATTCAGACAAAATTAAAAAACCTAACCTAGACAGACTGACAAATAACCTCACAAACTCAGATTTAGACAGAGAATGATAGGTGGATAGATGAAAAGGTGGATATGGATGGGATGATCGTCCTACTCAGTCCTGGTAGACAGGATCATCCAGTGGGATTTGAACTTCTTCCTCCGGTATGTGAAACTCTAAGAATGGCTTAAGACGCTAACCATTAACTTTCAAAAGACGACCACTCCTAGGATGCTTGATTTCAACAGCCCCATGTGGAAATACAGTCTCAACAATGAACAGACCTGTCCATTTTGACCTTAATTTGCCCGGAAACAGATGCAATCGAGAATTGTACAGTAAAACTTTCTGACCAACGGTGAAAGTTTTTCTCAGAATATTCTTATCATGAACCAATTTCATTCGGTCTTTGTACTTTCTTGCAGTGTCATAGGCATCTCTCCTAATTTCATCAAGTTCAGACAACTGGAGCTTTCTATGCTGCCCAGCCTTGTCTAAAGCAAAATTCATATGCTTGATAGCCCAATATGCTCTATGCTCTAACTCAACTGGTAAATGACAGGCTTTCCCATACACTACCCTGGAGGGTGACATTCCAATGGGCGTTTTGAATGCAGTACGATATGCCCAGAGTGCATCAGTAAGTCTCAAAGACCAGTCTTTCCTGGATGGATTAACTGTCTTCTCCAGAATATGTTTAATCTCTCGATTTGAAATTTCCACTTGCCCACTTGTTTGCGGATGATAAGGAGTAGCAACCTTATGCGTCACCCCATATGATTTCACCAATGTTGCAAACGAACGGTTACAGAAGTGCTTACCCCCATCACTGATGATGGTTCGTGGTAATCCAAATCTAGAGAAAACATTTTCTTTTAAGAAACGGAGGACAACTTTATGATCATTGGTTTTGCAAGCCACCGCTTCAACCCACTTACTGACATAATCTACCCCTACCAAAATGTAAAGATTACCAAAGGAATTAGGAAATGGTCCCATGAAATCAATGCCCCAAACATCCAAAAGTTCAACAGGTAAAATTGGATTTAACGGCATCATATTTCGACGAGACAGACTACCTAACCTCTGACATCTGTCACATGACACACAATAGGTATGGGTATCTTTGAACATGGAAGGCCAGTAAAAACCACACTGCAAAATCTTCGCAGTGGTCTTGTTCGAACTGAAATGACCTCCACAAGCCTGATCATGACAAAACTTAACAACACTGAGTTGATCGGACTCTGGGACACAACGACGAATGATTTGGTCCGAACAATATTTGAACAGGTATGGATCATCCCAGATAAAGTATTTGACTTTTACCAGAAACTTTGACTTATCTTGCTTAGTCCAATGCTCAGGTATCAAACCAGTGACAAGATAATTCACAATATCTGCAAACCAAGGTAATTGAGAAACTGACATGAGCTGCTCATCAGGAAAAGACTCAGTAATAGGTAACGAGTCATCAGAAAATTCAGTTACCAATCTAGACAAATGGTCTGCTACCACATTCTCGGAACCTTTCTTGTCCCGAATTTCAATATCAAATTCTTGTAACAAGAGGACCCATCTAATCAAGCGGGACTTAGCATCTTTCTTAGACAAAAGATACTTGAGAGCAGCATGATCAGAGTAGATGATGACCTTAGAACCCACAAGGTAAGATCGAAATTTGTCTAGTGCAAAAACAACTGCCAACAGTTCCTTTTCCGTTGTGGAATAGTGCAATTGAGCATCGTTCAATGTTTTGCTTGCATAATGGATAACATGAGGTAACTTATTGACCCTTTGACCTAAAACAGCTCCTGCTGCATAGTCAGAAGCATCACACATTATCTCAAAAGGAACAGACCAATCAGGAGGTCGAATTATCGGAGCAGAGGTCAATGAAGTTTTCAATTTTTCAAAGGCATGGACGCACTCATCATTAAAATCGAAATTTGAATCCTTAGTCAGGAGTCTACAGAGAGGTCTGGAAATTTTACTGAAATCTTTGATAAATCTCCTGTAGAAACCAGCATGACCTAGGAATGATCTAACCTCTCTGACAGTTTGGGGTCGTGGAAGACGAGAGATCAAATCAACCTTAGCTTTATCAACTTCTATTCCTTTGTCAGATATAATGTGACCTAAGACTATGCCCTGTTTCACCATGAAGTGACATTTTTCCCAATTGAGTACTAGGTTCTTTTCTTTACATCGGACTAACACAAGGGTTAGATGATGTAGGCATTGGTCAAACGAGGAACCAAAGACTGAGAAATCATCCATAAAAACTTCCAGACATCGCTCTACCATGTCTGAAAATATGCTGATCATACACCGCTGAAAGGTAGCAGGTGCATTGCACAACCCAAAAGGCATGCGACGGTAGGCGAAAGTACCAAATGGACAAGTGAAGGTGGTCTTCTCCTGATCCTCAGGAGCAACACAGATTTGGTTATAGCCGGAATAACCATCGAGAAAACAGTAGAATGCATGACCGGCCAAACGTTCAAGCATCTGATCAATGAATGGAAGTGGGAAGTGATCCTTACGAGTAGCAGTATTCAGCTTTCGGTAGTCAATACAAACTCTTCAGCCCGTTTGAACACGGGTAGGAACTAGTTCATTATCCTCATTCTTAACTACCGTTACACCAGATTTCTTTGGGACAACCTGTATCGGACTTACCCACGGACTATCAGAGATAGGGTAGATGATACCCGCCTCGAGAAGTTTTAAAATTTCGGCTCTTACCACGTCCTGCATTACCGGATTCAGTCGTCTCTGTGGTTCTCTAGACGTTTTGGAGTTCTCCTCCAGGTGAATTTTGTGCATGACCACAGAAGGGCTGATCCCTTTAAAATCGGCAATGGACCATCCAATAGCTTCTCTATGTTCTCTCAAAATAGCAAGGAGTTTAGACTCCTGCTCTGAAGTTAAATCGGAAGCTATGATGATAGGTAAAGTTTCTGATGGTCCAACGTAAGAATATTTTAAAGTCTCAGGGAGTGGTTTGAGCTCTAATTTTGGTGGCTTC
The DNA here is from genome assembly GCA_013350335.1 of Chimonanthus salicifolius. Classification (NCBI taxonomy): domain Eukaryota; kingdom Viridiplantae; phylum Streptophyta; class Magnoliopsida; order Laurales; family Calycanthaceae; genus Chimonanthus; species Chimonanthus salicifolius. The sequence goes on along the minus strand of CM023537.1, from coordinate 12,622,419 downwards.
TCGACAGAGGGGACTGGTACAAATTGACTCACAGGGAGAGGTTCGAATTTCCTTACTCTAACATCAACATATGGAACTTCATTCAGTAGAGAGTTCACCTCTTGCTTACCACTTTCATTGAAATCTGTGCCAAAGGTGGACAGTGACTTCTCAAATGGATCGTCGCAAATAAAGTGAAGAAAGGAATCTTCGACAGAACTCTGAATCAAATTAACCTCATACAGGTCATTTGTGCAGGGAGGTTGTTTACACAAGTTAAACACATTGAGTTCTGTCGTCAGATCTCCGAACGACAACCTAAGCATACCATCTTGACAATTGATAACAGCTTTAGCGGTGGCCAAGAATGGTGGTCCAAGAATAACCAGAATGTGCCCACTTTCGTTCTGAACAGGTTGTGTATCCAACACTACAAAATCGACAGGAAAGTAGAATTTGTCTACTTTCACCAGAACGTCTTCTATCATACCTCTCGGGATTTTCACAGAGCGATCGGCTAACTGAAGTGTGATAGTAGTGGGTTTCAACTCACCCAACCCTAACTGCTCATAAACAGAGTATGGCAGTAGGCTGACACTGGCTCCAAGATCTAACAAGGCCCTATCAATATCAAATGTACCAATGGTGCAAGCGATAGTTGGGCACCCAGGATCCTTGTGTTTTATTGGAAACCCTTGTTGAATGAGTGAACTCGCATTTTCTGCTAAAAATGCCTTTTTGGGAACATTGGTTTTCCGTTTCACCGTACAGAGGTCTTTCAAAAATTTGGCATAGGAAGGTACCTGGTTTATAGCTTCAAGTAGAGGTATATTCACTATAGGGTACTCCTTTGTTAGGATTGGCTAACCTCTGAGGGTACGGAGCTTTAGGCACAAAAGTATTATTAGCAGGTGCTTCAGGTTTATTTTGGACGAAAGATGGACTAGGCATGTCCTTTTGATGCTTTGGTTGACCAGCTGTCTGGTCTTCTTGTTGTTTAGGCAGTTCGACCTTTTTATCTACCTGTCTCCCGGACCTCAAGATAGTAATGGAGTTAGCGTCGTCTGAATTAGATAACGAAACCTCATTTTGTCCCTTGGGATTTGGGATAGGCTGACTGGGAAACTTACCTTTCTCTCTATCTCCTATCGCGGTAGCTAACTGCCCAAGTTGTGTTTCAAGCTTGTGCATAGCCTGTTGGGTGGACTGCATGAACTGCTGCAACGTATCCTCGAGAGAGGGCTTACGTTGTTGAGATGGACCGGACTGATAGGATGGATTTAGCTGGGGTGGATGATTTTGAGATGGATGGTATGGTTGGTTGGGTGGTTGGTACTGGGGAGGTTGATATGGTTGGCCTTGATATTGAGGAGGTCCTTGACCTACTGGATGTTGATTCTGACGCCATGAAAAATTTGGATGATTCCGCCAATTAGGATTGTATGTGGCAGAAAATGGGGTTCCCTACTGTCTTCCAAAATTATTGAGTGCATTGGCCTGATCGGTTGAGCACTCAACATTTGATCCTATGGAAGGACAGATTTAGGCAATGTGTCCTAGATTAGAACACAATGTGCAAACCTCAGCATGCATTCCTAATGATGGGTTCATCGCCTGAGACATCGTTAAAACATCAACTTTTTTCGTTAGGTTTGCGATCGCAATCTTAACGTCAAAGTCATTGTTAACTTCGTACAAACCTCCTCTCTTCGATGTTTGTGTTGAATTCTCTCTTTTGGAAAAGTCCCATCGCTGAGAACTTTCCGCCAATGATTCTAAGAAATTCCATCCATTGTTTGCAGTTAGTTGTAAAAATTCCCCACCTTTCATAGACTCGACCATTGTGCGGTTTGATGTGGTTAAACCATCATAAAAGAATTGTATGAGTCTCCCTGTTTCATAGTCGTGGTGGGGGCATTTGCTTAACGAATCTTTGAATCTTTCCCATGACTCACAGAATTGTTCACCCTCCTTCTGATTAAAGTTTGAAATGTCTTTCCTGAGGGCGTTAGTTTTTGATACAGGGAAAAATTTATTCAAAAATTTGTTGGCCAACTGATCCCAAGTTGTGATGGAATTTGCTGGTAGAGAATTCAACCAAGATTTTGTTTTTTCTTTGAGAGAAAAAGGAAATAAACGAAGTCTAATTGATTCATCAGTGATGCCTTGAAGTTTGATGGTGGCGCAGATTTCTAAGAATTCCTTAACATGTAGGTAAGGGTCCTCACGATCAAGTCCATGGAATGCGGGTAAAAGATGTAACAGGGCTGGTTTCAATTCAAACGCCACATTAGTTGCTGGAACAACTATGCCAGATGGTGTGTTGGGCGTGACTGATGAGAAGTAGTCTTGGAGGGTTTTCTCTTCGACTCTTTCTTCGGCCATGTTAAGTGATGGTGGTGGTGAAGGTGGACTGTCTATGTCTAAGACTGAGCTGGACTGAGCTCCGAACGCAACGATCGGTAAATCGACGGAAAACGTAACTCGAACCAAGCGATTGTTAGAGTCACGAACCCAATAATTCATACACAGACACGATCATTCACGCTCAATCAAATCCACATAAAATATGACCTATACCTAGACCGACACAGGGATCCTAATGGACATGAACAACCCTAAACAATGGTTCTAGATTGATTTTAATTGGGTAATGCATGAACCAATTTTTACTAATCTTTTTTTTTGAATTTTTCTATTTTGTGAATGCAAGTCTAAATTACCAATGCAAGATTCAAGCAAATATGAAAACAAAAAGCAAACAATTTAATTGAATGCATGAACTAGCAACCTAAATGCATGAGCAAATTAAATATGCAAATTTTTTTTTTTTTTATATGCAAAATAAATGCAAGACAACCTAATAAAAACTATATGAATGCATGAAAATTAAAAATTAAAGAAAGAGATTGAACGTACGTACCTTGGCTTTTTGTTTTTATTTATTTGCAAGCGCAATTTTTATTTTTTTTTGGCAATTTTTTTTCGCAAGAATTTTCAAAGCACCTGCACATAACAAAACTCAAAACCATGGTGAAGTATTTAATCAAATAAAATATGCATGAGTCCTAAACTAAATGCAGATTTCCTAATGTTATAACTAGTGGAGGAAATTAAATGATTGTAACGTAATTAAGAATTCTAAACTAAATTAAGACCATAAAAATTTCTAAATTAATATCCACCAAATTAATCCAAATCAAATTTTCAAGTAACTTCAAAGTTGTTCCATGATTTTTCAAATTTTTTTTTTTTTTTGGACACTGTAACTGGAACATTCCAAATTAAGATCTACGTTTTTAAAAATAGAACATGACTAAATTGGATTAAAATTCTAAGATTAGAAAATGCTAAAAATAGAAAATAGATATTTTTGAAAGTTTCTAAAAATAGAAATCTCCAAAAATAAAATTTTTCTAAATTTAGCAGTGATTCCAAATTTAGATAATCTCCTGATTATTTTTAGAACTTCTAAATAAGGTAACCTTCTAAAATTAGAATTTCTAAGAAAAATAGAAACTTCTAATTTTAAAGAGTTGCCAAAAATAGATATTTCTAAAATTAACATTATTTCTAAAAATAAATAATTCAATGGCTATTTTTTTAAGTTCCCCGGCAACGGCGCCAAAAACTTGTTGTGCAAATTTTAAATTTATAACTCGCAAGCGCACGAACCATTTAAATAGTATAGCGATTAAGTGCGAGGCCGAACCCATCGGAACTTAGGAAAATATATCCATGAAAATACACCATTGAGTTATATATTTTAAGAACTTTGAGAAATATGGAGATAAATCATGAACGTGGAATTGTTAATCTAATATATGAATTTTAATCTTAATTTAGAAACATTCTAGATTTAAACATAGAATCTAACAATTTAACTAATTTTAATTAAGATGGTGGAATTAATATAAAAATATAAACAATCTCAATCTAATTTAAAATACAGAATTAAGATGCAATTAAATTATTTCCAACCTAGTTCATCAATTTCACGAGTTTTTGGATTTATAAAAAAAAAAAATTAAAACACCTAAACTACCTATGTACATATTTACAATGGAACTGGGTCAAAGAATTATGAAGGCTTTATGTTCCATATTTTAAAAATAATATCAAGGCCTAGAATATGGAGCTCACTTAAATTATTAATCATGCACTCAAATTCTTCTCTATTAAAATTCTTATTAAAATAATTATAAAATCCATTATGTTAAGAAAATTCAATTCAAGCCTTAGTCTAGATAAAATTTCAACTTATAATTCCAAATCCAAATATTTCATCCACTCTTTAAAAGAGCCTTGAATCAGAAAAATAAGTTTTATCTATCCTAAATATTTCATCCACTCTCCTCGAATCTCTTTAAATAATTTCAATAATAAAATTATAAAAAGAATAAAAACAAAATCAAACTCTCATCATACATAAATTAAATAATTGGAAGACCATGATTCTAAATAAATCCACCTCTCCTTTATTAATAAAATTTGAATTAAGAATTATAATACAATGAAATTTTGGAATAAAGACATAAAAAAAATACAATGGAAATCAAAATCCACAAACCTTAGAACCCAATGTGGATTGAAAATCCTACAGTCTTTCTCCTCCTCTTCTTTCTCTCCTCTCCTTTTCTTCAATGCCCAAGTTCAGTTTTCTCAATGGGAGATGGCTAGTATTTATAGATGAAAGGAGGTGGAATGAATGGTTTGGATTCAAAGATTTAAATAAAGCAAGGGACACATGGAGGGCGGATTTAATTTGTGCTAAATATGGAATGACTTAAAAGAGGCAAGGAGCTAAATTTGTATAAGGAAAGTTGGTGTAGAATCCCATTTTTTTACACATGCACCATCTTGCAACTCAGTTTTGACCCTTTTAACTTCCGAATAAGAAAAAGTCGTAAACTACAAAGTTGTAGCCCTTGAAGTATTCTTTCCAAAGAAAAAAGAATCAAACTAATCGGATATCGGAGTAGAAATTTATGACCAAAATACCAAACATGTGTCAAACCTTCCTTATTTTTCTTCCTTTCTTATTTTCTCTCTTTCCTTAATCCACTTGCCAAATTCGAAAATCCTTTTATATTGACTTCTAAATTTCGAATTTCCTCTTGAGATGATGGAAATATTATTCACACATGTGGATTTCTTCATGGGCTTTTCTTAATGGGCTCAATGATTGGGCTTGAGGTCCATAATAACTCATAATGGGCCCAGGCTTTATATTTAAGCATTTTTTCTATCATCCTCACTATTAAACCTGGAAAACACAAAATTATATTAATTAGATAAAATTAAATAAAATGAGATACTAACAATAATAAATTTAGGAGTAAAATATGTATTTATTTTGCACTCATCAGTGGTCGTTTAAACTTGATCTTCTTAGGAATCATTCTCGCAGATTCTATGATGCAATTAGGTGAACCCTCTAAGCACAAATCTATGTTTTGAGAGTTAAATATATTTTTACCAATGTCCATAGTAGTTTATCTTCATCAAGTGAAGTGATTTTTTTTACGGCATTTATAACTTCAAATTTATCTAAAAATGAAAATTCATCATATTAGATCAAGTAACTATATAAATTGAATTAATATCAAATTGAGTATAGGTGAAACACAAAGAAAGTAGATGAGCGATGGAACAATAGATAAATTAAGTCCCCTATAAACTCTAAAAGTTAATATTTTCATAAAACATCATTATAACTTATCTTAAAAGGTTAGAATTATAATAATATCTCCTATTACTTTATTTATATGAAATAACAAAAATCCCATTAAAATTAGAAAAGAAACAAAAAAGGTAGTTCAAATTGTGAAAATTTTATGTCGATTGTTATTATCAACTTGGCAGCACTCAACCCTGTATTTTACATTTTTAATAACAACAAAAAAATAACCTCTCAAAAAAATAATAACAAAAAATAAAATTACAAAGGGCAGCACCTTGTAGGAGGAGAAAACGGTTGGTTGGAGGAGCTTAAGGTCAAAAGTGGGAATAACCACGTGAGTCAGCGCTTGGCTCAATCTTGTTTCTCCCAGGATTTTTTTAACCAAGTCAGTAGATATGTCCCATCATACCTTGGTTTATGGAATAACCAAAATGGATTGCTGTGTTATACCATCAAATGAAAAAAAAAAAAACTTAATGACAATAATAACAGTAACAATAATAATAATAACAACTAAATTTTAATAAAAGCACAAAATTACATCTTTATTTATATTTTTCTTTTGTTTTTTATTTTTTTAAATTTCCGTGTGGAAAACCATGGAATATCCAGCGTAAAACCACACGGATGAGTCCACTACTCTATGGCACACCATGGTTAGGCCGTGAAAACTCAAACTTGTAACATCCCGTTTCTTAAGGCGAGAGGCAACGAATTAAGCTCTACCCATTTGGGTGCTACATGCCTACACCCATGTACATCTTCATATTTAAAAATTGATGTAATCCTAAAATGTACAATAGAGCTGTAACTTGGGTCGGGTCGGGTCGAGTTGAGAAGATAAAAACACGCATGAAATTCGGATCAGATTGGATTGAGGATTTTACAAGTGAACCTGATTTGACCCGGCTAAAATAGATTTAGAATGCGAGTCAGGTCAAAATTCGGGTTGATTTGGTTAAAATTCAGGTCAAGTTGGGTTGTGAAATTCAGGTTGAGAATTCAGGTCATGTCTTGTTCCATATATATCAATTCGGGTCGAGTTTGATTTTAAGAAATCCGACCCACCCGAAGTTGCAACCCTAATGTACATCTATGGCCATGATGACGGTGCATCACAAACAGAGATAAATAAAGGCAGCACATGTCGACACTCGGAAATCCTGCCCCAATACACCCTATTTCAAAAACTTAGGTGAAGTGACCGTTTTTCCCTTCCACTTCCACTTCCGCCGAAACCGCTAAAGGAAATTTTCCTCCTCACAGACGAATGATCGACCAAATAAGGAAAAAAAATGGTGGGCCCCACCGTTGATCGAAACTCATGGTCTTCCTTAGCCGTAGATAGGTGGGCCAGGGGCGATCATTCTAGTGTCGATCCTAGGGTCAGAAGTGCAGGATCCACTTGGATCTAACAAAAAAACCCAAATCATGAATTTTCAGACGCCCAAAACAGCAGCCGAAGAAACTGGCCAAAGGAGGGTCCCACCATACTCTGATCAGAGATCTGATCGTACAAATGGATAGTCCATCAAAAAATGGAATGGGCATGGTGGGACCCATGGGCAGAAACCTTCTCCATCACCTGATCTAACGCCGAGAATAAGATCTGGTCCCACCATACCCATTCCGCTTTTTGATGGTTTATCCATCTGTACCATTAGATCTCTGATCGGAGTATGGTGGGACCCTCCTCTGGTCAGTTTCTTCAGTTGCTGTTTTGGGTGTCCGAAAATCCATGATTTGGGTTTTTTTGTTAGATCCAAGTGGATCCTACACTTTTGACCCTAGGATCGACACCACTATGATCGCCCCTGGCCCACCTATCTACGGCTAAGGATGACCTTCGGTTTCAGTCAACGGTGGGGCCCACTATTTTTTTTTCCTTTCCTATCCTTCGAACGAATGAGAAACCTTCTGTTGATTTGGTCGGTGCAGTGGAAGTAGAAGTGGAAGTGGAAGGGCAAAACGGTCATTTCACCTAAAATTTTGAAATCGGGTGTATTAGAGCAGGATTTCTGGGTGTCTACATGTGCTGCCTAAATAAAAATCAACCCATTGGATTCTGTCTTTATCTTTGATATATACTGTCGGTAGTACCAAATATATTTGATAAAGATATATACTGTCGGTATAGTATATCGGTGATACATTTCTCTTTTTTAATTTTTTTGAATTTTTTTGTAAAAAATAACAGTTATTTTAAAGGAGTACTGGACTCTTTAGATTTGAGATTTGAGATTTGAATAATTTTGGTACGAATAAAATATATCTTAAATTTTTAAAAGTTATTTTAAAATTTTAAAAATATCTAAATTTTTTAGAAAATAGGAAACCAACATGAAGAAATACTTAATATTAAACTTATGTTCTCTACTATTTTAATGTAATAAAAAATTGAAATTTAGTAAAAATGTTTAGAATATTAGAGAAATTACACAAACCCTAAAAATTATATCAATTACATTAAGGGTTGTTCATTTAATTCTAAAAATATTTTTATATCATTTCACTAATTTTTCCACAAAAAACTTGAAAACTAAAAGTAACTTAGAAAACTCAATTTTCATTAAATTCTCAAAAAAAGCTTAAAAAATCACACAAACACCCTACAAACTATATCAATCTTGTTAAGACATCTCCATTGAATTCAATGTGCACTGAATATTGGTGCACTAATCACTTTCCCAAAAAAATGAAAAGAATTTAAGAAAGAATATTACAAGAATTGAGGAAAGATTTTTGCACAGTGCTGTTTATAGAATGGTACGATGTCATCTGCAGCAAAGAGAGGGCGACCAGAGTCATCTGGTGCACTCAGCATAGCTGCGATAAGGCCTCCGGTGCTTGTCCCTGAGATTATATCAAAGTAGTCTGCAAGTCTTACATCGTCACCGTCCAACTTCTGTAATTAATCATTTCAGGTTCCAACCATATGTTATAAAATGGAATATGAAAAAGGAAAATCAAATCTCTATAGAATATTGATTACCAAAAAAGAAACTAGTCCAGCACAAATATTTTAAGAGCTGTAAAGAAGATAAAGAAGCACTTTTGAAAGATGATAGAGTGATTGACATTATAGTTTATAATAGAGTTAAAATTGAGAAGTAGAACTCAAATATTAAACTTAGAAGTAGATAAATTTTAAAATTATAATGATGATAACGACTATGGTGACATCAATCTGAATTTAAAAGATATTCTCTCCTTGTCAAAACCCATATATGGAATACGGCAAACCAAACCTGGAGTTGAGACTCGAGAAACTCAAGGATTTTTCCTGGGATTATTCCCTTAACACCACCTCCATCAATGCTGAGGATGGTAGTCAAATCTCCATTGGGTGGTGCCATGAATAATTTCAGAGCAAATGAAATGGGGGAATGAGGAGAGTCTGGACTGAGTATGGACTAGTCCCAACAAGAAGAAATCAAACAAGTAGTAATTGTTGGTGTCTTCTTTCTTGCAAGGAGATACAGAGAAAGGCCCTTATTTATAAGCATCGCTGCGGTCCCAGCTATGTAAAATGGTCCAGCGGCACAAGGAGCTGACCATGAAAAAGTCCCACTTCATGCTGTAAAGCTACTTTTTTCTTCCTTCCCCAAAACTAGTCCCAGGAATCTATCAAATCTAGATCCATGCTTTTCAAAAAGAAAAGGCCATCCTTGTGAGAAAACACGGGATTTTTTGGTCAGCATACACGGATTTTAAATCCAGGTTGAAGTTGACGTCGGTTAGGTGACTCCATTTTGGCCGCGGCTTTTTTATTTTTACAGTGCCGGTCCCTGGCATGAGAGACCTACCATTATTTTGTTTTAAGTCTTCTACACCTTCTCATTTCTCATTAAAAATAATATAGTTAATGGATAAGATAAATATTATCTTCATTTGCTCTTTTAGCAATATAATTTCAGATATTAAAATTTTAATATAAAATATTAATTTTTTTTGTTCATCTCGTAAAACTATAGCCATTGGAAGTGAGAGTTCTCAGTTTTGTCCTTCTATTAAGGTTGTCCTCATATTGAAGTAGTGTGAAACGTTGTGGGCTTAATCAAGTTTATCATTGAAAAAAGTTCGTGGATTAAGCAATATATATAATCTCCAAAAGGCAATCATAGAATTTAATGACAGCATTCAAATTGATAGTAAAAACTAAAAACAGAAAGAAAAAAAAGTTACCAGTGAATCACTCATATCATCACTTAAAATTAGATTTCTAATCATTTGATGTAGCACAGAGTCTGATCTGAGCCGGCCAAATATCGAAAGTCCAACAAAACTACCTTATTTCATTATTTTTGTAACTCTCCTTTTTATTAAATTCCTTAATATTCAGCACAGAGTCTGTCCCAACTTGGCCAAATATCGAAAGCCGAACGACGTGAAATCTAAGGTTTAAATATCGGCCGATACATATCGTATCGGCCGATATATATCGGTTTTTTTAAACCGAGTAATATCGGCCGATACGATAAGTATCGGCCGTACATACCGAATATCGGCCGATATGGCCGATATTCGGTCTGAAATATCGGTCACAATATCGGCCGATATTCATAAATATCGGTATTTTAAAAAAAAAAAAAATTTAAAACACCGATACGATTTTTCGCGGTTTTTACACGGTTTTTCGCGGTTTTTCACGGTTTACGGTTCTCAGGGGTATTCACGGTTTTTTACGGTTTTTCGCGGTTTTCCGCAGTTCAGGGTTTACGGTTCTCAGGGGTGTTCACGGTTTTTTGCGGTTTTGTCACGGTTCATCACTGTTCATCACGGTTTTTTGCGGTTTTTTCACGGTTCCGATATAGGAGGAGAGAGAAAATGCCGATATCGGTATGAGAGATAAAATTATCGGCCGATATATCGTCCGTATCGCATATCGGCCGATATATCGGTCTAGCCGATTTTTTGACCCCTGCGTGAAATAACGCCCCTCACTAACGCCCAGCTGTCACACACCCCTTTATTTATTCCCAAGCGCCTACAACGTCTCTCCTGTTCATCAAATCCCTCCATCCGTTTGTCACCCTTTCCCTTTCCCATTCATTTAATCACCCACTAACCCCCATCATTCACTCATTAAATCTATTTAAATAGTCGTTCACCCAATCCCAGCCACTATTTTCATACCATATTAACTGTTCCACACCAATTAACCCCTTTAATCTGAGTTTCATCCGTTAAATACCCTCGATAAATCTCCTATTTAACCCTTTAATATCCCATTTAATACCACTTTTTATTTAATTCAACCTATTCACCCGTCCTTTGATTATCCAAATCCTTTAAACCCGATCCTCTGCTGCCTCATCATTTCTATTGGAACTAATTTTGTAGTTGTCCCATTGACAACTCCCAATCGAGTTAGAACTAAGACTATTGTAGTGAAGCCCAAGCCTGAACTAAGAGCATGAAGTGAGAAAATTTGAATGTACAACTTTTGTTTAAATGATATGGCGACATACATTATTGCAAGTAGTATGTATAAGATAAAATTATTTGATATATTGTAATTCATTTTCTGTTTCATGCTTGACAAACCAAGTTCTTAAAGACTTTGAAGTCTTAAATTCTTTCTTGCCACACAGCTAAATCCAATTTGAACCTTTTACATATGCCACTCTATTCGTAAAATGAATGTTAATCTTTAGGTTAGGGTTTGGTTAAAAAAAATATTATAAATGGGTATTTAACTCAAAAGATTAAGCTAATACGTAGAGTGACTCAAATCTCTTATAATTTCCTAAATTTTCTCCTTCTCAATCAATGTGGAACTCAATTCGCTGCGTCAATACAGAAGAAGACGTTAAAAGGTCAAAATTTTGATTGAACTAGTTTAAGTCAATTTTATTGGGTTTCTGATGGATTGAGATAATGCAAATTTTAAAAGGCATCTTTGTAAATCTTGAGCCAAAATGCAGCCAGGTTTATCACCTTCTTTTCTTCATTTAATGAATAGAGTTTTAGTTTCAACTACTACTCTTCAACATAAACTTGGACCACTGTGGGCCCAAGATCTTCCCACAATCAAGGTAATGCTAATGAATTAAAAAAGGCTGTTTTTAAAAAAAAAAATTAAAAATATAAATATCAGCCGAGATATCGACCGGGCCCACGCCGATTATTTGTATTTTTTTAAATAATAAAAAATAAAGATCGACCGAGATCTCAGACGTATCGGCCGAATTTTTTTATCTCTGGCCGATACGCATAGTATCGGCCGAGATTTCGACCCCTCGCCTGAACTAAGAGCATGAAGTGAGAAAATTTTAATGTACAATTTTTGTTTAAATGTTATGACGACATACATTACTGCAAGTAGTATGTATAAGATAAAATTATTTGATATATAGTAATTCATTTCCCATTTCGTGCTTGACAAACCAAGTTCATAAAGACTTTGAAGTCTTAAATTCTTAAATCCAATTTGAACCTTTTACATATGCCACTCTATTCGTAAAATGAATGTTAATCTTTAGGTGAGGGTTTGGCTACAACAAAATATTATAAATGGATATTTAACTCAAAAGACTAATCTGATACGTGAAGTGACTCAAATTTCTTATAAATTCTTAAATTTTCCTCTTCACAATCAATTTGGAACTCAATTCACTTCTTCAATACAAAAGAAGACGTTAAAACATCACAAATTTGATTGACCTAGTTTAAGTCAATTTTATTGGGTTTCCGATGGATTGAGTTAATGCAAATTCTAAAAGACATCTGTGAAAAATCTTGAGCCAAAATGCAGCCACGTTTATCACCTTCTTTTCTTCATTTAATGAATTGAGTTTTAGTTTCAATTGTTATTCTTCTATTGTTTCCTATTCAGACACTTAACATAAACTTGGACTACTTAGGTCCCAAAATTCTCGCACAATCAGGGTAATGCTAATGAATATCTTAATTAAAATGTAAGAAATTTGGGAGTTAAATTCATACGATTACTCTTTTTTTTTAAAAAAAAGTTGGTATAGTAGGACCATGGACCATATAAATATATATAGTAGGACCATATGACTTTTGGTACACACGTACCGTTGGTATCTTTGACATCACGTTTATCACCTTCTTTTCTTAATATGATGAATGGAATCTGAGTTTCCACTGTTTTTCTTCTTCTTTTGTTTCCTTTTCAGACACTAGAACATAATGATGCAGAGGGGGTAGGATCAAATTTTGGGACTGGACCGGTGATTCGGTCAAAGTAGGGCTGAAATCAAAAGGTGTGACAGAAAAAAGGGGCCCATGGCTGAATTGGGTTTAGGGAAACTGAAGGGTGTCTCGATGATGGCTGTTTCAGGAAGACAATTGAAGGGCGACGGGTGGTGTTTTTCATCTCATTGTTATGAAAAAACTTCAAATGATAATTAGTTAATTTTCAACATTTTTGTAAAATTTATCTTCCTATTCAGTAAAAGGCTATTAATGAACATTGCACTTCAGAACCTTAAACAAGAGCGTCCAGTAATTCATTGAACCATAGTTTCAGGCATTGGTTGGAATTAGTGAAGTTACCAGAGAGGATTTCATTCAGAATCCAGAGAGTAGATTTTTGGTTATCTCATTAGGAACCGGTTCATCCAAGACAGAGAAGAAATACAGTGCAAAAGCTGCAAGCAAGTGGGGTGTTCTTGGTTGGTTGGTAAACAATGGTGAGACTCCATTAGTGGATGCATCCAGTCAAGGAAGTGCAGACATGGTTCGCAAAATAACTATCTTCGTATTCAAACCATTCAGCTTACCCACTAATTATAAGAGTTGAAGGTCTTGATTTTACCGTCATTATCATCATCTAAGTTTGATATTTATTCTATTGATCTAAGGTTGGCCTTTATATTTGAATTTGACAAAATGTTGCCATGGACTGACTGCTTATCTGACGTCTATTGCACTTACAATGAGCCTTTACCAGTTGATGGTTTTCATTTGAATTTGATATATATATATATATATATATATAGTAGGACCATGGACCATATAAATATATATAGTAGGATAGGACATCACGTTTATCAGCTTCTTTTCTTCATTTAATGAATCGAGTTTCAGTTTCCACTGTTTTTCTTCTTCTTTTGTTTCCTTTCAGACACTAGGACATAATGATGCAGCGGGGTAGGATCGAATTTTGGGAATGTACCGGTGATTCGGTCAAAGTTGGGCTGATATGAAAAGGTGTGAAAGATAAAAGGGGCCCATGGCTGAATTGGGTTTAGGGAAACTGAAGGGTCTCTCGATGATGACTGTTTCAGGAAGACAATTGAAGGGCGACGGGTGGTGTTTTTCATCTCATTGTTATGAAAAAACTTCAAATGATAATTAGTTAATTTTCAACATTTTTGTAAAATTTATCTTCCTATTCAGTAAAAGGCTATTAATGAACATTGCACTTCAGAACCTTAAACAAGAGCGTCCAGTAATTCATTGAACCATAGTTTCAGGCATTGGTTGGAATTAGTGAAGTTACCAGAGAGGATTTCATTCAGAATCCAGAGAGTAGATTTTTGGTTATCTCATTAGGAACCGGTTCATCCAAGACAGAGAAGAAATACAGTGCAAAAGCTGCAAGCAAGTGGGGTGTTCTTGGTTGGTTGGTAAACAATGGTGAGACTCCATTAGTGGATGCATCCAGTCAAGGAAGTGCAGACATGGTTCGCAAAATAACTATCTTCGTATTCAAACCATTCAGCTTACCCACTAATTATAAGAGTTGAAGGTCTTGATTTTACCGTCATTATCATCATCTAAGTTTGATATTTATTCTATTGATCTAAGGTTGGCCTTTATATTTGAATTTGACAAAATGTTGCCATGGACTGACTGCTTATCTGACGTCTATTGCACTTACAATGAGCCTTTACCAGTTGATGGTTTTCATTTGAATTTGATATATATATATATATATATATATAGTAGGACCATGGACCATATAAATATATATAGTAGGATAGGACATCACGTTTATCAGCTTCTTTTCTTCATTTAATGAATCGAGTTTCAGTTTCCACTGTTTTTCTTCTTCTTTTGTTTCCTTTCAGACACTAGAACATAATGATGCAGCGGGGTAGGATCGAATTTTGGGAATGTACCGGTGATTCGGTCAAAGTTGGGCTGATATGAAAAGGTGTGAAAGATAAAAGGGGCCCATGGCTGAATTGGGTTTAGGGAAACTGAAGGGTCTCTCGATGATGACTGTTTCAGGAAGACAATTGAAGGGCGACGGGTGGTGTTTTTCATCTCATTGTTATGAAAAAACTTCAAATGATAATTAGTTAATTTTCAACATTTTTGTAAAATTTATCTTCCTATTCAGTAAAAGGCTATTAATGAACATTGCACTTCAGAACCTTAAACAAGAGCGTCCAGTAATTCATTGAACCATAGTTTCAGGCATTGGTTGGAATTAGTGAAGTTACCAGAGAGGATTTCATTCAGAATCCAGAGAGTAGATTTTTGGTTATCTCATTAGGAACCGGTTCATCCAAGACAGAGAAGAAATACAGTGCAAAAGCTGCAAGCAAGTGGGGTGTTCTTGGTTGGTTGGTAAACAATGGTGAGACTCCATTAGTGGATGCATCCAGTCAAGGAAGTGCAGACATGGTTCGCAAAATAACTATCTTCGTATTCAAACCATTCAGCTTACCCACTAATTATAAGAGTTGAAGGTCTTGATTTTACCGTCATTATCATCATCTAAGTTTGATATTTATTCTATTGATCTAAGGTTGGCCTTTATATTTGAATTTGACAAAATGTTGCCATGGACTGACTGCTTATCTGACGTCTATTGCACTTACAATGAGCCTTTACCAGTTGATGGTTTTCATTTGAATTTGATATATATATATATATATGCGCGTTTACCAATCCTTTAATTTACCCACCAATTTCTTCTCTTGAGTGGAATGCTAGGCTGATGCACAAACTGGATCTGTTGCCTCAGTTGATGTAACGACTAAAGAAAATTTGGATAATCTTGTAAAAATTGGTGAAGGGTTGTTGAGGAAGCCACTCTCAAGGGTGAATCTCTTATATGGGATTGTAGAAAATGAACGCACCAATGAGGAAGCTCTCATAAGGTGGAAAGCCTCTAACCTCCAAAGCAAGCTGCTCTTGTTAGGGAATAGACCCAATACCCCATATACAGAAAATATAGACTCAATCACACATAAACACAGATAACACAGGATATACGTGGTTCGGCCCAACCTTGGCCTACGTCCACGGGAGAGTGTAGATTTCATTATAGATAAAAAGAATACAGATACAGTATTTGGATCCCAAGATCTCTTTTGGTATCTTCCCTCTCTCTCTATCTCCCTCACTACACCTTTGCTGCAAGAGGCCCCTTCTGGCCTCGGAAGGCACTCGACCAAACGGCAGGGTTTCCATGAAACCCACATCCTTAATATATAGCAGTATTGCAGTGTCCTATGTTTAGCAGTTTCCTAATGTAATTAGGAATCCTATGAAATTAGGAGTTCCATGTAATTAGGAGTCCCATGTAACTAGACTCCTAATTTCAGTAGAATTGAGCCACAAGTTCTAACAATCTCCACCTTGGCGAAAATCCACTGATCCTCCTCCAGAGACAACTGTGACATCGTCCTCCACTGCAACTATGCACCTCTGTGCACACTAACCGCTCCCGGCCATGCTCCACCTGCAGCTGTAATCCTCTACATCTCTGTATGAGATGCGTTTCCCATACCTTAAGATGATCCACCAGTCTTGAGTAAGACTGTATAGCCCAACCGGGCTCCACCTCGATCTTGGCCGTCCAAGACCCTGTGTTGCATTTGCAACTCCGCTTCCTACGTTCTACGAGCACATCCCGATGTGCTTCACGAACGAGAGGCTGCGTTTCCTTCATAGTGTGTTCCTGCACACACTAATGTGTTAGCTGCAATCACCTCGGCCTCTCTACGCATATGGCGAATGTGTCATCTCCACGCGTACCGTCAAAAAGGTCCAAGGTCCTTCACCGTGCAGCAACTCTCTCACGGCTACATCTTGCCATGTTTCCTTGACATGATCCCACGCACCGCCGTCGACCACTCCCTGACTCTTCCTCCTTTTCAAAATCCACACCGGTCACCGCATAGATCTCTTCACTACGATCACATAGGTGAAGACGGATCTCAATTCTGAGTCCCGACGACTCCAGAAATTGCAAAACAATTCTGACCGTTGATTTTTCCCTGCTGAAGGATTACCTGAATCTGCGGTCCTGCGGGATCATCCGAAACTGTAAACCTGCGGATCACCCACCATGCAGTACAATAGTCCAGCAGAACTGCCCCTGTAGTCCATCGGGTGCACCGAAAAACGGTGGTTCTTCACAACCGAGTGGACTCTCTTAGCCCCTCGGGTGCACCAAAAACGATGGTTCTTCACAACCGAGTGGACTCGCGGGTGCACCAGAAATGGTGGTCTCGCGGATGCATCTGAAGTGGTGGTCCTCCAGACTTCTTCTTTCTCCACTCGGTTACCCCAACCGAGTGGACCCGATGCATGCTACCTCAGTCTCCTTCCAATCGCCAGCCTGTTCTGGCGCTCGCCGCCTCCGGCGTCATTGCAGTCCGGCCACCGTTCACTGCAGCCCCTTTTGTGTGTCCTGTCCCTTCTTCTCAGATCTGGGTGGTTCTCTGTCCAGATCTGCCTGGGTTTTCCTGCTGCCACCGCATGCCAGCCTCCTCGCCGCCTCCGGCGATGGGGCTGCGCCTCAGCAGATCTGATCTGCTCGGTCTACTGCTCCCTGCTAGCTGCCTTTGCCGTCTCCTCTCAGTATCCCGAGCCTCTCTTCCTTTCTCCGGCGCTGTTCAGATCTGGGCGTCTGGCCGATCTAATTTTGATCCGGCGATGCATCCTTTCGCCGCTGCACTCTGCATTTCTTTCATCTGCTCTGCAACGCAGCTTCTCTCTGCGATCCCTCTTACTCGATTTTAGATCTGGGTTTGCGATTGGGTTTCTGTCACAGCTGCCTGTACCACCGACGCTCTTCCCCGATCTGCTACAACCCCTCTGCTGCCGCACTGGCGATGGGATTGCGCCTCTGCTGCCGCAACGACAATGGGGCTGCCGTTTCCTCAGATTCCGCCTCACACTAGAAACTCAACCCTTTTTCCTTCCTCGCGAACTGATCTCCGGCAAACCCCTTCTTTCTTAGATCTGGCCGCCTTTCCTGCAGTCTCCACCGTCTCCAGATTCTCACCGATCTGCAACTGCTTTTTTTTTTTTTCCGATCCGACGAACCTGTCTCTGGTTTTCTTCGAATCGACATGGAACGGATTTTCCTGCGCACTACCAATGGGGCTTTGTGTTTCCAGCCGCACCTCTGCTGACTGCCACTCACAGATCTGAAAAACCCAGATCTGCAGCGGTATTGCACTGTTGCTTACGCCCCTCTCCTTTTGCAGACGATTCCGACGTGTGATTTATTTGGCCTGAATTGAACCTTCGCTCATGATACCACTGTTAGGGAATAGACCCAATACCCCACATACGGAAAATATAGACTCAATCACACATAAACACAGATAACACAGGATATACGTGGTTCGGCCCAACCTTGGCCTACGTCCACGGGAGAGTGTAGATTTCATTATAGATAAAAAGAATACAGATACAGTATTTGGATCCCAAGATCTCTTTTGGTATCTTCCCTCTCTCTCTATCTTCCTCACTACACCTTTGCTGCAAGAGGCCCCTTCTGGCCTCGGAAGGCACTCGACCAAACGGCAGGGTTTCCATGAAACCCACATCCTTAATATATAGCAGTATTGCAGTGTCCTATGTTTAACAGTTTCCTAATGTAATTAGGAATCCTATGAAATTAGGAGTTTCATGTAATTAGGAGTCCCATGTAACTAGACTCCTAATTTCAGTAGAATTGAGCCACAAGTTCCAACAGCTCTCTCTCTCTCTCTTCCCTCAGAAAACCTCAAAAAAAAATTCCATTTGCTCCATTAATAATTTAAATTTTAAGCCATGGGACTAATCATGATCTTTCTCTAATCATTTAAACTTTTGTTTAAATGATATGACGACATACATTACTACAAGTAGTACGTATAAGATAAAATTATTTGATATATTGTAATTCATTTCCTGTTTCATACTTGACAAACCAAATTCATAAAGACTTTGAAGTCTTAAATTCTTCCTTGCGACACAGCTAAATCCAATTTGAACCTTTTACATATGTCACTCTATTCCTAAAATGAATCTTAATCTCTAAGTGACGGTTTGGTTACACTAAAATATTATAATTGGGTATTAAAGTCAAAAGGTTAAGTGATACGTGAAGTGATTCAAGTTCCTTATAAATCTTTAAATTCCCTCTTCATAATCAACGTGGGACTCAGTTCGCTGTCTCAATACAGAAGAAGATGTTAAAAAAGTCAAAAAGTTGATTGACCTAGTTCAAGTCAATTTTATTAGGTTTCTTACTGATTGAGTTAATGCAAATTTTAAAAGGCATCTTTGAAAATCTTGAGTCAAAATGCAGCCACGTTTATCACCTTCTTTAGTTTCAACTGCTACTCTTCTTTTGCTTCCTATTCAGACACTAAACATAAACTTGGACCACTGTGGTTCCAAAATCTTCCCACAACCAAGGTAATGCTAATGAATAAATTAATTAAAATGGAAGCAATTTAAGAGTTAAATTCATAAGATAACTACTCAGTATACAGTAGGATCATATAAATATATTTTTTTTCAAAATGTAAACGTGTTACATGCCAAGGTGCACTTTGAAGTTTAGATTCGGAGTTTAAAGTCAAATCACGGATTTCAATGAAAACCCCAATATTTTCAAATTCAAATACGGCTTGAACACGTAGAATCTACTTCAAATTTAACTTGGAATTGTAGAAAACATTTTAGTTACAATAAGTAAAGGAAACACATTAATATAAATTTAAATGCAATTGAAATAACTGAAATTCTCTCGGCAGTCATGGTTCCATCCTCTTGCCATTGGCGCCTCACGACTAATGTTGCCGACCTTATCAAGTGTTTGAATGTTGCTCACATGTACACTGTTAAAGATAAAGACTTTTGTTTTTTTAATCTTAGGGATTGGACTAACAACTTAAACATTCTCATTTTATCTACCTTTTTTTCGGGAGTGTTCTCTAATCTATAGGGTTTACTTTGTCTCCTATTTGGAGTTTTTTTGGCTTGGCCCGGGTTGTGGGCTTTGTCTTGCTTGAGTGTTTTTTGTTTAATTTTGGAGTTTTTCTCCTCTTTGAATGAAATCTTACCCATTCGTTAAAAAAAAAAAAAAAAACTAATTAATCTAATTAAAATAACTGAACATTAAAAAAAAAATTAAATCAAAAGGCATCAACTCATCGTCCTTAAGAGATCAATGCTTCGCCTACTATATATTTTAATAAAAGAAGAAGAAATAAAAATACCACTAATTTAGTGACTGGGGTCCACATCTTTCCAGCGTCATGTACGACCCTTCTCTCTCTCCTGGCTTCTTTCTTCTTATTACCTTTCCTTTTTATTTTCTTTCACTTCTCCTTTCTTTCTTATTTCTTCCTATTCATACGTCTTCTTCCATTGTTTTCACTGTGTGAAATCAGCTCCCATGCCATCTGTATGCTTGATTTTTCGAACAGATGATTTCCTCCTTATCTTTCTTCAAGTGTTTTCCCAGCTGATTTCTCTCCATTGAATCAGCCAAAATTTCTTTCCTCTTCTAGCTGGTTCATTAAGCATGTTTGCAGCGGGGTCTCAAGCTACCCCACGGCATCCAGCAACTCACGCCCAAGGTTCTCAGGCCAACGATTTGCTACTTTTATTCTCCACTTATTTATTTTAAAATCGAAGGTGAGAACCACATAGTGATGGGTTGGCGATGACATTAGTGTTAAGGTTGGCTTGAATTCTCAGTGTTGGTCCAATGTTTTTCTTTTCTTCTGCTTCCTTTTCACACACTCTTAACATAAACTTTGGACCCACTGTGGTCCGTTGTATCTAGGGAAGATGTCTCTTCCATGCCTCAAATTCATCTTGGTAGACTCGACTTAAGACTCCAGCAAGGCAACTCAACTCCAATGGGTAAGATATTTTGTTGGTTCGGGCATGACTTGAGCAAGTCTGGCCTAACATCAGTATAAAAAATTTCACAGATTCCACATGAATGACTGATGCAGTTATTTTTTGGTTTTTTGTGTTTTTGAAGGATAAATTTTAGACCTTGAGTTTGAATTCCAAATCAATGATCTCAATGGTTGAAACCTTAAAAGGGCTTTCTCTCGACACTCTTAAAAAAAGAAACATGGCACTAATTTCACTAGGATAATCTGGTGGAGTCAAATTCACCTATGAAATTAAGTGTTCGATCGAATTCAAAACAAAAGTGGACTTGTTATTCCGAATGCTTTGAGTAAATAGAATTATGCATGGAAATTAAATCCGACACAAGATCTATTTGACAAACATTAAGCGTAAATTTAAATCATTGTCATTGTTAAACTGAAATCTACGGCGTGGCCCTCTCTTTCTTCAGTCAATTTGAGCGTAAATTTGGAGTGTCATTTCATCGATCCAATCCAATTGACTCCGTTGTGCCTAGGTTCCATGTATATTTGCCCAATAACCTGTATGAGGTGCAAACTGGTTTGAGACAAATTCAAGGTTATTTTGAGATGTAAATCCTTGAAGATGTAGCACTGAAGCTGTTGACATGTGGCTCGAATCCAACTTTGGATTTGGATAGGATTTTCAAACGGTAACTGCTATATTGGAAATCCAAGGAAGTTGCAAAAGAAAGGTCTCTTCATAGAGGAAACTGCTAAGCTGGAGAACCAACTGTATAGCAAGTCTCAGCAATTACTAAAAGTGGGACCCCTACTCACATGGGAAATTGCCTCTATTGGAGTTCGGCTGAAACTTAGGAGGTTATGTGGAAACTGCTCTTTCAGCAGGAAAGAGGACCGACTTCATACAGTCGGGTAGCTGTATCTATTAAAGAGAGAGAAGTGAACACAGCAGTGGCATCCATCGTTGAGCAGCAATCAAAGAGGGATTGCAGGGACTGCTCAGAGACGGTATCAAGGGGATCTGCTGTCTTCCATAGGCAGCAACAATACACACCACAGAGGATTACTAATTGGGAGTGCTCTGTTTTCATAGGCTGAAGAAAGACACACGGTGGTGTGTAAGGTGTTGGGTTTGATCTATTCTGGAAACACATACAGTTGTATGTGTTGGTGGCTGGTTCACTGTTCACCAAAGAGGGGTTGCTTTAAGAGAGAAACTTCAGCAAGAGAAACCAGAGAGACTTCTCTGTTCGGGGCTGCTACACATTAGGCTGCAGCAAGGAGTCTCTGTCGTGGCCAAAAGGGCGAGTTCTCTGCTATCTGTGTTTAACACAGCGTGGGTGAAAGTGGAGATACTTTGCAGCGTGAAGGGTTTTCTTTTAGTCGGGTTTGGATTATATTTACTCATCAATTATATCTCTTGTAATTGTATCTCTCTTAATAAAAGGATTTACACGCTCCGTGGACGTAGGCCAAGGGTGGGCCGAACCACGTAAATATTGTGTTGTGCTTGTGTGATTTTATTCCAATATTTTTGGTGTGTTTATTATTTTCCGCTAATAAACGCTAACAGAAGCAAGATTTGAAATCATGCTTTTAACATAGGTTTGCTAACTAACTAGAAATCCATTTACACTACTTTTGCATATTGCTTTTGAGTAAATGTTCTTGTTTGATATTGTTCTGATGAGGATATGATCGAAATACTTCGAAAAAACAAGTTTTGAAGGACAGTCAAAGTTTAGTTTTGATCATTTGAGCACTCGTTTAAAGTTGCTAAGATGCTAAGAATTGAGTTGAAGTGTCAAGCCTTAGTTGAGAGTTTGTATAAAAGTTATTATAAGGGAAATTAAGCTATTATAACTACATTACATGATAAGTATTCTTGTTTATCCCTAATAGCTTAAAGCATCTCATAGCTTTGGCCCAATGGCATCTGAGAACTTGGCAACAGGAGGATGCATCTTCTTGTGAAGATAGTTAAAATTAAAGGTTGAGATTAACGAAGTTGACTTGTAAACACTCTCACGTTCATAGAAGAAGGGGGATTTTTAAAGAAGGTTTGGAGCAGATATTTTAATATGGGTTTTAAAATCTATCGGCCGATATTTATCTATATCGAGTGATATTCCATATATATCACCGATATCATAATATCGGTGGTTTTAATTAAAAAAAGAATAAGAGAGAGAGAGAGAGAGATTTCACAGTGATTATATAGGCCGAATCTGAGATTTTGACCCCTGGTTTGGAGGTTATTTCCCTCCAACAAGAAACTACTTATTTTTTTACTATTGCTCAAGTCTATATTGGATTTCTAATAGTTTCTTTCTCATTGAATGATAAATGAAAACAAGTTTGGCTCAAATTACATTTGATGATTCACTTGCATTTCCTGTCTTCTCATGTTGCATTCATTGTTTAAAGCATAAGAAGAATACCACTAAATGTTCAAACCCATTTTCATTTGCAAAACCCCCACGGACCAATTATAAGTCAACTATTATTCTTCTTTGATTTTTTAAATTATATATTCAATCTTTACAAAAGGTGACGCCACTTCAAACATCTTTCTTTGTTCTTCGGTATTAATTTCAATCTTTTAAAATTTTACATCAATTTCTTCTTTTTCATAACCTACATATACTATTCTATAACTTTTAAAAAACTTTTATTCTGAGTGATTTTAAGTGGATTTAGAATCTTACTTAAAGTTTATTTAATTGATAATATTTTTTTTCTAAAAAAGTTTTATTTGAATGGATTTAGAGCATTCTTAGACTTATCAATCTAAAATAAAAGTTAAAAAAAAAAAATTCTAAAAAATGTTGAAACGGGAGACAAAGCATCATAATTATATTGAAATCTTGTGTCATGTATGAAGCATATTTTAGCATCTAATAAAATATGATATAACTCATGAAATAGGTAAAGTATAAATTTATCATGAAATGGGTCTAATGGTTAGATCATATCGATAGAAGACTTTACGTATGATATAATTTAGGAGAAACTCCTTAATTCGATAATAATAATTATACGAGATGAGCAATAAAAATTATTAATTTATAATAATCAAAATTTTAAAGTCTAAAATTATAAAACTACTGTAATGAAACACTTCAACCCAATTAATATCTTTATCATTCTCTACATAATTTATTAAAAAATATCAAATTTTAAAAAATGGCATTTAATCACTGTCATTGTTAAACTGATATGTTCTTAGTGACCACTTGATGTAGGGGCTTTTTAGAAACAATGTGAAATTTTAGACCTTATTTGTAAATAAAAGGTTGGGCTCTTCTCAAAATAAGGCAATGGGTAGGGTTTCTTTGAAAAGCATCGAAAAACGAACTACCTAAACATCGAGTAATTCGGAGTTCCAAGTTGCAATTGGCCGGAGAAAGAGAGATGTGGTCTTGCCCGTCGACACTGAACTCGTTCTTCTCTTACCCTTGTCACGCTCCTTCTCCTTTCCATTCTCAGAAGTTCCCATTCCTTGAAGAGAATCTGAATCGGAATTGGAATCGGAATCGGAATCCGAATGGCTACTCCATAGTTATCTCCTGCTGCTCTTCGACTAACACAGAAACCCTGCCTCTTGTTCCTAAGAAGAGGAAGAGGTACAGGAAACAGTACCCTGGTGAGTCCCAAGGAATCGTCCAGGAGATGCGATTCGTCGCCATGAAGCTACGAAACGACAACAAGACGAAAAAGAATTGTAGTGACGGCGAAGAAGAAGAAGAAGAAGAAGAAAAGGCGGAGACGACGAATGGTGGGGACACGTGGCAGCCAAGCATGGAAGGGCTCGTCAAGTATTTGGTGGACAGTGAGCTCGTCTTCAACACCCTCGAGCGCATTGTCGACGAATCCAATCACGTCGCATGTAAGATTCATATATACATATACCTTTTCCTTTCCCTTTGTTTCCCCACTTCTGCACACTAAATACAGATTGAAGGGCAAAACTTGATTTGGTTTATAGGTAGGGCCTACTTGTTTGAAGAATTTAAACCCACTTAGGTTTATACATAAAAGTTCACATTATCGTTAATCCAATGTTACAATAAAAAATAACAGAAACTCAACATCCAATGTTGCTTGTTTGGATGCCTGGAATTTAAATTGGGCAAGAGAATTTAACAGGGAAACTATTCCTAATGGCATTTGGATACGCCTGAAATAGGGAATTACAAATTCTGTGAATGTATATTTGTCTAGCTTCTGAAAATGCCGCCATCTCCCCAAATAAAAGTCTGGCTGACTTGAGAGATACAATGGCCTCAATTTTCAATAACCAAACAGCAAAATAGTTATTTTGGGGGAAGAAAATTCTTCTTGACAGATTCACTTTTCTGTTTCTATTGATGTTCCTTTCAAAGTGAAGCCATTCACTTTTTTCCCTCCTAGAAAAAGGGGTAAAAAAGCTATTGTATGCAACCAACATGTCCCGTCCTAGGCTGCCAAACAGACCTAAGGTTAGTCACATCTTGACTAAGTCGTTTCACTAGGGGTGTAGCAAATTCTGAAGATTTGTTACCTATGTGAAGATTTTCTTGGAGCAAAGCAATATGTTGTGGCTATATTTCAAAAGGTGTAATTTATGGTGCATCTAGGTGTTGCCTGAATCCCAATTTTGGTGAATCCCTTGGGTAAATGAATCCCAATGCATTTTATGTGATATATTTTTCTGTTTTTTCTGTTCTAAATGCTAAGACCAAATCTCTCTCTCAAGAAGAAAAAAAATGATTTCACCAGATGGCTCACCTAGACTCAGAATGGGGAAGTTTATAAATTCGCATCCTTCCTAATGTGGTTTTCAATTTATACACTGCCCTGAACCCAGAGCCCATTTCACCGAAATGTTCAAACCAGTTGTAAATTTGTAATCTGCAACACATTCAACGCTGGCACTCTCTCCCAATCCAAATCCCTTAGTCCCTTACAGCTTTAGGAGGAGTGAGAATGTGGATCTGCATGGTTTTTTTGCTTGAAGATTTCCATTTCAACACAAATGCTTTTTATGCCCACTTGCTTGGTGTTCACATTCTGGCTGCCTGTTTTGATGATCTAATTGCATGGTTATGGTGGGTGAGGTTGGACTCAGGAAACCAAAAAATAGGAGTCAAGGACTTGCACCATTTTTAAATAAATTTAAATTTAAATCCATTTTAAATGAAAATATGGATGGTATAGAGAAAATAATGTACCAGTTTTACACTAAATAATTAAGTGACAGACATATCGATATTTTAATTAGGTTTCAAGAAAAGAAAGGTGCGGTAATATTTTCAGTCATCTTGAAGAACAATGTTAAAAAGTACTAAAAGAATCCATGCAAAATCTGTGAGAAGTTTGACATGGGTGTGAGTTCTAGCATAGGTGCAAATGTCTAGCGTGGATGTATGATGCATTTTGAAAAGTGCATGCAAATTATTTTTTATTCTCAAGCAAATTGTAGAAATAAATTATTTGTTAACAACTAGTTGAGTGTGTGCATTGATAAAATAGAAAAGGGGGGAAATGCATGAGATACAACTTGTTACAACTGTGTATCTGCTAATTGAAGCACAGTGGAACTTATGTTAGTGTTTCTTACAACAGACGCTTACTTTAGGAAAACTGGCTTAGAACGGTCAGAAAGTCTTTCGAAGGATCTAGAGTGGTTCAGCCAACAAAATATTGCAATTCCACGACCAAGTACACCTGGAATATCATATGCAGAGTATTTGGATGAACTTGCTGAAAAGTGTGCACCATCATTCTTGTGCCATTTTTATAACGTTTATTTTGCGCATATAGCAGGTGGTCAATTGATTGCAAGACAGGTATGTGCAGAACTTATCTTTGGTGACCATGTTCAAGCTTGAATGTTTCTTCTTCTTTTTTCATTTTTTATTACTGTTCAAAAAAAATCATTTTTTAATTTATGGTGCAGTACTGCTAAGATCAATTATCTTAACCTTGCTGTTGCTGTTATATCATCTGAACTTGGTCTTGTATCTGTTGTATTTGGAACTAAGTTGCTTGGGTACGGGTGCATGTGTGGGAGTCTAACACAGGTGTAAGGTGTCAGACTCAAACCTGTAGTACAGTTGGGAGGTGCTTAATGCTCACTGTTCATAATCATGAGGTTGCAAGTTTTAACCCATTGCACTAGTCTCACAGATAAACAGATGTCGTTATTCCTTTATTTATGAGGTTACCATATCACGCGAATTTGTAGCCAATGGGTCAGATTACCCCTTCATGAACTTTGGATGGCTCCATAGGAATTTCTGCCTGGCCATGTGACCACTTAAAGGAGAGAGATCATGCTTTTGTCACCAACATTGAAAGGAGAGGGGAATAAAAAAGACCAAGATATGTAATCCAGGAGATTGGAAACAAAGCACTGCCCATTGCAAAGCAGATCATGTTTCGGATGGAGATGAGATAGATGGATCTCTCTACATTTTCAAGAGAGGGCTACTCAATATCACTATGTCAGTAAACTTAGTTGACTTGGAGAGAGAGACAACAGAGGAGGCAGCTAGTGGTTGTGAGGAAACTCAGAAAATGTGTATTCTGATGATCTCAACTGGTTTAAATGATAGAGAGCTGAGATTTTTTTTAAAATAGACCTTTTAAAACAGCTTAGAATCTCAAAGTTTCCGTATTATTGCACAAAAGAGCATCCAATCACCGTCAGCAGCTCCCCTTTCCTAACATAAACCTAATAACTGGTGATTTTGATGATCAGAACTTCTAGGACACCTAAAATAGGTTTTAAGTTTCCCTTACAAGTAGCATTTAAATGAGTTAAAAATCTTCCAATTTTCCATAAAAAATCTCCAAAATTCACAAAAGCCTAGCCCATTCTCTTATTTCAATGATTACAACCGAGAAAAGTGAGAAAACAGAGGAACTTCTCAGTTTTCATCAGGAAAATGTAGTGATACTCCACAGCCCTATATTTTATCTGCACTTAAACCCTGAAATTACATGCTACATAGTAGTCAAGGTACGCTCAAGGCACAAATATGTATTTGAACCTAAGGCGCAGGGAGCATGCCTAGGCAAAGCCTGATTTTGCTAGGTTTAGATTTAGAAACATAAATATGCTTAATTTCGTGTTTCTTGTTACTAATTTTAAGAAAATGCATTGTTATCATTCAAAGAACAAAATAACCATAATTACTAATGGAATGAAAACTAATAATGAGGCATTTTTTTTTGAAGATAATTCTATTTAGAAAGAAAAGCAGAGATACTCAGGCAACAACAAATCCCTGAAGGGGGACAACAAAAGAAAATTACAGCGAAGCGAAGTTTGGGCCTGAAATATAACTCAAAAGAGCAAAGTAATAATGATTCATTGGCCTTAGTGTGAGCCTTTTACTGGCGTCTAGAGTCTAGGTGTGCGTTGAATATTATGCAAAAACCTCAGACTCTTGATGCAAGAAAAGAAAAGGAGAGGGGGGGAACCCTCAAATAGTCTGCTGTCCAGATATTAGATGTAAACCTGTAAAGCCATTCTCCATTTTTTGTTTTTTTTTTAAACGGTGATAATTTTATTAACTCAGAAGCCAAAGAATACAACCAAAGCTTCAACCAGAGATGCCAGCCAACACCCAGGAAGAAAAACAGCACAGGGCTCCCCAGGCCCTCCAACAGACCCGGGAATACAACTAAAAACAGAAATTAAAATCTAAAGTACAGGTTCCTGAAGATGCACCTTAGACAACTGTTTGCCTTTTCATTTACCGACCTCAAAATGTGGATAACTTCTAAGATTCGTCTTCTTGATGATCTGTCTTGCCTCCTCAATTTTATCTAACAGCCTCCAAGGACATTGAGAGCCTTGAGCTCACTGCTTTACAGCAAAGGAGTCGCCCTCAACTATATTACCCCATCCCACCCACCTTTTCTAGTTCCTTTGAACCCCGCCGAAAAGCATACAGCTAAGGGAGGAAGGACACCAGCATAGGATAGATAAACCTTTTTTGTACCTTTCCTGATAAGCCCCCCTTACCCAGAATTTCTGAATCTCCAGTATAGAACTACCATCAAAATTCAAGTTCAGTTTCCTGCCAGAGGAGGGACCCAGCACATTCTTCTATGCTCCTTACATGATAGCCTGCTGCCCCCTTTCTGCCACAATCTCACTACATCTGAGATTTTAACCTCTTAAAAATCTGTTAGTAATCCTGAAAGCAATTTTGTGCTTTACTAATTCAAAGACAGCGGCAGCATTCCTCCCCTTTCCCCAAAAAATTCTTTCATTCCTTTCCCTCCATATTCCCCACTTGATTCCAAACAGACAGTGCCTCCACAACTTAGATTCAAAACTTTGCTTGAAAAAAGAACTGATAAGGTCTGAAATTGAGAAACATATTCCACACCTCTCATGAAATCAAAGTGAATCAGAAAGTGACTATTGTCCTCTGCAGCCTGTAGACACTAACGACACCCGTTCACCAAAGTCCATTGTCTCCTCATGAGTTAGTCTATCTTCAGGATTTTGCCCAATCACTGCTATCCAACATAAAATTCTAATCCACTAAGGGGCCTGCTCCTTCCAAATCTTAGAAGAAATGAAATAATGTGATCACCTTTCATTACGCTACTAGCAAAGGATTTCACTGAAAAGTTCCCGTAAAGATCTAGTTGCCAAATTTTGAAATCCTTTCCCTCCCCTGAGATAAAGACAAGTTCAGACATAAAGTCCATTAATTTTGGCAGCTCCCAGTCTTCCAGGTTTCTTCTAAGAATGGGCTCCCGAGCAGTTGATAGAGTGTTTTCATGCATGTCCACTTGACTGAGTGTGGCAACTTGGTTGCCTCCTTTCCAGCACCTAGGAATTCACAATGGTGCCTGCATCATTCACATATCATAGCCACATAGGCTAGACTTCATAAAGTTAGAGTTCTTGAAGAAGACTGACGGTGGATCAGCAGAAATAACAACTTAAAGTTTCAATTAATGGATGTGCAATTAGGAATACCAAAAGTAAATAAAAAAATGGTGAAAACTAGTACTTTCGACAATATAGCAGCCTATCTCCAAAGCGCGAACAGGGTACTTATTCTCCACTAAACTAATAATGAAGTCTCTGTGCTTTAACTTCCAGAACCAAAAAGGAAAAAGAAACAAGTCTATGTGTGTGTGCATGCAAGTCTGTTTTTTCTGAAGCTTACTACAAAAGTCGATTTTCCATACTTAACTGTTGAACTGTTATTTGAAAATTCCTTTGATTAACCAACTGAAAGTTGTTGTTGTTGGTAATTTGGTAAAAGATACTATTATATTCGATCATTTGAGTAACAAGATTACTTCCTTTCTTCAGTTGGCCTTTAAAATATGTAACCAGAACATATAGCATCTATATTTATAAACAAAAACCTCCCTTGTAGCTGCTAGACCATGGTAGTTATTTATTTACCAAAGTGTGATGGATAACAAAAAGATTAGTTTCATGTTTTGATGAACTGTTCGGCTTCTTGTTGTGCAAGAGCTTCGAAAAAATGTATTTGAAGTATCTAATTGTACACGTTGCAAAATTAAGCTCAAACATAGACATGTGCCTTGAACCTTAGGCTCTAGTACCCCTTGGCACCTTTACTGTGCCTTGACTACTATGATATTTAGCACAAACCATTTATATTTAAATGTTACCTTTTTCCTCTCTTTCTTTCTTTTTTGGGTTGGGGGAGGGGTTTGATAGTCATAGAACTTATTTCTTCTGACGTTAATTCTGTTTCATCATCATGTAAGCCCTTCTTTCCATCAATCTAGGGTTGGCCTTCATATTTGAATTTGGCAAATTGTTTCCATAAGCCAACTGCCCATCTGATGCCAATGAGACTTGAACCCACAATCTTTATGCTGTAACAAGCCTTCTACATTTTTAATTCTTTTGCAGAGGGATAAAAACACAGTTTCCATTGTCTACAATGTTGTAGAAACCAATAGGGTCCACCAGATGCCAACTATCTTCATCCAGCTCATTAAGCAGAGTGAAGTTTTCTTTGGTTCTTTCATACTACTGGACCATATCATTATCAATCTGTGACAAGAATTGATAAAAGGATACAAAAAAAGCTTGACAACCATCGAAAATTATCATATTTTGAGGGATCAAGAAAATGACCTTCAACTCTAATCAGACAGACAGGACCTATTTGGGAGTGGATAGGAACCAACCAATTCTGTAGTAATATTGTTCTCTTGATAAATAACGTGTTGATTTTCTCCATTTCAAATAACCATGCGAGCCACTGAATGGATCTAGACTATTTGAATTTGATGGCAATTCATCTGGTGTTAGACAATGACAAGTAAGTTTTGATATAGGTGATCTTTTTTCACTATCCAGTGGTGATACTTTAATTAGGCAAATGGAACTTTCAATCCTAGTGTGACTTATAACATGAACCATCACTAAAATTCTTTTGATCTAAAAGAAGAGCAAACTTATTGATACCAAATTACCAACAGGTACCAGTAGGTTCTGAAAATTCCTCAACATATTAATACCTATAGGCTCTGCAAATTTCAGAAGCCGTGGGGAATTGATATGATATTCAATTATTTTTGAAGAACTAGAGGGCAAATGTGTCATCATCTGGAAAGTTATATTGGCTTATAATTTAAAGAATGCTATTTCTAGGACCTTAGTAGATGTTCTAGATAACTGTGCTTTCTCTATATTTTCTCAAGCACTTCTACTCACGCAAGCTTCGTTATTCTCTTCATCATTATCATTGTCATGAAAGTGATTTATTCAACCTAAATCTATCTAAGTCTTTTCAACTTTATAAAAAATGATATTCTATTTCTCTTCATGATTACGGCTCACAGTCACATTCCATGTCTGGAGCAATACTAATTCACTTACATTTAGACTTGACCTCTGTTTTGTCCTTGTGTCTAGTCTTCTGAGAAGCTACTGGATGGAAAGGAACTAGCGTTCTGCAAATGGGAGGGGAGTACTCCAGAGATGTTGAAAGATCTGAGAGAGAAGCTGAATAAGCTGGGAGAGGTACCGGTCACTGATATTTTTGCTTGCATGAGCATGGTTGACTTATTATTTACTGTCCATTGAATGCTGAAACTGTGTTCTTGTGCAGCATTGGTCGAGAGATGAAAAGAACCGATGTCTTAGGGAAACAGCAAAATCATTCAAGTTTTCTGGTCAGATTGTCCGCTTGATCATCTTGTAGAAACTTGAAATGAGTTACTTAGGCAAGGATGAAACAGTTCATCCTTTTTTTCTCTCGTTCTTGTATTACCCCCAAGCTTGTGCAAGTTTCTTATTTTTCACTTCTATAGAAGCCAGCCTAATTTATGGTTTGTTTGTATAGTGACGACTAAGGAATCCCTCTAACTGGAAGACAGAAGGCAGATAATTTCCTTCTGGTGATATTATTTTGATGATGGATTTGAATGCATGATACAGGAGCCTTGATGGAGGTAGAAAAGGGTTGCTAAAAGTTTGTCCTTAAGATTAGATTCATCAAGTTTACCTCTTTTTTCATCCCTTGCAGTTAAATGGCAATGGCCCGTTAAAAAGAGTGATCAAAGATCCTAAGTAATCCAATTGTTGATCAACTCGTCTGCTTCGAGGAATTTTACAATTTTTTTTTTTTTTAATATTTGATTTCTTCCGCTTAAATACTCAGTTGTCCTTTGAAAGGGTGAAAGATACTGAGACCCAACAAGTCAACATCGTGGAATAAGGTACCTGCAAGCCTGACCTAACGGTCAAAAGCCCGTCAGGACAATGCTACAAAATATCCATGCTAATTATTATTTTTCTCTTAAATTTATATCTAACTATTTATAATTTTTATTTGATGCATTCTCATCTTTGAATTAATTAAGATAGATAAAAAAAATTATTCTATATTTTATTTTTAATCTTAAAAAAATCAAAGGCTGAAGATAATTTAATCAATCTTATTTTTTTTTCAGTAAAATAGCTCTCACAATAATTTATCTTGTCATATAATGAATTTTCTATCGTAAGATGTATTTCACCCTCTAACATGTGGATTTGCACCACGTGTAAAATATGCAATTGATGCATTACGTATCCGCTACAACTTACTGGAAAAATGAAGATTGACACATATCGGTCATAATACATCGATGTGTTGTCGATGGGTGTGGACGGATGCAGTTGAAGACTGAGACATATCGGTCGTAATACATCGATGTGTTGACGATGGGTGTGGACGGATGCGGTCTATTGTGGTCAATATGTATCGATTTGTCAATACACGCATATGGCCGCCTGCATGGGCGAACTAATTTTTTTACCCATGAGTTACACTACGGACGGGTGTCGGCCTGCCCTTTATAATTTGCAAGTTTGACTATTTGTGTCACGTCTATGTTTAAAGAAAATATCTCTTTTGAATATCTTTTATTAATTTATCTTTGAGAGAAACTTGTATAGACCACACTTATTTTAAACTTTTTTGTGTCGTGAATTCCATCTAGGGAGATGAGGATCAAAAAATTCTGTTCATCTCTATTGAACTAAGGTGGACTTCAGCTTTCCTTTCTAGAGGAAGGAAATGATATTTTACTGCTGGGCATATTTGATAGACATGTTGAGTCAGCTGATGAGTTTTAGTTAATGATTATAAAAATTATATAAAGTAAAATCTCTATAATGTAATATGGTTGAGACTTATAAAGATTATTAAATTAGAGAGATTAAGAGTATTCTTTTTTAAAAATTCATTAAAACTCTCTTCCATAAATAAAACGTTGTTTGAATGTCTTTTTGAAAAAAAAAAAATACTCCTTTTAATTTCCACAGACTTGGTAGACCATCCAGCTAGAGCATCAAATCTTCTTGCCCAGGTTCTGCATTGGCATCTGACGATATCACTCTATCAAGCATTGGCATCCTAATTGCAGCTATAACCTCCTCAACTACCCACAAGAGGAGGAGGTTACATTCGTCCCAGATGAGGAACATATCATCACCGAGCACCTCCAACATGATGAGCCTGTGGATCAGGACATGGAGGAAGATGATTCCCAGGAAGTTCCTCGAGTGACCCCTGCTGAAGCACTACGACTGGCACAGTCACTGAAAAACTTTTGGCTCAGATACAAATGTTGATTTCCTTTCTACTCTTCAGTAGATGAAAGACAAGATCAACATTATGAGAATGAGGAAACTTATCCAAAAGTCTATCTCATATTACTTTTCTGGAATTTAGATGATGTAGTTTGTGAGGTCTTTAGTCACTTTTGCAATAACTTTATATTCTTAACATATTAAATATTACTTTACAAATTAATTGGGGCAATACATTTTTTATTCTCAATGTATTGAGTAATGAGTTAGAAAAATTTATTATATTTTGAATGGACTCGAGTCGGGACCAGCTGTAGATATTATTTTAGACAAGTTATAATTTTATAGATTACTAAATTACAGAAAAAATGTTGTAGATGAATAAATTATCACGAAGACTATCATATTATATAAAATAAGACTCATAAAAGATGTATATTTGAATTGCATAATAACTAAATCTGCCAGTCACTAAAAAAAAAATAACTTATTAAATTCAATTGTAAATATCAATTCTAGATGGAAGACATAAATGATTTTCATTGTGGTAATGATGATTATTTATACCGGAACCTTGAAATACATAAATCCATAAAGAAGAGATGAACACATTTGGCTTGTTTGGTTTTGGATTTAAGAGACACCTTCTGCGGCTATTGAAAGTGTAAGCTTTATACGGGTTGCTCCAATTTAAGTGACTCAGCTGAGTCAATTGGAGTTAACGAGTCAGACTGAGTTTCTGCCTGACCCCACCAAAAAGAAATGTTTAGTTATAGGTTGGAGAAAGGTCATGGCAAAATTGGACCACATTCCTACAATTCCATAGCAGCTGGGTATGATTAGTTATCAATGGTTTGAATTTCAACATTCCTTGTTTCGTACCCAAATTCAATTTCAAACATTATGATAGTCTGCAATGATGTGTTAGGTCCATCTCACCTTACTTAACGGCTTTGAAGTTTGAATCACAACGGCTTAGAATTTTTAAATATGTCTTGTAGACTTAAAGAATAGATAGATATGATCTAATAGAATTAAATAAGTGAAAAAGGAAAAAATACAAACGGGTCAACTCAGTTTTGACTGAGTTTGCCCTTAAATTATGTAATAACTTTCTGAAAATTAAAATGTATAGGGTGGAAAAGAATATTTATTTAGAAAATAAACAATTTAATATAATAGTTAGAAATGAATTCTATTTTAAAATTGATTCCTTTTTCATACATTCAAACCCAAATATGAGGGTGGAGAGGAGTTGGTGGCTACGTGGTAGGACCAAATTGCTGATCCTACTTTACTAATATTTATAAGTTAATAAATAATTTTTGGTGGGTCACGTTTCGACTTTAAAACCCACTTCTAAGTTGTAAGTAGTAACTAAAGAGAAGCTCCAGTGCATGTATATTAATTGTTATATTAGTCATTTTTAATAGTGAGTTTTATAATCGATTTTTTAAATAAAATCGAATTAGTAAATTTGGCGATGATAATATAATAATGTTTAAGGTTGATTTTACAAATATTAATGACGCTTCATGTCTAACAATTATGTCTTTTTTCTTTTACTATATCCAACGTTCTAATATAGAGCTCTATTTTTTTTTTTTTTGAATTTATATGTGAGAAACTACAGAGACCGTGCGTAAAACCCCCACGTGTAAGCCCACTACCCCTAGGGCACACTAAGATTAGACCATGGCAGTTCGAACCCGCAACGTCGCACCAATTGAGCTACACCCAATTTAACATAGAGCTCTATTATTCTATCATTGTAGCAGTAAATAACTTTTAATTTTTTACATATCATCCACCATAATTTTAAATTTTATATATCTAGATTTTATATTTTACTTTCTATTAACTTTCAAATCCTTGATCTCAATTTTTTTTCCTATTATTATTGGTAAAAACTTTTATGCAACTATATTATAAAGAGCCACTTGATAGAACTTCATCTTAAATTTCCACCACCACTACCAGACTACTAATAATAATTGTATAAAAATGACAATTTAAAATGGGAATTAGGTCTCATTCAACGTCAATGACTACTGATAATCTGATATGGTCCACATTGTAAGCCTCAATTTAAATGGAATATAATTAAAAATCAACTTTGATTATTATTTATTTAGCTAAATGAAATGGACATTGCACCAAATTAAAAAGTATTTATTTAGGATGTTGAACCACGTGAACTCATGCAAAATTCTAAATTCCAAAATTCAACTGCAGAGAATTGTGTCTTATTTCAAAATATTTTTGTGGCTTTCACACATCGGCACAGATTTTTT
Organism: Chimonanthus salicifolius; assembly: GCA_013350335.1. Classification (NCBI taxonomy): domain Eukaryota; kingdom Viridiplantae; phylum Streptophyta; class Magnoliopsida; order Laurales; family Calycanthaceae; genus Chimonanthus; species Chimonanthus salicifolius. The sequence goes on along the minus strand of CM023537.1, from coordinate 12,586,314 downwards.
TTATGGCAATGTTTATTAATGTTTTTTATATTTTATGTATTTTTATTTGATATTTTATATTTTATAGTTATTTATGCATTATTATATTTTTGATCAATTTATTATTAAGTAATTAAGTAATAGGCATCATTTTGATATGAAGAATTTAATTAAATTTAACTACGGATGAACCTTAATTGAAGTCTAGTTGGTCCAATGTTCTCCTAAAACGATTTAATCCTTGAATTAATATTTAAAACATTGAGAAGGTAGCTTGTTTCATTCCATATATATAAAAATATTGTTACAACCCGAACTAGTTTAGAATTAGATCTGGGAAAAAATATTCGAATGAGGAAGAAAAAGTCAGGAATGAGGATTTTTGTAGCCCAATATCATTGACACTTCTTTTTTTTGAATTTACGTGTAGGAAACCGTGGGATACCGCGCGTAAAACCCCCACAGGTGGACCCCTATCCCTAAGGCACACCAAAGTTAGGCCATGAGGGCTCGAACCCGTGACCTCCCGCTTCCTGAGGTGGGAGGTAACCAGCTGAGCTATACCCATGTGGGTAAAAATATATATAACTCATTGTCACTTCTTAACACTCAGAAAATGAGAAAAGGGAAGAAAGTCCCACGGCCAATAATTTATCATTTTAGTAGAGGTAAAATTTGGGTTGGGTTTTGGCCCGGACCCGCATGACCCGATCCAAAAATCATACGGGTCGGATTATGAAAGTTGGGTCAGCGGGTCACGTCGGGTTAAACATTGAATTTAGGTTGGGTTGGATTGAGAGATTTTTAAGTTAACTAGATCCGACCCAATCAAACCCAACCCGATTCGATAAAAAGTAGGCTAAAGTAGGTTCAAAATGCAGGTTGGGTCGGGTTTCAGGTTGAGCGAGTTATAATTCGGGTCGAGTCGGGTCAAAAGTCCGAGTCGAGTCGGGTCGAGTTCCATATATTAGTACTCGGGCTGGGTTGGGTTTTAAAAAACCCGACCTGACCCGGCCCGATTTCACCCCTAAAAATATGATTAAGAAAAAGTTAAATATGGTTAAGACTAGACCCCCTGTTTTCTTAAACGGATTCTCACTTCAAATTAGAATAGATTCAATTTTCACTTCCTCTTTTCTTCTTCTTTCTTTTTCGTTTTCTCTTTATGTATTTTCCTCTATAATTATAAGACAAAATACAAAAAAAAATATTTCAACAAAACTATCTCGTCATCCAAATTCACCCCAAAGTTAAAATCAAATCAATCATCTAATAGACCCTACCAGAGATTTGCGCTATAAATTACTTATGGCCCACATGCATTCTTAGCCACATGCAGAACGCCAGGACCTCTTTTTTGTTTTAAAATCCTTTAGAAAGCAGAAGAATTAGTGATAAAGCTATCTTTATGTAGAAGTACATGGGCCATTGCCAAGCAATGATACTACAATATTTTCCTATAAACTTTACAATTTAAAATGTACGAAATCCCAAAAAATAATAGAAATCTTTTATAAAGGAGAGAGTTGATAAAGATTCATGTGATCATCATTGGGTTTCTTTAATGCATATAATTGAATGCTTACTCTAAAAGTGATGATGGCTAAAATTATGACTAAAACTTATCTTGCATTTGATTAATCCATAACTTTACCCATGGCCACAAGTCAGCTGCTCTGACCCAAGTTAATTTGATTTAAAAATGAAGATTAAAATGAATTTCAACGACAGAGAAGCCACTAATCGTGATTCATTCTAATCTCTTTTTAAAATTACAATAAACAAAAAAAAAAAAGGCCGCGCATTTAGACATCTGAATTTTCTATTACTAGATACCAGTTTTCAAAATTTTAAGTGAAATTACCATTTTATCCTCTCATTTTTATCATTCTAACGATTCTACAGTTTATTTTTAGATCATTCGAATGATTCTAATGTTCGAAGGATGAGTTTGATCCTTCGAACGAATGCTAGGATATTACAGTAATTTATTATTTAAATAATAAAATTTTATTTAAAATTTTAAAGTTATTTTTTAAACCCTGTGTATTTCTAAAATTTCTTAAATTAAATATCTAGACTAATTACGATAACATGATAAAAATACTTTAAGATTTAAAGGTCTTTTGACACTTCTAAATGTTTAAAATACAGTGTTTTACAAATAAGGGTATCCTTAGACTGTGCCGAAAACACATTTCGAAGTGTCAAAAGACCTTTAAGTCTTAAAGTATTTTTATCAGGTTATCATAATTAGTCCGGATATTCAATTTGAAAAATTTTAAAAATACACAGTACTTAACAATAATTGTCTATGTTGCCGATGTTATAATAAAATATTCTTTAAAACATCGACAGTTATTTTTTAAGCACTGTGTATTTCTAAAATTTCTCAAATTGAATATCCCGACTAATTACAATAACCTGATAAAAATACTTTAAGACTTTAAGGTTCTTTTGACGCTTCTAAATGTATTTTTGACACAGCCTAGGGATACCCTTATTTGTAAAATACTGTATTTTAAGCATTTGGAAGTATCAAAAGACCTTAAAGTCTTAAAGTATTTTTATCATATTATCGTAATTAGTTCAGATATTTAATTTGAAAAATTTTGAAAATACATCGTGATTAAAAAATAACTTTAAAGTTTTCAATAAAATTTTATTATTTAAATAATAAGGTTAGTACAGCATGCTGACGATTGTAGGATAAAAATAAAAGGGTGAAGTAATTTCACCAAAATTTTGAAAATACTGATGTCAGAATGCGCGGCCAAAAAAAAACCTTTAAATTGCTTTGAGAAATGTGAGTTTTGGATAAGTTAACTACAGAAGAAAAAGGGTGAGATGATCATATATGAATGCCACGTTCTTTCAAATGAAAAACAGTTTTTTATCGTGAAGAAACCCAAAACCCAAAATCCAAAACCCCATCTCTTTTTTATTATGAGTGCATTGGATTAAACTTCAAATGCGCATAACCCCCGTGAATCACGGGCATCAGACGAATTATATTTTTTTCCAGATTTTCTCCTTCATATTTTTTATTCTTCTATAGTATGGAAGATATCATGAAAGCAATATGAAAGTCGAGTTAATTCATTGGATCAAATGAAAAAGACTTTTAATTTATTAATACATAAATATTTTATATTATTTTCAAAAGAGGGTATATTTTGTGCATGGATAGATTAGAAAATTTGTATTTAATTGATGTAATAGATGAGCCCATAACTATACTTTACATTTATTATTATTTTATTTTTTGAAATATACTACATTGAACTTATCGTAGTGTGTAGAACAAAACAATAAAAATTGTTGCCAAGTTTACTTAGTGATAATTAAAATGAAATATTTATTAGATTGTTGCATTAAATTAATTAAATATCATTTGGGTCTGATGCAATTAATATAAATAAAGTTGATCCTTGCTACTGGCCATTAATATGAATGTTGAATAAATAAATAAAAAACAAAAGGAAAACTCAAGAAGTAGTAACATTGGTGACTGCATGTGTTGGGCGACACTACCGGGCTGTCTGATAACAATAGTGCCAAAGCACGTGGAAATGATAATTTTATCCTTGTGATCAGATTCTTAGTTGTATAGATCTTAGATAGAAACTTATATTACATAAACTATTTATTTAATTTATTTGAAGTGGCAATTATCATATTTAATAACTTTCACAAAAAGAATAAACATATTTTATTATTTTCTACAATGATAATCATAAACTTAACAATTTAAGTTGTACAAAAAAAGTAAAAGATACATATTATAATGGAGTGATCATATACTTTTTATAATTGTTATCGTAAGAGCAAGCAAATCCACCATTCATTTTTAACAAGCAATCATTTAAAGATGCAACTCGGGCGAGTCAGGTTAGGCCCTAACTCACTTCGAATTAGAGCCTAGATTGTAAATATAAGGCCGATGTTCGTGTAAACCATTTGAAACCCAACCAAGTCATAAAAATTAAATAAAGCCTATACGAGCTTTTGAGTTTTTGAACCTTTGTTCAACTTAGTTTTAAATTAATTACTATTATGAATCTCTATCATTAAACAATAACTATTCATCTTCTATTACATACAATTTTTTATAAGATTTATCCTCTGAATAAAAAAAATTCCATTACATAAATCATTATCATAGCAACTAATTCTATTGCATCTATTAGATCAATTTATTTCTCAATTTATTATTTTACTTCTAATTAACTCATCATATAAAACTGTACTTATATATTAGATAGAATTAATTTTAGGATGAAATGGATAGAATTAAATAATGTATAGTGTTTAAGATTTTTTCATTAGTCACAATAGATTGCTAAATATCAATCTGATATCTACAATACATGACTGAATCAATCTCATGTATCATATTCACATCTAGCTATATGGAATCTAAGGAGTGTTGTGGCAAAAGTAGGCTACCGCAACTAAAAATTGCTTCCAAACGATGGTTAAAATCTCAAAATTAAATTAAATTCTAGCAATGGAAAAATTAAAAAAAAACTTTTTATTTAGGGTAGTTAGTAGGCTCCATGGAAAACATCTTACACACCATTTTAAGAACATTTTCAGTGTAATGTATAGGCTAAAGTGCCAAACCACCCATGTGCAGCTGTTTATAACCTCTAAGCTTTAATGTTTATTCATCTGAATTAATTTTTCCTGTGAATTAGATAACTTTTTTTTATAATATAGATATTTCCATCCTATATTGGAGGTGAGACTAATCTCGTATAGATATGTATAAATCTTTCAATCCACACATACCAATTAAATCTACATTAAGTGTGTTAAGACATGGACTTCCATCTCAAAAGACTAATTTGTTAAGTAGAGTGACGTAAGTCATTTATAAAACTCTTAGATCTCCTTTTACACTTTCAATGTGAGACTTATTTATAATAACTCTAACAATCCTCCCTCGAATAAGACCCTCCAGCAGAAAGAGTGATGCCGGCCATCTCATTCGTCTGAGAAATCTCCTAACTCCACATGAAGTAGCCAAAAACTGATTCTAATTTAGGATATGAACTTCCCATCTACAAAACTAGTATGTTAAGTAGATTCAACGAGCTAAGTCAAGCTTTTTATATTTTTAATATAAAATTCATTCACATATTCCAACAAAGTGACCCATTAATAAATGTGAATCTAATTCAAAATGCTGTTTGTGGATACGAATATATTAAGAATCAGATAACTTTTAAAACAGTGAGAGTTTCAAGTCACATGAAATAATTAAAAATTCGTACAAAATGTACTTGACTTGACTCCAAATGATAGGAATTTTCATCCCCACCAAAATAAAATAGGTGGCATTGGCTGGCACTTGCAGGTTTCATCCAAACAAAGACGGGGGAAATAGATCTGGAATTTTCCTTCTTCTTTCTGAGTTGGCACTTGGAAGAAGAAAAATCTATGGAAGAATTGGAATTTATTTTGGAATCTGGGAGTGGAGATGAGCTGTCGTCGAACTGCCTCCAACTCAATTTCAAACTCCACTCTGCAGAGAGCAGACTCGGTTGACTTTGACTTTTGGCAGTTTATGCGTGTTGGGTATTGATTGGTCGAGTAGAATACAGATGTATATTTATTATTTTTATTTTTATTAAAGTTTAGAATTTACTCGTTTTTAGATTAAGTAGTGCCCATCTTTATACGGAAATAGTCTTTTAGGAGACATGAGTTTTTGAACTTTCCACTTTATTTACATTTATCTATTTGAAATTTTTAAAAAATCAAACATTTAAAAATTGGTGCACCGACTGAATTACTTTCTAGTGATTCGGTGCACCGACTGAATCACTTTCTTCAAATTCTATTTTTTAGTGATCTAGTTGGTGTACCGATTCATTGGAAAGTGAATCGACTTCTAAATGTTTTTTTTTTATTATTATTTTTCTGTACGAACGAAAGAGGCTAAAATGAAAAGTTCATTAAAACTTGTATCTATTAAATTGTTTTTTTCTGATAGAATGGCCACCCAAATTCAAATTATACGAAAATTTAAGTTTATTGTTTTTAAAATCGTATTCAAAATAATTTATATAAGTTAATTTTGACTACAATTATTATATTTGATAGGAGTGATCGTTACGTAATAACGGTGACTGATTGAGTCTTCGTAAACCCTCACGTGACCCTCTACATTCTCATCGTTATAGGGCCCACTCCATCTTAGTCTCCGAAGAGACAAATGGGACATTTCATTGATTCGCATTATTGTATTTAAGATACAAATTAGAGGCACAGTGTTTTTTTTTTTAACGGTAAAGAGGCACAGTCTTCTTACGTCAGTCTTTTTGAATAATCCTTTCAAATTCTGGACTCTGTAGAAAAAAAAAAAAGAATTTTAAAAATCTTTTTCACACGACAGTCATTAGAAATTTAGAATAACAAAGTTCTCAAACTAAAAAAATAAAATAAAAAAGAGATTTTAAATTTTTAGAAACTTGACAAATGTTATAAATCTCAAAATTTTAGAGTCAAAGTGATACTCAATTGGTATAATAATTATAAGCTCGTGACTATTCATATAAATGATATATGGCATTATTATAAAACTTTGAAGCATTTTTTATGTACGGCCATGTTAGAAAATCTCGGCTTGATATCATTAAATATCGATCTTTTTTTTAAAAAAAAATTCATATGTGGGCCCAACCGATATCTCAGGTCATATCGTCAAATATTGGCCAATGATTTTTTTTTTAAAAAAAACAAGCTTCCTTTTAATTTTTTTAATTCAGAAGAATTAAAATAAATAAAAATACTAGTATTTTTCAAAAAAAAAAGAAGAGAGAAAGATATCGGCCGATATCTGATATGTCCGATATCGTCCGAGATGACCTGATATCTCAAAATACCGATATTTTCATCCCTGTGCAAGGGTACAATGGTCTCGTATGAGAATGCTTTTATTTTGAATCTAATTTATTAAAATTATATATTTCCTTTTAAAACTTAAATTTAATATTTTATAATTTTTATTTAATTATGATAGGTCATGAGTTAATTTTAATCTTAAAAAATCATAGACTAATATGATTTAATCTTCCTATTTTTAATAATATAATAGCTTTCATGATAATATATATATTTATACAAATTTTATGATCATTAGATGATGAGATCCACTCGCTAACACGATCCATCAAAAATCCCAAACAGTATGATGGCATCTTGTTTTGCATCGCTTCAGTTACACTCATGTCACATGTCACAGCATTTTCTTTCTCCCATATTGATTTAGGAAATTATTATTTTACTCTACAAAACAGATTTGATTAATAAATTAAAATCAAGAGAGATTAGTAGGTATAAAAAGATGAGGACAACTTTATGATTGAGTTATCTCTTAAACGTTTCAATTCGGATCGAGTTATTTATTAAAATGAGTCAATTTAAATTGAGTTGAATAATTATTTGTTTTTAATTTTCTATATAAAGAACTATATCTTATGAATAATGCTTGTATATAAGTACATGGTTAACCCTAAAAAAATATCCATATCTCACATATGGCAATGCTCCAAATAATAAATCACTTTCTAGGTTATGTAATTACTAAGATTAGATTCATTGGCCACTTACAGTAATTTATTGTGAGATTAGATTGAAAATTAACAATGTCCTTTATAATAGCTTTTCAAAGGTGTATAACTTTACACAGAGCAATGGTGTATAACTCGAATGGAAGAATTCTAATTAAGTCAAATTTTGCCATTTTACTGGTGGACAATAAATCCTTTTTTAGTGAGAAAAATGTTCGTAAATGAAAACGTTTTTTTTTTTTTGAAACATGGGTATCTACACTTTATATTGAAGGTGAGACTAATCTCAGAGGCATGTATAACTTTCCAATCTATACACATCGCTTAAGTCTACGAAAAGTGACCCATTAAAATTGAATGTGAATCAAATTCAAACTTCATTTTATAAAAAATGTTTCTTGACCATCATCATATGCCATTATAAAAGGTCTGGAGAATGGAATCATACACTCACATTTTCCGATACAAGATCTATCTATCATCATTTATTTCGTGATATCGTGCCATGTGAATCAATTCATAGATAAGTTGCCTACTAAAGCAGTGTATGAAATAAAGTTTTTATTTATTTATCAATTCACCTCTGCATAGTAATACAGTAAATAGTGTTTGGCAATAGAATAAATGTTCAACTGCCAAAACAGTTGAGGATCCAAATGTAGTGTACATATAATCAACATTTGCTCGCTAATAGAAAGTTTCAAAATCCAAATATCTCTAAATTGGAATAGACTTTTAACATTTGCACAGCAAGAACCTATCTATAGATAGTGTTTAGTAAATGACCAAAAATATTGCTATTAAGTTTCCGTATTGATTATTTCATTTAATTTACCAACGTGACTTGCAGCATATAGCATGCATCTGGAATTTTACCTAATAATTTTATACTAAAAGAGATGTGGGGATTTTGGATTTTTCCTTAAAAAACAACATCTAAAAATCAATTCATTTATTGTCCTCTTCAATTTTAAATTTAAAGTTAGATATTTGTCACACTTCTTAAATTTAAATTCAAAGTTACGTGGTTACCTCCAAATGAAGGTCAAATAAATTAACATAAGAATTTAGTTAAACTTTCCCTACTCTTTTTTTCTTTTGTTTCACTAATTTGAAGACAATTAGTTGATGATCTCCAGATTGTTTAAAATTTATATTTAAGTATATGCAATTATTAAATTAGAAATGAAATACCTGATTAGGATTACACTAATTTACGTGTAGAAAATCACAGAAAACCTCTACGAGTGATACTCACTGTCTTTAGAGTACACTAAATTATACCATGAAGGCTCGCATTTGACATTTCCCCAATTAACACAAACACAATTACAAATCCATATCCGATTTCTCTCAAAACTCTCTCTCATTTTCTCTCTCAAACACAAACTCACCTATTGGCCACCCCTCTCTTTTACACTGTTTCCAACTGACCATACTTCTTTAAGATTGTGTTTGAATGCAGGGAGGTATCCATCGTACCTTTGTTTAGTAATCAAGGAATAAGAGTTTCCTGTATTTTTCTTCTACTTTTGAAAATTCTTTTCAAATAAAGGGTAATTCTAGATAACCCTTCTAAAATTTACTCTTCGTCAAATAGAGTCCATTTTGCAAATCTATCTCAAACTGAAAAGAAGAGAAGAAGTCGAAGTGAAATAGGACTCTTAATCCTACTTACTCCAAATCAAGTCTCATATAGTCTTCTCCTTTTAAATAATTAATACCTAACATTCTTAATGATAAAAATTAAAAAAAAAAAAGGCTTTGATCGAATGTTCACCAAGGACCTCATGACCATCAATTTTAAGTGCTCCAGAGTCACAGACACGTCTCCGGGTTTAGGGTTTAGTTCTGCCTAGGGTACACATTATTTTAAATTAATGATTGCCGCAATATCACTAATAAAAGTAACAAATTTATTTAGTTATTTAATTTCATTTAATACAGGTTGGTACCTACTTAACATGATAAGTCAAGCGAGAGGTAGATGTATGGAGTTAAAAAGTTCAGCTCTTTTTGTAGATGAGGTTAGAGAGTGAATTCCTCTTTATGATAAAAAATTAAATGAATATATAAATTATTGTGAAGATTATAAAATATATTCAAATAGAATTTTATATCCTCTGTTTATAAGGTAAAAATAAATTATTAAATAAATGTTTTTATCTATTATAATTAATATAATGAATGGTAAACTGAAAAATAATATTTTCAATTATTTAAGGGATGTTTTTTTTTTCTTTGAAATAATTGATAAAGTTTCTCATTCCAAAATTTAAAACTATAAAAATTATATTTAAATAAAATCTGTTATTTAATAAAAATATTGAGGTTTTCTCTTGTATAAATTTATTAAATATTAACTATGTTAAATTAATTTGAAGGAGTCCACTTTCGGCCCAATGTTAGCCTATGTTAAAACTATTATTAAGTCTTAACTCTTAAGAGATAATTAGTATGGATTTGTTGTTTTTAATCTTTTGAGATTGAGATTAGATTAAATTGCAATATTCTATTAGATGGGGATCTCTTAAAACTTGAAAGTATTTAATATTTGATAAGATCGTACGGACGTGCCAGTAAAAGAAAGGTACACGTGGGAAGATGAAATAAAGAATTACTTTTTCTCTAATAAAGGAAATAAAGTAAACGTGAAAGCATTAAGTTTTCTACTTATCTGTGATTATATTCCAAATTTCCAATAATTCGCTCAGTAATACTTGGAAACTTTTTTTATCCTTTTGTAGTTTTCTAAAATTTAATTCAGTCTCCAGGAGACGGAAAATACGGAATCATGGAAAAGACACAAAGAGAGCGGAGGAAGGAGAGTTAATTATGAAAGATGCGGTGTTTCACGAGAGTGAACCTGGAATCGATACTGGAAAACGGGATTTGATTTCGTCTAGCTTCACTTTCCCTCTCTTCCCATTTTCTGCTCTCAAAAGATCCCATTTTCCCCTTTCAAATCTTCTTCTTTTCCTCAACATTGGCAACTTAGCAACCGAAAGGAGAAAACGAGAAGAAAGAAAGAAGAAACAGAGGGGCTAGAGGAACGAAGAAGAAGAAGAAGAAGAAGAAGAAGTGTGGCTTTGAGTTTTCTAGTATTAAGATAAATAGAGTTTTTTGTTTTTGTTTTATGGGGGAGAAAGTGGTAGAGGATTGCTGTTTCTTCAATAAGGTGATGCCTTTTTATTTTCCTTTTGACCTTTCCTTGTTTGTTATTAGTATTGCAGTTATCTTATGATCTCAGCAAAAATGGGGTAGTTTCTTTCTGGGTTTTTGCCCTTTTGATTTGTTATGCATGTTTCTCATCTGGGTCATTTTTCTTTTTTGTCCTTTTTTTCATTGCTGTTTGATCTAGTTTAAGCTGAAGCAAAGCCACATATCTAATACATGATTCTTAATTGTTGTTGGGGTGATTTTATTCTTTGATCTTTTTGTGTCCTATTTCAATTAGTCCTGTTTCAACAACATACAGATCAGTGCTTGTTTCGGTGCATGGACTTTGAATCAAGGTTATATATTTTTCTGGAGTCCCTTTGCCGCATCTGGGTCCATGGGAACTAAAGAACTTTTCACGAAGTAGCATTAAAAGAACTGAAAATAGGACGTGGTTTTAACTTTCTTCTTTTTAATAAAAAAAAATTGAAATCTGGATGGTTGGTATGCCGGGGCTTCGGATTTTCCATGAATATTCACACCTCCTGGTCTGCATAGATTGTGGGAATGCTCAACCACCTACAATTATTTTCATCAGAACTGGATGCGGATGGTCAGACATTATGAGGTTTGTTTCCAGGAAAATCCACATTCCTGTTTCTGTTAAGTTTTCTGCAACCAAAAAACGTGTTGTTGGAGTGTTCACTCTTAGTTCATTTCTGATGCTTCTCGTCTACTGTGATTTCATGTTCATTCTCCCAAAAATCACATACAGATGTTTGTTTTCAATTTCCAATAACAATTTAGGAGAACACTATCCAATCGACTACATGCCCAATTAATTGAATCTTACATGTACTCTCTGTTAATATCTCTGCCGAATTCACTGAAGCTTTATTATTTTGACAACATTTAAGAGTTCCCAATTGCAGGATGTACTTGTTGTGAAGCCTCCAAAGAAGTCCTTGGTCGTGCTGAGGATGATTCTACTGATCTTTGCTATAATTTGCAGTGTTTATATCTGCTTGAGCTGTCTAAGACAGATGAGCACCCGTGTAAAACCCACATATGTGACTCTGCAATTGCTTGAAAGGCCTTGCCATTCTTCCAGTTTTTTGCCGTGGGAGAATAAATTTGTTCACTATCCAAAACCCAGAACCTATACAAGGTGATGCAATTTCCACTCTCATTGTTTTTATTTTAAATAAAAAAATATACATGTTCTGTTTAACTTATCAAGAATTTATCTGATTGTGCATTCGCAGAAGAGAATGCGCTTGCAATCCAGTCCGTTTCTTTGTAATTTTGTCAATGCAGAGATCAGGAAGTGGATGGTTTGAAACATTGCTGAATAGCCATATCAATATAAGCTCTAATGGGGAGATTTTCTCTGTGAGAGAAAGACGAAGTAATTTTTCAGCAATTGAAGATACACTAGATAAAGTTTACAATCTTGATTGGGTTAGTAGTGCTTCTAAGAATGAGTGTTCTGCTGCAGTGGGATTCAAGTGGATGCTTAATCAGGTAATTGATGAACATTCTACTCCTTTTAGTTTTTAATTGGTGTATGGCATGATTGTCATCTTTCCTACATAACATTGCCTTTATACAGCTGAGTTTCCTCTTCTACTCTAGTTCCTTTTCCCCATTTCTTCATTTGACATAAAAATTCTTAGTGTGATTATTCTCTGATATTGCTTTGTTGCTATTGGCTGACAAAATTGAGTGGGTCTTTTAATGAATTTGAGGACGCTACTGCAATGGTTCTATTTCATTGGATGCAGCTTCTCTTATTTCCATTGTAAATTTGTTGCATCCGGTGAGTCAAGTACCAGATCTGCACTTAAGCTGCTAGGCCTTACCCAGTATTGTAGTCTTGAGACCCACAAGCGGATGCTATGGGTCTTACCTCTGTCAGGTCACTGGAGTGATGCAATCCTTCAAGTTTCTGTGAGATGAGATGCAAACTGCTCCTATAGGGCTTTGTGAACCATAGTTGTCAATTTCGTTTTCGGTGCCATTTCGGTAATGCCTTTGAATCAAAATGCTTTTGTGTTTTGGCTGTTTCAGTGTTCTGTTTCAGAACGCTATGGCAAATATATATATTTTTTAAAAATTATATGGAAGAAAAGAAAAAGTAAAATAAATAAATTAAATGATGAAAAACAAAAAAATAGTGTTGAATAAAAGAGTGTCACTCGATTAAAGGGGTAATTCTATAAGGTGATTGTTAGACCTGCAATACTATATATGTTGAATGTTGGTGAGTGATGTGTTTCTAAAGATCCATAGGTGGTGAACACTAAAGGTAGAATTAGAAATGAATACTTGAATGAAGCATGGAGGTTGTTACCCTAGAATAGAAGATGAGGAATGTTGTTTAAGATGGCTATGGCACATGTTAAATACCAAAAATAGCTTTCCATGAATAATTGGATGATTACATATAGAAGGTATTAGGAGAGGGTGAGGCAATTAAAGACTTTGGTAGGTGTGGAAAGAAAAGATAAATTGTGGATGATGGAAGACATGGTTTTGTGATAAGTTAAGTGGAAACAAAGAGCTTAGAACGCTCACTTTGGGTAGATGGATAAATGTTTTTTTTTTGATGATGAGGTGATGAATATGATGATGGCGACAACGATTCAATTTAATTGTGATTGCTTTTGCACTACTTCTTGGTATTTGAGCTGCAGCAACTTAAGTGGAAACAAAGAGCTTAGAATGCTCACTTTGGGTAGATGGATAAATAATTTTTTTCTGATGATGAGGTGATGAGTACGATGATACATTTGGACTTCCGTGTGATTTGCAAATTACTGGTCGCCTTAATTTGTACACCAAGGTAGAGAAATTTAGAATTATTTTGCATGGACTGAACCTGGACCTAATATGCTTAATTTTTAGGTTTATTGGGGTATCAGAGCCTAACTGAATTAGTTTAGAATGAATGCCCTCTTGGTCCATTTCCATCCATTGTTAAAACTTACAAAAATGCAATGACTGAATTAAGGCCTATATCCATTACGTTCAGTTCCAGCTAGGAAATGATCTTGTTCACCTCCATTAGGTTTAACCTTTGCAAGATTCTATGATTCACAGAGACGTTTACATGTACATGTGTGGACATGATAAAGGGTAGAATAGAGAGCTGAGGATTTTGGTGAGTAGTTGCGAGAGTGAGAGAGATTTAATAGTTAAAATTTTGAACTTGAAAATGTAAAGAGCTAGTGGCCAATTAAAAGATCTTAATTAAACACTTTTAGAGAGAGTCATTATGCAAATGATGGATTTTGGTCTTAGTCCACCATGTGGGCCCATTTAGGTCATACTGGACTAATTATGCCGATTAATACGAAAATGAAGTGATGCATTGCTTAATGTCAATTTTGATCGAATGAGGAAATTATCCTTTTTATTAAAATTTTAGATGACATAAAATTAGTTAAGATAACTTTATACGTAATAGCATCTTTGTGTGTGTCAATGAGATATGCCAATGACGCAGCGGGTAGGATCGGATGATGAGATGGGTTCGAAATAGGTTAAAATTGGATGAGTTGCTCAGGCAATTGGAAATTAAATAGGGATTTTAAATGGACTTAATGGGAATAATGGGATTTGATAGATTGATCTAATGGACTAAATTGAAGATGAGTATTAAATGGGTTTAATTAAATAAAGAAAGGGAAAAATAAAGATGGGGAATACGGTCAAATGCTAATTGGTGGTCAATGGTTGTGTGAAACTGGGGTAATGGGGTGTATTGAATGTCAAAAGGTTGTAAAAGAGTATTAATGGGAGATGGGTATCCTAGTGGTAGTCAATGGTTCAAATGCATCAAGCTTGGTAGGGAGTTAATAAAAAAGAAATTAAAGAATAGAAAGGAAAGGTAGAATAAGAAAATGGGAAGAAGGGAAACCAGGGACGACGGTGGAATCTTGGTGGGAGTATGATTGGTGATGGGTGAAATGGGAAAGGGGATTGGGTTTGTGAGGGTGGAGACAAGACAGTGGTGTCTGGGTTGGAGAAAGGGTGCATGACTGGGCTTAATGGGGCTGTGTGAACGGGGTGAAGAAGAAGGGGTTGGAAAGTGAAATGGAGATTGGTGTGGAATAGCAGAGACTAACCTGGATTTGGGTGTGAACAAGGGAGGAAGAAGGGTATGGCTGGGCTGACGGATTTGTAAGGCTTGGGGAAGGCCCAAGCTGGGCTGGACGTGAACAGCAGGGGGAGCTGAGAAGCCGGGCCTGCGCGTGTTGTTCGTCCGTACCGACGGACGGAGAGGCTCTGATGGTTGCAGTCGGACGCCGATGGCTGCTGAGAATCACAGAGGAAGAAAGAAGGATAGACAACCCAAATCCACGGGAGAGGGGATAGAAATTCAAACCAAGTTTTTCATTAATCAATAATCTCCAAAATACATCCTCTAATCATGTAGTTATACTAAAATCAAAACCCTAATTCTAACTCAACTCAAACTCTAATCCTAACTCAAATTAAACCCGTAATTCTAACTTAACCCAAACTCTAATAATTAGGGAATAATTACAAACGAAAATAACAAGAAAATAAATAAAATAATCGAGTTTCTTTGATTTTCCTTAGAAATTGGGCCTCGGGTTTCCGACTATGTGTCGGGTCGGACTCTGTGCTACATCATGTCCCTATATCATAAATTTTTGAACATGGCACATCCCAAAATAAGATCTCAAGTAATAGCCCCCATAAGATCTCACCACCTGGGCCTGGGTAAACCCTAGACTTTTCTAGGACTCTGTTGTCTCCAATGACACCATAAAAGAAAATATTGTAAAGACATACCTCTCTTCAAAATTTAGGGAGATTGTCAAGAGAGATTGTCTTGGGGAGACTGCCCAACTGATGTACATTGAGTCCCATGGGGACAAAAATGATTTCTGAGGATTGTATGGATGAAATCTCAATCCTTTCGATCATTCTACCCGTATTTTAGGGGGTCATTATATAGGTTTGCATTGTTTGTTGAAGGGACGAGGTATGGAGGGTGTTAGATTGGGGAGGTGAAACTTCATGTGGCCCTGTTTATATGCCCCATAACATTTACCTCAGCATTGCAGAGCTAACTCTAATGCAACTTCCTTATTGCCTCTCTTACAATGGAGAGGGAGGGGTGTGACATTTGCATGGTTACATTTGGCATAGAAGACTTTTCTTTTGCAAACAATAGAGAGATATTTGTGGTATTTATGAATTTTTTCCTTTAAAAATCTCCAATTTGGAGTCTACAATTTAAGTTGTATATTTATGATACATATTTTTGGAAAGGGGATTGGTGGGAGATGCATCTTCTCTGTTTCAAAAGGGAACACCTCTAGTGTTTTTTTTTTTAATTTAAATGACAAAAGTGTCTACTGTGAAATGTATAATTATTCTCTTGCATTAAAATCTTTTTAGGTGTATTTTGTCATTTTAACCCAAAAAAGTATTAGAGGTTGTCCCTTTGTAGAAAAAAAGGGGTGTCACCATCTATCCCCCTTCGAAAAGGATATTCATAGTCGATCTTTTAAGAACAGGTATGAAGTAAACTTAGCCCCCTGCTCCAACGCCCAATCCTCCCAAGCTCTTTAACCGTGGGTGGGGGGGTAAGGGTAATGGTGGGTGTGGGGGTTGGTTGGGGTTCTCTTTTGTCTGTTTCTTTGACAGGTGCACAATTTGTTTTCATATGATATATATTTTTTTAATTTAGTTTATGATTTACTTTGGGGGAGAGAGAGAGAGAGTGTGTCTGTCTGTGTCTACATGATGTTACAAAACATGATGTTACAACTTTTCCAACAACAAAACTCTTCTACTTAGATTTCATGTGCAAAATGAAGATGCAATTCAAATCCTTTTTATTTTTAATAATGCAGGGCCCCATGAAATTTCATGAAGAAATAGTTGAATATTTCAACCGAAGGGGTGTTTCTGTAATTTTTCTATTTCGGAAGAATCTTCTACGGCGATTGATTTCGGTACTTGCAAATTCATATGATCGATATGCTAGGCTACTAAATGGGACCCATAAATCTCATGTGCATTCTACAGATGAGGTTTCTCTCTCTCTCTCTCTCTCTCTCTCTCTCTCTCTCATTTTTCTTCTATATGTAAATGCATGCCTCCTAGCACTATGTTTGACTTCTATGTGCTTTTCATTTTGCAGGCTGAAGTACTTGCAAAGTACAAGCCTGTGATAAATGCCTCATTATTATTACATGATTTAGAAGATATAGACAAGTTGACTGCTGATGCATTAGAATATTTTAAGAGCACTCGCCATACTATTCTATATTATGAAGATCTTATGAATAACCGGACTGTAAGTCTTCAAAACTAAAGTCTTTGTAGAGGTGCCTAAAGAGAATCTTCAGTTTGTGTGCATGGTTTAAAACTTGGCTTTGGAACCTCTATAGCAGCCTAGGTTTTTTCTGTTGGCTGATATATGGACCCTTCCCACAGTTTTTTTTAAAATATTTTGAAATCTTTTTTAAAATTTAAAAATAAAAAAGCAAGAGGCAATTGAAGGTGTTTAAAATATAAGTAAAATATTAACCTAGACTGTGAAGGTACTGAGATGGTGATTCTTACTCACTTATGGTTGCTTGGAACAATGAAATATCAGCATCAGTCACAGGCAGAACCTATACCTGTCAGGCAATACAACTTGGTTTTGCGCCAGTTCTGGTCATGCTTGGATGACATACTATATAAACAGGCGTGCTTTTCAGGTGGCCTGACCATTCTAGTGGGCTCCACCATGAAATGTGAACGGATCCTGCTGGAAAGATTCCATCAACTTTTAAATCAGTAACAATTGATCCCCAAATGGTGGTTGAAAGGAACAAATGAAGTGGTCTGTATTTTGGTTAGGTGAAATAGCAACAACATGAACCCACCCCCCACCACACACACACACACCAAAAAAAAAAAAAAAAGAAGAAGAAAAAAGGTCTCTACTTAATGTTCTTATGGGATGACTATTTCCTCTTTGGGATATCATCTATTCCTGTTTGGTTCTAACTGGTGAATGATTTTGATATTGAAAATGAGTCCTGTTAATCTCTTAATCTCTCTAGATTAGGGGCCTAGCATCGGGATTGTATGTTTCCTTTGCTGACATCAGTCGCACAACAGATGACGTGACAGATTTCCTTGTCAAAAATGGGATCAACAATTCTGTCTCTGAGGTTTTTGTGTATTTGAAGAATGGGACCTAGGGGTTTTCACTCGTTTGATGTTTCTGACTTTTATATGATATAATGCTTTTGATGCTCTTCTTGTCTTTGGTCTAATCCTATTAGACCATTTTTTTCTTTTTGCTTTCAGCTGTTTTCCTTTGTATTTCTCTCTTTTTCAATAAAATTTTATATTACCTCTCAAAAAAAAATTCTCTCTAGATATTGGACTCGACCTGTATGGAACTGCTTCGCACTTGTTTGCTGCTTTGTTATTTGGACTGAGTGAAACACCACACTGCACTTCTTACTATGCTTTGTCATTTGGCACTCATCTGCATTTATCTTTCACAGAAGTTGATGGATGTCCTGGACTTCTTAAGAGTACCACAGAGAGTCCTTGAGAGCCGTCAGGTTAAGATCCATACAAGACCGTTATCCGAGCATGTGGAGAATTGGGAAGACATCTCCAAAACGCTCAAGGGATCAAAATATGAGAATTTCCTTCATGCAGACTATCAAATCTGATGCGGGCAAAATCCAGAGCACCAAGACTGTACATTATAGTTTCCTTTTTGACACGCAAAGAAACAGCCTGGCCTCCATGTCATGGCAAAAGGAGAAAAAAATGGAGGCAACGATGTGTTCCCGGTTTCAATGTCTTTTCCTGGATCAGAAATTTGTCAATTGTCATGGCTGCTTCATTTTTCTCTCCATTTTTCTTTGTTTCCTTCAGCTGGTGTTTCCTACCATCAATTGGAGCAGTTATTGGTTTTGAAGGCGCAATATGATTTTGCAATTGCTTCAAATGCTTGTAAAGTTTCTTCTTCTTATGGTGGGTTGATGCTTAGAATTGTTCTAGTCCATGGATTGAAAAGTTTATATTTATGATCATGATCAGAGTGTATTCATATCATCAACATCGGGTTAATGGTCACCTTTGCTTCTGTCCCTCCCAAGGGCATATCTCAAAATTATCTTCAATGGCGGGTTTTTGCCTCACCATTTGCTTCAATGGTTTAAACTCTGGTGGGTTTAAAAACTATGTTCTATATAAAAAAGACAGTTAATAGGAACCATCAAATAAATCTTGATTGTTCATCCATTAAATGATTATGATTTGCTTATATGTTTGTAAGAAAAAAGAAAACATTTGTAAAAAAACCTGAAAATAATAAAAAAAAGATTTTTTAAAATTGATTTAGTAATTTCAAGTTGAGCAAATAAATGGGTTTTCCTAAAATTTTTAAAGTAGAGTTAGAGTTTTGAGTTTTCCCATAATTCTAAAAAACACTTTGTTTTTTGAAAATTTTAAAAATTTGAGTTTTTATGAAAATCTCAAAAATTCTTTTGATTGTTAATCAATGCATTTTATCATGTATCTCAAAAAGAATAAGAAAGAAAAATAAAATTATAATAAATGGTTTCTCGTAAAACTGCAAAACATTTTACAGTCAGGGAGGTTTTTGAGATTTTCATAAACACTGATCTTTTGCTTAATTTCTATCTTCTCATCTTTTGCTTTCCATCTGTTACTTTAGGGTTGCAGCCATCACTATCCTTTATCTTATCCCAAATTTTTTTATCTTCATCCTTTCTCTTGGATTCTTCCTTCCATAATATTTTTTATTTCTTATTCTTGATTGCAATTGGGCGTTTTTTATGCTTCCCTTCTTATCTGATTTCTTTATTCGGTTGGGAATTGTGAAACCCTTGCCTCCCCAATATGGGGAGTCCCACATCGGATAGGAAGGAAGAGAGGTAAGGGTGTATAAGAGGCCAAGTCCACTTATCTAGCAAGATGTGTTTTGGGCCAGGTCAGGTGGGCCCGGGCCTAAAGGCAAAACCGTGCGGGCTAGCTGTGTGCAAGGCCCAGAGCGGACAATTTCTTGCTGAGTTGAGCCCTAAGCCCTGTATGTGGGTCAGGTAGTTACAGGAATTCTCCAACAAATGTCAATTCCAATTTTGATTTGCCAGATATTTATTTCATGGCTATAATTTGAGCTCGAGACAGAAATACCCACATTAATAACAGGACGGATTCTGATGCCTAGCTGGTTGACAGTAGACGAGCTTGCTAACTTGGGCTTTGGAAGCCCAAAACAACTCCAACTAGGTCTACATGAGTTTGGTTATGAGTTTTTTTTTTAAGATCAAGGTATCCATGCGTCCTATCTAAATTTTACAATGTGTCCCACCTGAATTTTACATGTGTCCCACCTGACTAATCCTTGGAGCATGTGTAAACCTCCCAATCTGCACATGTCGAGTAAAGAACCAAGGGGAATAAGTCTTTTTGTGTTGAGGGGAACTTGATCCCAAGACTTCCCACAAATAAGAGTGAGAATTGACCATCAAGCTCACCCTTGATGGTTAAGTTTAGGTATGAGTTAACGATGCAAATACAAATCAAACTACAGTAAAGCCTCTGTAAGATATTGTTCTATAAAGTTATAACCTCTCTAAAATAATATCAGCAGTTGGTCCCAACTTCAGGCTCATACAAAATGTAGTAAATCTCTCTAACTCAGTACACAATACATTTAGAATAAAAAATGTACTATCACAATCATTTTGTAAAGTAATATTCAATACATTTATAATACAAAATTATTGCAAAAATGACTAAGAACTTCCCAAACACTCTGAAAAAGACTCTAAGATGATTTGTTTCCAGATCTAGCAGAACTGGTAGGGTTTCTCGCTGGTCTTGAGGATTGCACATGGAGAGGATCCAATGACGTCAATGGATGGCAGTCTGGCTTTCAAACAACAATCGAGTAGAAAGAGAAGGAAGATAAAATAATTTCAGCCGAAAAGACAGATGAGAGTTTAAGGAATTTTTTTAAAGGAATACTGATCGTCGATTTGCTAGACTCTCTAATTAAATAACTTCTCTAATGTAATATATGTACTATGATCCCAACCATATTACATTATAGAGGTTTTTTTTTTTTTTTTTGAATGAGTGTTAGTAAATTTCATTTAAAGTGGATAGCCCAAAAAATACATCAGATAGGACCCATAGCCCTGGCCAGGCTGGTTACGGGAAAACTGGGCGCTTGGAAGAAGCCCAACAGAGCCCAAAAATAAAGGCACAGACGTGCTCGGCAAGCCCAAACGGTCAAACACAAAATACAACTCAGTCTGGAAGAAACAGAGCACCCGAAGACCTTTAATAAAAAAAACTCAAGATGCTAATATATCAAATATAACATTTATTTTTATGTGAGTTTTTATTGACCTTTAATAAAAAACTTTATCTTAGAACAAGAACTAAAATTCTTAGTTGGAATTTGTAGAAATGGTAAGCACAGTGGGTTATTTAAATTTGAACTCCATCTAAGCATTGCTACCCCATGATTTTGGAGTTTAAAATTCTATCTCATTTTGAAAAAGAAAACTTTAATAGTAATTGAACTTTAATACTTTAATAGGTGGGACAGAGAAACAATTTTAACACTGGTAAATATAAAATGGAGGAGGTGTCCCTATAATTTGCCTTTTTAAAACCCAATACTTTAATAGTAATTGAACTTAAAATATTTTAGTGACATGATCTACAATGTCTATAGAGGCGATGTACCTGTTAGAAAATAATAGAGACAATAAAAATCACTGTAAATTTCTTCTGTAAATTCCTTGTATAATTTCATTGAATAAAAACCAAATACATAAAGTACAAGAGATAATCTCAAAGGATAACAAATAATCTTAACTTCTTAATTGAGAGATTACATAATCTCTCGTAATCAATCACAGACATGCATATTCTCACATTAAAATTTAAATTACCATATTTAATATATCTTTAACCGTAGCTAATATGTTAAAAGAATGATTATCTTGCACATGTTTGGTTGGACATGGGTAATTGTCTTATAAAATCTGGAATTTTAAAGGGTTGTTTGTTCATTTTCTAACTGATGGAAAATGAAAGAGACCCTCTTCTCTATTTTCTTATAGAATCAAAACTATTTATAATTTCTCAATTGATGAAATATGAAGAGTACAGAAAATGAGATCCTTCTCAAATTTTTCATATAATTCATTTCCTACGCAGGGAAGGAACATGAGAGGGTTTTAATATTAATAGCAAAAATCATAGAAATATTGGATTATATGGTCTAACTCTTAGAAATGACCGAATGGGTATCCAGTCTTAACAAAAGACTGGATATTCAGTCCAAAAAACTAACTCATTAGGTGGAAGGATCTAAGTTATTTATAAGTTCATAAATTTTCCCTTCACAACTAATGTGAACTGCCCCTTTGAATTTCAGAGGATTCTGCAGTGGCTTGGTTACATCCAAATGTGGTGAACTAAATTTTTGGAGAAAATTGATAACTAGGCTCAAAGAAGCCACTGGCTTTCCCCATGCAGAAAGTGTAAGGTGGTCGATGTCAATCTGGGAAGTCTTTCCTGTAAACTTTCTTTAGTTTCCACAGCTTTTGTAATTCTGAAGTGGTTTCCTTGGTCAAAATTTTCTAATTCTATCATGAGTCACCAGGCAAGCTAGATGGGGGGTTTGAGGGCAACATAAACTATCATATAGAATATAACACGTGGCATCATGGCATCACTATCAAACATTTGAAGAAAAGTTTAACAATGCTAGATAATATAATGAAGACTACCAATCATGGAAGATTTCAACATATAATAGTCTATTGCCGACTGTGCCTCTTTTTGTACTTCCCTCTCTTTCAGTGTGTGTGGGAGTATAATAGGAGTATGTAAGTGGCAGTGGAAGTGCTCAGCCTGAGCCACGGAGATGGAGTGGCCAAAAAAAGTCATTTCATTCCATCCACTGACCTAAAAATGTTGGGTTATGTGGCCCTTAAAGACTCATGAATATTCATGTTCTTGTTCCACAGGCATTCACCACCGAAAGAAGGGGAAATCCTTCCTAAACTCTATCACTAGAAAAATAACACAAAGAGAGTGGTTTGATGGTCAATATGCTCGTTTCATGAAGCGAGATCTTGAGTTCGATTTACGTTCAATCCCTCCGAGTCACTTTTCATGGAGTTACTCCCCATCGACTTAACTAATGTCCGTGGATTAGGAGGTTCAGACATACTCGTGGAATTAGTCTCACCTCCAATGTGAAGTGGAGATACCCATATTAAAAAAAAAAAAAATACAAGAGCACAGGAAAAGCTCTCTCTTTTAAAAAAATCTAATCTTTACCCCAGAGTAAATGCCATGATCACATTAAAACGAAGATACTAATTAAACCTTCTCTATTTAAATGCTTGTGAGGTAAACTATCTGTAGTTATAGTTCTGTTTTTAGAATTGTAAGAGAAGTTTTAATGATGTCCACTATTAATCTATCACTTTATCCATCATCAATAGCTATTTTTTCATCTATGTAGCTGATTTTTTGAGTTTCGCAATTTCAATTTGCCCTATGAAAAATCTAGTCTTTTATCACTATATTCTATCTTATTCTTTTTTTATCTTGTTGATCCCAAGTCTTTGAAGGTCATGAGGAGACAGTTCTTGAGGGGATTCCTCTAGATAGGAGATTTCTTGATCAGTGAAATCTCCAAGAGATTCTCTGATATTATCCTGTTTTTCTTTCATCCAAACAGACTTTAGTCCCTACCACTTGCAGTTTATTATTATTTTTACTAGGGCTATTTTTATCGTTTATTAACTGTCCAAACCATCAATCAATCTACCACTTCAACAATTAGAAATGTCAGTATATATTCACAGACTGTCCACAGCATTTTCTTTAGAAAATATCATGGTTCTTTCCTTGATCTATGGAGTTCACGCCATGTTCTCCTTGAATTGGGTTCAAGGAACCTCTATCTTTTGGAATTTTGTTTCTCTGATATTGTTGTAAGTTGTATATTCAAATGGATGGAGCTGTAAAAAGATACTGAGTTCTTGGTCCTCTGTTTTAGTTGGAAAAGCTGGATTTGTCGACCATAACATTATGGTGGCTGCATAAGAACCATCCTAACAAAAACAGTATATTATGCTTTGTGGGAAGGACAAGGGAATCTCTTGCTTTTGGTGCATGTGAATAGTGGAAGACCACAACTTGGTACATAAAACTTCTTGAAAGAAGAAAGTATTAGTGACAGTACCATTCCTACAATATACAACCCTAAACCCACCTTTGAGATAATGCAAAGGTCAATATAATATGGAAAGCAAAGTTTATAATTGAGTATACCTACTTTCATGTAAGGAAATTGGGCAGATGATTTCTTTGGGCTTGAAAAGGAAGCATCAAGTTAATTAAAAATAAGATAAACTACCTACCCATGTGAAAAGTAAGCAAGCTTAGTAATTTAGATCTTTAATAACTGAAAAGTTTGTAAAGAAAGATCTATAGAAAGTATCATTCTCTACCCATGTGTAAGTTGTTCTCACTGAGTGAAAAATAAATAGAACTTCAGAAAGAGACTTCTTTATTAAAAAAGGGTAGATGAACGTAGATTTCTTGGTATAGATAAACGTACATTTCTTGGTATAGATAAACGTACATTTCTTGGTATACAGGGCCTTAAAGGGTCAAAATCATACCGACCAACTCAGTATTTTTGTGCACTCGACATGTTAGACTAAAGAATCTTCCCAATGGTGGGGACTCTGTTGCTACTCCATCAACTTTAAATAGCAGAGAGATCTGAAGAAGTATCAAATCAAACCAGGCCTTGCTTGTCTCTCTTCTTTGTTCTCTCTCCGGCTGTCTGTCTGTCTGCAATGGCCAAGTCTGTCTGTGCTTGTGTTTTTCTCCTTGTTCTGATATTTTCTTATGCAATTCTCACTTGTGAGGGAAGGCATTTGAAGTTAGAGAAGAAGAGGGAGTGCAACAAATGCGACGTCCATGGGAGGAGTAGAAAAACGAGGAAAGGCGGTCACAGCCCCCGCGTAGGCCCTGTTACAGCAACTTCAGTGGCCTATGTGGAAGACTTCCGACCAACAGCACCCGGTCACAGTCCTGGTGTAGGCCATTCCCTGCACAACTAATGCATTGAATCGCTAAACACTAGACTGTTTTTCATGTCTATTCTTATGGATTTCCTCACGTCTGCTTCTGTACATACTTTATTTATTAGTTAAGTGTGACAAATTCAAGATGAATGCCGTTGTAATCGCTCCACTTGTGACAAAATTGCTTCTGTTCATGTATTTGCACGCGCAACAAGTGTTGGGGCGAGAGTCCCACATCAGTTGTGAAGAGAAAATCTAAGGACTTATAAAAGACTCGGTCACTCTACTTATCAACCTTATCAACCTGATGTTTTGGGCTCGGCGTCCAGTCCTAACAACAACATAATCAATCAATCTTCATTTTCTTTTCTACTCTCTCTGTCTGTCGAATGTACATGTAGAATTAGTTTGAAATTCACTAATCATGTCAAATAATCTAGGATCTCTAATTTTATATAAAGTATAAAAACACATCGATCAAACCTAACAAATCCATTGTAGGAATGGGAAAATAGAGAGTTTAAAAACATGGGTTGGACTAAGTAGACAACGGTTAGCACAGACAAACATTTAATGACTCGCAGAACTAATGTGTTAAAAATTAGGAAACAGAAAGCCCTATAACACATGATACATGGAAAACACGTTGAATGCAATATTGGGAAATTTGCTAGAGATATCACATCAGGACCGGCCCTGGCCTTAGGCGAACTAGGCCACTGCCTAGGGCCCCTCAATAGATAGGGCCCTTGAATCGAGTTCAATTTTTAAATTTTCACACTTTATTTTATGTTATAAATATATTTTAATGTTTACTTCATTAGCAAACGGATCAGTGGTGCGACGGCAGCAGGTATGACTTGCAATTCAAAGGTTAGTTTTATTTTTCGTTTAAAAATTGAGATGATTAATTGACTCTATTATAAGATTAAAATGATTATATAAAGGTCATAATTTAACTAATCATTATTCTTATCATTTTTTCAGAAATTTTAATAAAAGTGTGACCTAAAGAAGTTCCTAAATGAGGAAACTTAGTGTTTACTGTAATATAGATGGTTGAATGGAAAGAAAATGTGTTTACATTTGAATGACTGTTTTATGCTTTATAGTTTATAATTGAGTGTTTTTTTAATATAATTTTACTTTATAAGTTGTTTTAAATGCATTATATATTTTAGCATGTCAACTACTCTTTTTAAATACAATAAAATAGTAATAAAAAATAAAAAAATCAATATACATGACCCAAGTTGAAATTAAATTTGTCACAAGAAAGATTGAATGGATTAGCTATCTTATCTATTGAAAAATATATGTTAAAAAAACTTGAATATAGTAATTTAATTAATAATTTTGCATCTCAAAATTCTCAAGAAGAATAAATTTTAAATAATACTTGTTATAAATTTGATTATGATATTTTATTTGAATGTTTCACACTTTGTAAAAAAAAAATATATATGATTTTATTTTTTATAAGCGTATAAAAGGCCAATTTTAATAGTTAGCTTAGGGCTCCTAAAATCTCAGGACTGGCCTTGCATGAGATATCGTATAGCTTAGTTGTAGCAAGAACAGATCCCATGGTATTTGATTTTTCAATTTTCATCTAAGCAATAAGGGTTTTATTGATAAGCAGAACCGAAAATTTATTCTTTAAAGTGAATATAAAATTTTAGCCATTTTTGGAGAACAATGTGAAAATTTTATTCTTGTTGAAGGAGCCATTTGTGCAAATATTAATATCTTAAAGAGCAAATGTTTTCAAGAGGTAATGCCCCGCCACCTTCTTCTGTTGGTTCTGGTTTAAAATCGTAAACAACAGCAGCAACAGTCAGAAGCCACCGGCACCACCAC
Organism: Chimonanthus salicifolius; assembly: GCA_013350335.1. Classification (NCBI taxonomy): domain Eukaryota; kingdom Viridiplantae; phylum Streptophyta; class Magnoliopsida; order Laurales; family Calycanthaceae; genus Chimonanthus; species Chimonanthus salicifolius. Next base: position 12,559,580 of record CM023537.1, on the reverse strand, counting down.
CACCGGCACCGCCACCGCCAAAGAACGTGGAAATCTTTATAGAATTTAAGTGGGAATGTTGTCTTTTAGATAGATAGAATATCCTACCAAGAAAAAGCGTGCAGGTGTTTGTCACTGTTAGCAAGCCAATTTTGTTGTTATTTCACATAAAATACGCATGCATTGCGACATGGCCCTCAGCAGAACACATCTAACCTGCATTTTGGAGGTATTGAAAGTAAGGACATTCGTCTCCAGTGGAGTTTAATTTAAATGTCTCAACAATCTTTCTCAACTCGTCTATTTAAGGAATCTCTTAAACGTATATGAGATATTTTGAGACCTGACTCTAATATCACTCATTAATATCTAAGTATTTATCTCAAAAGATTAATTTACTAAACAAACATATAATAGTTTTAAATAGCCTGATTTTTCACGTTCCACTAATGTTAGAGATTTTAGCATATTGCTTAGCCCCTAAACAATTAGTATCAAAGTAGATTCTATGTTCCATATTTGAATCTTGATACGGGTCACTTAGGAGATAAGGGTTAGAGTGAGTTGCTTTAAAAAGGGCCTCAAAGGATGTGAGCAGAGAAGTACTACGGTGACGAGGGAGAGTACCGAGGGCCTATAATTTAGGCATTGAGTTGAGCCAACTTAGCTTAATTTTATCAATTATGAAGCTTTCAGTGTATTGGTCACATCCTTCACAATAGTCCTTGAGAGGTAATTCATATCATCCATACAGACTCTCGATTTGGTTCAAATCTATTACAAATCGGATAAATTAAACCATCAAAGTAACGCTGCATTGAACAGGAAAATTGGTGAGAGGTCTTTTTAAACAAAGCTTTTTGATGAGTATTAAATACAAATTATAGATGCCAACTTTTGACCAACCTAAAAGACTTAATCTAAGAAATCTAAGTTTTTTTTTGATAATATGGATATTTCCACTCCACATTTAGGTAAGTCTGAAGAAAGTCGAACCAAGACGTCTAATCTAATTTAAGTTTGCTTATATATATCTTGAAAATAAATCTAGGTTGAGTGGAATTTAAGAACAATTGTTCCTAAACCCAAACCTAGTTTGTCCTGAATTAAAAAGCATAATTTAAGGCCCATTTTTCTTGACTCGCTAGTTTTAGCTAATATACCCTGCTGTTCCAATTTCAAAAAATCTGCCTATTGCCTCAATTTTCCATAGTCCAATGACTCAAATATGAAAGGGATGAAAGGGCAATCTTCTTATCTTTCATTTCTATTAAAATTTAGTTTCCCTTTATTTTTTCAAAAATTTCAGTTTATATGGAAATCTGGGCCAGGTCAATCAGGTAGTTGCTAATAGAGTCAAGTCGGGTTGACTCAAATAGAATATTTGTTATTACCCAATACCCAATTGACCTAAACCCAACCCATCTAAGCTATGTAGTGGTGGATTAACATGGCAGGTTGGTGGGTCTAAAAATATTAGAGGTGGATCCCTTGTCAATTGTCCAACTGAGGTGATTCTAGCCGGTCATCAAGATAGAATAATCAATGGTCTACGACCATTGTATTAAATGGGACAATCAGTAATGTCTAATAGAATACATATTTAAATATATTAAAATGTCTATAACTTTCTCATTATGTTAACTTGGGTGACGTGTTATCTCCATTCAAAATGGCAACGGTAGGATGTACGCTTTGTATCCTTGCACCCAAGGGTACAAAAATTGTCAGTGTCAAGATATCGGCGTCTCAGCTGATATCTCAGTATCTCGGATCTCAGCCGACATCTCTCTCTTAATTTTTTTGAGACAAATATCGGCTGTATAAATGTGTATCGGCCCATATCAGTGAGATTCCGGCCATATCGGCTGAGATTTAAACCCTGTTTGCACCTGTATTTATGAGAAAGTTGAATGATTATATATGTAATGCAACATTTTGTTGTCAATAGAAATAGATAAAAGAATAGTCCCTATTAAAAAGATGATAATATTTAAAATGAGATGGCACAGAGAGAAGATAAAAGAGCAAGCGCGTGTGAAGGAAGGCCATTGCACATGTGCACTACAGCCTAGCATGTAATAAATTATTAGATATTTATTATATGACAAAGTTCCCCAAGTTGAGGAGCCAACCAACTTGTCTTTCCAATCATCTTTCTCTTTCTCTCTCTAGCTAGGGAAAATTCTCTATTCCAGTGAAGTGTTAGTGCACTTTCATCCTCATAATTGCAACTTCTTTCTTGCTTTAAATTATATGAGGCATGGACCACTACTTTCTATCAGAAAAGAACTCAGATTTCTAACATTCTTGTGAGAGAATATTAAATTAATTAATCAAATATTAAATGCCCATCTGATTTAAAATGGCCAAAAGCTAGTGTTCCTTGCATTATACTTTACCTGTCATGTCATTCATAGGAAATTAGTTTTATGGTATTTATGGAAAAATTTAAATCACCATAAGTATGGAGTTCAACTGAGCAACCAAAGATATTGGAAACAATTATTGCCAGCAATATCAAAAAACACAAAAGAGAAATTAATGAAGAGAAGCAAATCATAATATAGATATTTAAATAATTCCTTTTCAGTGCGTTCACGGGATTCAAACCGATCTCCTATATTTAAAGGCAAAATAAAGAAGATGTGGCTCTCGTTATAGATGTTTTACTCCCTTTCTCTCACAAACGAACATATATATACTATCTTAATTAGAGTTTATATAACGACTCGATCCTACCCATCACAATATTGTCTGCTTTGGGCCCCACGTGGGCCCTCACGGCTTTGTTCTGGGCCCTGTCCCACATGACTAGGCCTAAAGGCCTTGTGATGGAGAGGGGCTTTGCCTCCTCATATATAGCCCCCTCCACCCAACTCCACAACCGACGTGGGACTTGGGTGGGGTGCTACAATCTACATCCTTTAAGACCAAAGCTGTCTCCGGCTCTGTCATGTCACATTGATAGGGGGTTCACACATACAAGCATGCAACGTCACGCAAGTGGAGCCCACACAGTGCGAGTGTTGAACCGTGCTCTGATACCACTTGTAACGACCCGACCCTACCCATCACAATATTATCCGCTTTGGGCCCCACGTGGGCCCTCACGGCTTTGTTCTGGGCCCTTGCCCACATGGCCAGGCCCAAAGGTCACCCAACTCCACAACCGATGTGGGACTTGGGTGGGGTGCTACAGTTTACATAAGATGGCATGTAAAAATTACAAAATTATCCTCTAATAAAAAAATTGGTTGGGGGCGGACAAGGGGGACATTGTCCCCTGTGAGCTTATCCCAGATTTCAATCGGCTACCGTATCAACAGGACATCTCTGATGATTAAGCTCCACAGAAGCTAACAACAATTATCTTACAACCGATAAGTATTTCAAAAAGAAAATCTTGTACGTTGGAAATCACTACTAGCCCAACAGCACTCAGTTCTCCGATTCAACTCTTCATTTCCTATTTCACCTTGTAGAGCTGGTGATGGCTCAGAGCATTATTTATCTATGAAATTATTTACTGTTGAATTTGTATAGACTTTTAGCGACGTTTTATGTTACTCTTATAACTACAATGGTGAATAAATTTTATACTTCAATGATTCTCTATACCATCATCTGTCCCATCTGTCTTAGACAGATCATAGAATCTAATATTCTTTTCTAAATAAAAAGTGGACCTTACATGCAGAAACTAAGTGAATACAACCTTTACTTATGTTGAGATCAACTTTTATCATTTCATTCCTTTTGTATGGGTGAGGCCTCCTCTATTGAATGGCAGACTGCTAATGGCTGAAGGTTTTTGGTTTGGAAACGACGCCCCAATATTCTGATGCACTTGGGTGGTGCCAAATTTTGTCCATCCAGTTTTGTATGAGTATATATGGTGTACACGTGGACTAGTTCCAAACCTTCTATTCCAATAGAACCTAAATCTGATTAGTCACTAAACCAAAAGTTGCATATGTCCAATGTTCCTCATTACACAGCATTCACCCTCCATCACTCAATGTGTATTGAGCATAACCAGAATGAGTGATTTTGTCTTCCTTCATTGACTACAAACTACAAACACTAAACTCCAACTTGCAACTCGACTCTTATTCTCATTCATAGCCACCATTTCTTTTCCTTTTCATACTTCTTTTTATCGAGTGTTTTTTCTTGCTGTCCAACTCAATTTGAACTTAAGAGTGTGATTTAGTTTTGTGAAAAACTAAGATGCACCAATTAGTTTTTCTACCTGGCTTGGGCCGTAGGCTTTTTTCTTCTACGCCCTTTGTTTTGTTCCTCTCTGAAGGTGCCCTGTGTGTTTTTCCCCCCCTTTTGAATGAATCTTACTTACAAAGAATTGCTAAGACGCACTTATTAGGACATGGGTATCTAACTCAAACAATTAATCTTTTGGGATGGATATTCAGTTCTAACAAGTGGTATCAGAATCTCAGACTATCTCATGAGAACTCAAGAGATCCTCTAGACGGACAAGATGGCTGACCTCGTTTAAGAGGGGATTCTTGGGATTACGAATGAGTCCCACATTAGAAGTGAACAGGGAGATCTAAGGATTTATTAAGGATTTATGTCACTCCACCTAACAAGCTAGTTTTTTGGGATGGATATCAGTGTTAATCGCACTAAACAATGTAAGCCAACTTGAATGCTCAATTGAGGTGGGCTTGACTTAGCCGACTTGACTGATAAAGTTTTATTAAAAGAATAGGTTTTTTTTTTCTTGAACAATCAAAGAAGTATTAAACATCAGCTGAATTGATTGGCCTCGCATCAATTTCTTCAAAAAGTGTTGCTTATCAATCAATACACATTGTGTTGTTTGCTGTCGCAGAGTGATAAAGCAAGGAGATAGTTGGGATATAGAAAGTCAGTAGAACTGATATTTCAGGAGGGCAGTGCTAGAATTTGTCCTCGTATGCTCAAACAGGGGAAAAAAGAGAAATAAAACTCACTCTATGGATAGTTTTTTCAGAAAAATTAACCACAAATATATGACATGGAGACTTTGGTGATAATTAGTAATGATAATCTGGTGATGGATAAATGATTTCTCGATGGATTAAAAAAGAAAAAGAAGAAGAAAAAAACTAGATGGGCCAAGCTCTTAGTGTAAGGATCATTTACTTGAAAATCAATTGGATAGAGAATCAAATCCTTTTGTGGCCCAATGTAACTAGATGGCCCAAGCTATTGATGTACATCCCCAATGTAACATTTCCCACGTGGTAATAAAGGTAGCCATGAAACACCCAGAGAATTATACTTCCAGCAAGTACCATCTTCCTCTGTAGCCTCCCTTTATTTGATAAATATAAGATGCAGCCACTGTGATGGAATCTCTAAGCTGTGCTGAAATAAAAGAATTCCAACATAAGATGCTGAAAATTGCAGAATCCCAATCACTCCAACCCACGTGCATAGATTGTGGTGGATTGCCATTTTTATCTAGAGCCTTAGGGGCCAAGATTCACTGAATCTTGTCCTTACACTCCCTATTCAGACCTGTTTATATAGTCAGAATTGGAGGTTGCCACCACCTAAAATTTTACTATTGTGATTCACCACCTTGAGTGGTTGAATCCAAGGCTGTGTTTGGATGAAGGGTAAATTTTGCAGGTGTTATCTTTGACCAGGGATTATCTTGGGTATTATGAATACTCCTTGCTTGAAAAGAGTTTTCAAAAGTGGGAGGAGAGGGATAAAAAATTGATTTTTTACCCTTACTCCTTAGTTACCAAACAAGGGTAATGGAGGATTACTCCGGTTACTCTCATTATCCCCCATCCAAACGCAGCCCAAGCATTTCACCAGAGCTAATCTCAGTAGGTTGGCACTGATCTAACTACTACTCAAGTTGTAGTTTTTTGTTAGCTAAATCAAAATTTTGATTATTTATAAAAACCCTCTCAAAAGCTCAAGTTAATATGGAAAACTAGGTCCTTCAAACCTCTTTCATACTAACTTGGCCTATAATTCAAACTGGATTTCACTAGATACTTGACAAGTCATTGATGAATCTGAACACTCTCCCTCAATAATGACTTGTTATACAATAAACCACTATCATGTTTCTTTGTTGACTTCCTTTGACGGTCTACTCTATAGCAACTTCTACTCTTAACAGCAGGTAACCATTTTCCTGAGTTTCAGTAATGGGGATTTGAACACAGGACATGATACCTACTTTAATACCAATTACTAGGATCTAATTAATACATTAAAAATTCTAGAGCTGCTGAAAAATCAGAAAATTAGACTTTTAAATTTATCCTAAGTTAGATTAGCCCACGCCTTAAGTTAGACTCATACCAAATATGTAATAATACATCCATCAATCTCAAAAATATACTCTGTACATAGACACTGGTCCAGGTAAAAGAGAGGGGCAAAAGGAACAGTGATCACCAGATTCTACCAGTATAGATGGTATAATCATCTTAATATAAGCACAAGTGGATGGTCAAAGGCTGCCCTAGAGCTTAATTTATAACATGGACGGGGACAAGCCCTCGTGGGTGGTGTTTACAGAGTAGACACTTCAGCCAGCTTGAACACCACTCTCCCAATGCCATTCCTTTATAAACTGCCACACAGTGTATTATAAATAAACTATACTAGACATATATAAAAGATTAAAAGGTGCACTTCCACATAGGTCAAAGTAAAGGAGAGAAATAAATTAAGCAAAACTGCAAAGGGTTGCATGGGGGCAGTCAAGAGGTAGCAATCAACGGTTGGTATACATTCAATTTCAGTGTTAACTCCTTAAAAGCCTCAAATTAATATTCTTTTCTCTTTATGATATTTTGTTTATGGAATCTCCCTAATGGTGGGGAGACTCATGCTTCTTTCTCGTCACCTTAAATGCCCAAGAAATATGAGAGGGAAGAGTATCTTTCTCTGTTTATAAATACCCATGGAGTGGAGTGGAGAGGAGAAGAGTATCTCTTTCTTCCTTACCTTTTTGGCCTCTGTTCTAGTGTGCCGATAACTAGGGTTTGTTTGAAAACCCTAATTAAGATTCACGTGGAGTGGGAATCTTACACCAAGCATTTCGAGTTCTCTTCCTAGAATCTCTGTTATGGCGCAGATCAAGTCCATTTGTGCATGTGTTTTGCTGCTGATCATTTTTTCAAATGAAGTTCTTCTATTGGAGGGAAGGCACTTGAAGGTGGAGAAGAAGCAAAAGGATTGTACAAAGTGCACAATGCATGGCAAGGTGAATACCAAAGAGACGAAGAAAGGCAGTGCACGCCATTACCGGACCAGTACGCTGATAGACGTCGATAATTTCCGACCCACTGCACCAGGTCACAGCCCTGGCATTGGTCATTCTCTTGGAAACTAAGAAATGTTATTAGATATCTGTATTTTAGTTTGCAATCAACTTTGTAATTTCTTTTTTCACTTAGAAGAAAAGTGCTACTAAGTTTGCTGACTTCGTTTGTTGCCTTTCTTCATGGCATGGCCTCTCCTCTTAAGCATACATTAGTTCTTTGGCTTGTAAAAGGATTGCATGGTAGGTATATAGATGGTGCACCAACTACTGGAAACTAGGCAACTTATGGATGGTTGACACTACCATCTGTACTAAAGGCTTAGCTGCTTGGTATTTTTTTTTTAATGACAAAGAAATTTAATACCCCAACTTCTATTTGAATAGGAGGGCATTGAGTAAAACTCTTGATGCACACAGCCCCCTGCAAGCCATAGGAATCGGGTGACTATGGGACTCGAAATTGAGACTTCTGTTTTCTGATCCAGTGACTACCCGTTGAACTACCTCCTACGAGATTCACCTATTTGATAATTAAAACCGTAAATACCAATTGAGAATCTAGATGGTACTACAATAAATTAATATGGACTAAAGACTTTCCTATTTGATATATAGAATGATAACGAATCATTAAGAATAGAAATGTTTTTAAAGTAGTTATTGTATTTGGTAGAAATAAAAAAACCTACATAGTAATTGTAGAATAAATTTCATTTTTATTTTCTACCTTTTCTTTACTTTTTAAAAGAAGATATTGTTTTCATTATAAATTATAACTAGTCTCATTGTTTAATGAATGACCTAGCAAATAAGGCATTGGCATGAGAATAGACTGCCAAGCATTTACATGAGACTAAACATTCAAATACTTATTTCATTTTGTTCATTAAAAGACATGTGGTAAACATAATCATCATCGATGTAGTTCAACTGGTATTCTCCTACCTCGGAAAGCAGGAGGTGCCAGGTTTGAGACACCATGACTTCACTTGGTGTGCCTTAAGGACAGTAGATATTATTTGTGGAGTTTTGACTCTAAAAAAGAAATGAGGGAGTAACCATTAGCTGGATTCTTATTTTGCTAAATCAGTTATTATACCACCAAATATCATGCATTCTTGGAATAGAGCCACATGAATACCCGTTCTCCATTCCATTCTCTTTATTTTGCCTACAAAATGAAAATTTCATGAACAATAGATATGCCAAGGCCTATGGTGTACTTGGACAAATTTTGGCAAATATCTTAAAGAGAAATGAAAAGTTGTAGGAAATTAGACTATAATTAGGTCAGGTCTTACATCTACACCAATTTAAAAATTTATATTTATATTTTAAATGTTAATGATGAATGCTGAAGATGCATGCCTAACCTAATTATAATTTACTCTCCTATACCTGACTTTTTCTTTATTGTAAGGTAAGAGGGGATTAACGGTCCAGATTCGAGTAAAGTTTTTCCTGTTGATTAGTATTGCTAAAAAGTTAGACTAATGGAATTTTACAAGTAGACTCTCTAATAAGATTTCTCATAAAATGGGTAGTGGGTCTCAAGTAATTGGGTGCATTTAATACTTGATTACATGAATATAAAGCTTTATTATTAATTAATAATCTGAATCATGTAATCATGACTTTTAAATTTTGATGAGTATAATTCACTAATTTTTAAAAGTTTAAAATTAAAGAATAAGATGATAAAATGAAGATCGAAGCTTGCACATAATCTATTCATATAATCCTCTTTATATCACATTTAAATTTGTAGATTCAAATATCTGTTTTAAGAAAAGTCTTATCAGACAGTCTTGGTAAAGTTTTTATTGCGGAAGAGATGGAAAGAATGTGGGAATTTTACAAGTTTCAAGTGGTGAATGGTCCCGTGAAGGACGGCATTACAGAGAAACACACGTTGAGAAGCACTGATTAAGCAGGTTATACCGCATTTCACTTGTCCAAGTTCATTGACAGGTACATAGAGCTCTCAAAATTTGACTTTGCTTGATTATTCATATTGAATTTGAGTATTTGAAATATGTATGGATTTAAAATTGAAATAGACTCAAACTAACTAAATCATTTAATAAACAACTGAGTAATGGGGTTTAGAATTGTTGACTCGATCCAAAATTGACCCGATTCAATCCGTTATGCAGTCTACCTTAAACCAATTTTTTTCCTTTTATTTAGACTTCCCCATCCTCTATTGTTTTTTACTTACTCTACTCCGTCTAGATACGGCCTTCTTGCTCTCATGAGCCACACCAGTTTGTTGTCTCTGTTCATGAACCCAATCTATGCCATCCCAATTTCAGTTTTAATGGAAGTATGTTGAAAAAAATATGCCCCAGTTTCTACTTTTACCCCGTATTCAGTTCGGTTGGTTGTTGCCATCATTCAACTGTCTAATTATGTTAATAAATAAATTTGAACTGAAGTACTAAACCCATGTGAGTTTAAGGAGAGTATTAGGATATGTCTTAAGATCTATTAATATTGATATAATGAGATTATAGTTATCTTTTATTTAGTCACTTCTAAGTAATGTTTTTTCTTATATTTTTGTGTTATTAAAATATTGTTTGTAGGTTGAATTTAAAAAGATTATTATTAAAAGTACCATCGAAAGACTTCGTACAAATTTTTTATTTTTATAGTCCCATTCAAATACTGTTTATATGTTAAATTTATAACCCATAAATATTTTAATACTCTCATAGATATTTAAATTTTTTTAATGTTTCCACATCTGACTATTTAGTTATTCTTTAAAATAACCTAAAAGTTTAAATAGGTAACTCGAGATTTGCCTTGATCTCAGTGGAACCTAAAGTAGACCCGAATTGTCTAATAAACAAGTAAATAATGGGTTGAAGGTTATTGATCTAAAATTGAATAAGATCTGACTCGACCCAACCTGTTACTTGGTTTAGATGTAGATCATTAGTCCAGATCCGTTGAAGCTGGCGGGCCAGGATAAAGGACTCATATCAGCCCAAAGTTGACTGTATGATATGTTGAGTATGGCCCATTAGATAATACGGCCTAAAATAAGTGATTTTAGGTTTATTGTGCTATTAAATTATAGACATCTATTTACTATGCCTATTTGATATAAATTATTTAATATAGTACTAAGCCTATACAAATCAATACATATTGATATTTAGTCAATAGGCTGATATGCATTCACCAATTATTGTTCACGTCGGCAAATACATTCAAACTTAGCTCGATTCTAGAAAAACGGCAAGAATACGGCAAGAATTACAAGACACTAAATAGGACCCAAAAAACAAAAGAGTGGCATGGCCCAAAATAAGGGCCAAGCAAACGGGGCATTTGACAAAAAGCCCACAAAAAGAATCCCAACCCAGGCCAAGCTAAAGCACAAAAGGAATGTGATTTTGTGAAGTATGCATGTGATTTTTTTTTTTAAAATAATATATATACTATGTATATAGACATTATGTTGGAGATATACCCAATCCACATTCACCATTAAATCACAGATTCAAGCACACACCATGCAAGGACAGATGACAAAGGATATACGTGGTTCGGCAATGTTGCCTACGTCCATGGGGCTTGCAAAGATTCCACTAAGAGGAAGAATGCCTAATACAGGCTACAAGGATTACAACAATCCTACCCACGTTTCCTCTCAGTCACTTTCCTCTCTGTTTCTCCCTAAGAGAAACTGCACCAGCCAAAGAAACTCTACAAAAAGAGACATTATATAGTGTTGCTTACAACAGACAGGGCTTGGGCCTGAGCCTGGGCTAGGGGTCAAAATCTAGGCCGATATGACCGAGATCTCGCCAATATAGGCCGATACGGCAGAGATTCATAAAAAAAAAAGGAGAGAGAGAAATATCGGCCGATATTGGTGAGATATTAGCCGATATTCGGCGTGCCCCTCGGATGGGCCGTTTTTTTTACCCCAGGCCTGGGCCAATCAGACAACTCATGCCCAAAAGACTTTGAGCCATAAATCCAGCACATTATATATCCCCAGGGGTCGAAAAATCGGCCCTGCCAAGATTTCGGCCGATTTTTCATATCGGCCGAGAACTCGATTCGGCCAATTTTTCATATCGGCTGAGATCTCGATTCGGCCGATTTTTCATATCGGCTGAGATATTTTCTCTCTCCTCAATCTTTTTTTTGAAAATCTCGGTGGCTTCTTTTTTTTTTTTGAAAAAATTCATTTAAAAAAAATAAAAAAGCTGTTTTTAAAAATAAAAAAATAAATATTGGCCGATATTTCAAATACGGGCGAATATCAGCCGAGATATCGACCTGGTCCGCAACCGATATTTGTTTTTCTTTTTTTTTAAAAAAGGAAATCGGCTGATGAGATTTCGACCCCTGTATATCCCATACAATTAAATCTGAATAAGTTGAAATGA